>VZQC01003534.1:1005323-1440524 GCA_009823505.1 Rhizomys pruinosus
AAAGTTGAGTATGTACAGCCTGAAGCTGTCTGAGAGGATGAAACTTAACTAATTGGCTCAATAAATCACCTCCTACTTATTACAAATCATTTACAGTTGAGAAACTGAAAAGGGCATCCTTAAACATCACTTTTCCTTACTTAAAACTTTCATTTTTTTTCGTTTTAAAGATAGGGTCTCATTATGTAGCCCTGAAACTCACTATGTGGATCAGGCTGTCTTTGACATCAGAGATCTACCTGCCTCTGCCTCCTGAGGCCGCATGTCACTATGCTTGGCCCAGTTTCTTACCTAGGAAATGCTGAGGGACTTTATTCCAGTCCCTACTCTGGTCTTCCTGCTTGCCTGTTCTCACTGCTGTTCTCTGTCCACAGTATCAGAAGAACGTGTCCTGAATCTCCACTTTTTGCCTATGTCTGTCTTGACATTTTTCCATTGCTTGGCCAATGTTGGATGTTTCTTTCTTGTCTCACGCTCTGCTCCAACCCCAAACTTCTTTTTTTTTTTTAATTTTTTAAAATTAATTTTATTTATTTCTGTATGTGTATGAATGTACTGTCTGCATGCAAGTTTGTGCACCCGTGTCGTGCAATGCCGCGGAGGTCAGAAGAGGGTCTCGGATTCCCCTGGAACTGGAGTTCTCCTGGAATTGGAGTTTCAGACGGTTCTTGGCCGCCAAACTTCTAAAAGCACCAGTAAGCCCATTACACCTAATAGTGTTGTACTGGTATCATGACTCTGTAAGTCAGCAATTGTATTTGATGGGCTTTTCTTTCCTTGTGTCCTGTCTTTTCTTCTCTATCAATGACTTTTTTGTTGTTGTCTTTTTGAGATAGGGTCCCCCTATAGCCCCAGCTGTCCTGGAACTCACTCTGTAGACCAGGCTGGCCTTGAACTCACAAAGATCTGCCTGCCTCTGCCTCCCAAGTGCTAGGATTAAAGGCATGCGCCACCATGCCCAGCTGCCAGTAATTCTTTGACTAAGATTGTGGTCTGTTGCCCTTTGACACAAGTCTATGCTATTTGTTTTTATTATGTTTGAGTTTGCATGGGTTTTGTGCATGTGGACACCATTGCTATGGCTAATATGAGCAAGTTCCCAAAAGGATGTAGGACTCTAATTCCATATGGTCATGCAACTGCACTCTGACTCTTACAATCTTTCCACCTGCTCTTTGGCAATCGACCTTGAGCCCTAGGTGGGTGGAGTTTAATATATGATCAGAGCCTCAAATTGATTACAAATTAAACTGAACATGGGGGGGCACATTGAATTTTGATACTATTAGCAAATGTAACATGTGTTCTGAATTTGTTCTCATGAGACATGAGACAATTTTCATTTACTTTTCATTGGAATGAAATAAAATTCATGGTTGGAAAGGATTTATGTCACGTGTCATATAAATGAAAACCTATTGACATATTCAGATTTTATCCCTTTCTATAATATTACCTTATGTTCTTTTAATGTATTCATTCAACACACATACATAGATATTGGTAATTTCAAATAACACAGAGGAAAACTATTTTCTATTCTGTAGTTACTATTGTAAGTTGTTTGTTTAAAATCATTTGCATATCTAAATGGTAATAGTTGAATCTTAAGAAATATCCAAAAAAATCTATGTGTACACCACACCATTTTATTTTTAAGGGAACATTGCAGAAAAATCATATGTCAAAGTTTTCTCAAAGCAGATAGACATTTTGACAAGAGATATGTGGTAATGTTGCCTTTTTCCATCCAGAAATCCTAATATTGTTTTTCTTAAGTTACACTGAATTCCAATGAGGATAATAAGTGTTAAAAAGACATCTTTCTAAGGTGGAATTGAGAGATAACACATGCAAGTGTCTTTTCTGAGAAAGTTTGCAGGAACTACACCTCTGAAGCTCTCAGTGAGCCAGAGCAAGTTGTTCCTTGTCAACTCCCATGCATGAGGGGAGGTGCCTGAGCCAAATGATGTCCCAAATGCCTGCGAATCTGTGCTGTTCATTTATATTTACAAAGATTCGTAAGAACAAAAGTCTGTTAATTCCATATTGCATATAAATGATTCAAAATAAAATAGTTATATAGATTTCTAAAGAATAGAAATTAATTTCATTAAAATTCCAGTAATGCAGAAGTATATGAATTTGCGGATGTACTGTCATAGCTTGCATTTTACTGATACCTATACTACGAGCACCCATCTACAATATAGTTGCTAAAAACATGTGAACCCTTTCATAGCCCACAACTTTGATGTCAGGGATCCTATTGATCCCATTTACTTGAAAGCCAAGATGGCTGAAGTTGACAGTTATACTCTGTGCTGTTCAGTTGTTTGCTATAGATGGAATATTCAAAGACATCTTCCAGTTGGGTAGAACATTCAGCAGTACTAATTAATGTCCAATTTTCCTGGACAGATGGCTGTAATGAAATATCTATACCACTATCACAGAAGTGCTTTTGCTACATAGCAAATGATTTTCATAGCAAAATTTTTAAAATTGAAAACTGATGTAACTGAGGAAATAGGCCACTCAAAAATAACCCAAACACAAGAAATATGACAATTAGTTATCAGAGTTGTGCCATTTATTATACAAGCTACCTGCATTCTAACATTACAGAGTAAAGCAAAGTGTTAAGTTAGGACACATTTATCTATAAAGTTTTTAACAAGTAAGCTGTATAGAGGTACCAAAAGTTTAATGTTGTAAATAAACAACTGGATTTTTATTTTGTAAAATCACTACAGAATTATTATTTGGGAAAGTTGAGAGAACGTTAACAAAAATGGCTTTGCTTGATACCATACATGATTAATATGACAGTTGTTAAGAGCACTGTCTGCTCTTGCAGAGGACCCAGGTTCAGTTCCCAACACCCACATAGCAATTAACAACTATTTGTAACTACAGTTCCAGGAAATCTGAGACCCTCTTCTAACCTCTGAGGGCAATGCAGGGCATGGTGCCCTTATATACATGCAGGCAATACACATCCATATACTTAAAATAAAAATGATAACTTTAAAAATAAACAAATAAAAGACTTTTTAAAAAGAACTTATGGGAGGTTAGTGTGCAATGATATGGAAGGGGAAAAGGGAGCATTAGACTAGGAAGAGCTAGGGAGTGGAGACGGGAGGGCAGAGCAAAGGTGGAAGTAGGGACAGAATAACAATAACATCTTTAGAAAAAATATATGGAAACCTACCGCTATAAAGGCTTCTTCTTCTTTTTTGGGTGGGGGGATCTTTTCGAGACAGGGTCTCCCTGTAGCCCCAGCTGTCCTGGAACTCACTCTGTAGTCCAGGCTGGCCTTGAACTCACAAAGATCCACCTGGCTCTGCCTCCTGAGTGCTAGGTCTGCCCCTGCCTCCCGAATGCTAGGATTAAAGGCATGTGCCTTTTAAGAAGCCTTGAGGCTTCTTAAATCATTCACATTATAAAAAGAAATAAATGGGGCTGGAGAGATGGGTCCTACAGATAAGAGCACTGGCCGCTCTCATGGGGGACCAAGGTTAAGTTCTCAGCACCCAAAATTGTAACTAACAAACCTTTATAACTAATTACCAGGAGATTCAGCACTGTCTTCTAACCTTCATGGACACTGTAAGACATGGATGCACTTACATACATTCATAAATATAATAATAATAATAATTTTAAAAATTAACAGGAACTTGTCTATACCAGGGAGACATTCCCTCTTCTAGATATTTTATGATAAAAATCCTTCAATTCCAGAAATGGACTCTATATGTGCTGTTGAGCTGTGGTCCCATAAACACTCACACATACTTGCAATTGCACCTGCTCTTGGTTACTCAACAGAACTCGATGGCAAGACAGTATTGGTGAAGACACTATATTCCTGAGCTGCAAATAAGCAAAGAGAAATCAAGCTGGTGATGAATTCAGAGCCTTGTTTCTACTAGGTAGCATTTTTCATAGTACTAGATGGTGTTATACAAGGTACAAAAGGAGAAAAAAAATAGGCATCTAACCCTACCCAGCTGTGGATTATGGGAACTACAGGAACTGACTTGGCAAGATATGCTCACTGGTACAATTGTGTCATACATATTATGAGAGTAACCAATTACTCACTGATTGGATTTAAGGTCCTGTTCATAACAAGAAAGAAATTCCCTAAAAGCCAGGCATGGTGATACCAGTACTTTGGAGGCAAAGATAAGAGGACCTCTGTGAGTTCAAGGCCAGCCTGGTCTACAGAGCAAGTTTCAGGGCAGCTGGGACTACAGGGAGACCGTGCCCCCAAAACACCCCCCCCAAAAAAACAAGAAAGAAAGAAAGAAGAAATTCAGAAAAATATCCTACTCATAGTAGCCTCAAAGTCTGCAAAATAATTGAACTAAATCTATCATAAAGTGAAAGAGCAATCCAATAAAATCTTTAAGACAATGAAGAAAGAAATTGAAGAGGACATTAGTATGATCTTGGATGATGTCAAAGCAAATGAATCTCATCTCTTTAAGGTTCATTTCTTCACTTGTAATAATAATGGTTCCTATTACTTATAGGTTGTGTTAATGATTAATAAAAAGCACAATGATTGACATATATTAAGTAAGCATCAACTATATCTCAATATTTTGAAGAGCTGATCAATCTTACAAAATTTGGAATGAATGAAAAGCTCCATCTAATTTGTAATGTAAGTAGAGATAGGTATCTATATTGTTCTATATATTTTCTCACTGACAACACACATTGCATATATAAAGTATACTATGTAAAATTTTAAAATCAAATTAAATGTCTATGGGTATTTATATATTAATATTTTACATTTTGAAAGTTATACATTAGTATACTTCTGCATTTATGCAAAAAATAATTGAAATGTTTCCCATAATGTACATACACAAACTAAATGCAAGTAATCTTTCAAAATCTACTGATATCTATGATAAAATTCATAAGTAATATCTTGATGAATTATGTACTTTTCAAAGCATATTTTTCTACTGACTTATTTTAATGTGAAAGTGATTTTAAAGTTTATTTTCTGATAATATTATCAGGTTACTGATAACAATCTTGATTGTGATTTACAATAAAAATAATTCAAAACCGTTTAAGGATCTATTTATATAATTTGATACAGGGTTTTCTATAGACCCAGCTGAGTGGTTACTCACAATATCCACCAGACTGACCTCAATCTCATAGAGATCTGCATTACTCTGCCTGCTGATATCTGGAACCAAAAGCATATGTCACCATGCCTGGCCTTAAAATTTATTTTTAATTATGTCTTTGGGTGTGCGTCTGTGTGTGGGTACTTACATGTGTGTTCAAGTGCTCACACAGGCCAGAAGAACACAGATCCCCTGGAGCTTATGTTACAGGCATTTGTGAGATGTCTAAATTTGTGCTAGGAATTTAACTCCAGTCCTCAGCAAAATCAATATAACCTCTTAACTGGTAAGCCATCTCTCCAGCTCTATAAAAATCTTTAAGAAGGTCATTAAGTAGATTTTTCAGTTAAATGGAGAGTAAAAATAAATAATCATTTTCTTTTGCTGAGGTTACATAATGATGGACACAATTTTGCTGTTGTTGTTATTGTTAATCAGAAGGACCTGAAGTCCTAACAGGTCCTTGAATATTTTTGGACAAAGACCCTAAGTGCAGATAAAATCTAAGGTCTAACTGACAACCTAAATTTATTCTGCTCAGTCCCTGAAGGAAAAACAAACAAACAAATGGAAAATTGAATTACAATTTCCTTTGATCAGGCATGAACTCTTTTGCATTTTTTACCATTCTGAGTACCAAACTCAGGGCCTTCTGCTTGCTAGGCAGTGTTCTCCCACTTACTACAACCACAGCTGAAGCCTGGATTTCTAACCCGAATAATCTACAAAATAATTTTAAAATGTATTTTAGGCCTTGTTTTAAGCTGTTAAGAATTTCATAATATTTTGGGGTAATAAATCATCAAATGATAGATTTATGGTAGCACCATCCTCATTCTAGAGATGGAATTACTACCTTTTTAAATGGAGACCATGGTCATATAATTGTTTCATTTTTTTGATTAATAAATAATTTCAACTAAGGGTTATGTGTTTTGGTTTTGTCTTTTTTTTATTTTTGTCTGTTAATCAAGGTTTCCTAGAGGAACAAACAAATAGAATGAATCTATACTAAAGAGGAGATTTCCTAGATGGCAGTAAATCCTTCCTGGATTAACTGCACCGACTTGCCTAAATGCATATCTCTAAGCTTATGTCACATCACAACCAAGACTAACACAATTATTGTTGCTATTTGATAGAGATAGCTCTAACATTTGGACTTCCTCAGTAGCCATATAAAGTTTGGTATGAGTTTACTTTAAAGTTGATCTGTCTTAAGAGAATGGCAACTTGAGATGACACAATCTTTTCTACTAAAAGTATGATTCACAGACAGACATCCTCACACCATGTCTAGTTAGGGAACTGAAGCATCTTGCCACTCAGCAATACACTGAAAGAGAAATTATTTTTAAAAGATCTGCAGCCTATTGGTATATACATGAAATTTTGATACCCACAGTATGAGAAGGTATTAATCATGCAGAAAGTATCAGAAAAAAATTACCACATTATATCAGGCACTGGGACCACCTGTTTGGAACAGAAACAGGAAAGCAGCAAAACAGGAAGATTTTTTTTTTTTTTGCTAGCTTTTCCCTTGGATTTTTCTTAAACTTTTACTAGTAGTTTTGAAAAGGCAAGGAATAAGAACTGCATGTGTGCCTAGATGACTTGAGGAGCATCATACTCAGTGAAGCTTAGGGATGTTATACAACAGCACCTACAACCACTTACATCTAGTCACAAGCAATAACAAAGCAAATAAAGTAATATTATTTGTAAAAGTTTGCTAGCATTCGTACTGTTTTCAGTTCTCTATGTGGGATAAATACACACTTTTTCCTATAATCTCAGGAATATTGTCATACAATACTATGTACCTGGTTAGTGTCATCTAGTGGTGGAGAACTTTTTCTTCTATCCAGCCTCCTGTGAGCCGGGGATCTATCTTCCGTGAACCACAGCTGGTTATATGGGGTTCATACCTGCCATTGCTGCAGCTTTTCTCAAAAAGTTTTCATGTTAAGAAAGGGGTAATGTGAATTCCTAAGCATAAAAAAAAAAAAAAAGACTGAGAGAAAGATACAGGACAGTTATGGCAGACTGCATGGTCTGGGGTGGGGTGGGTTGGGGTAGGGGGAAAGGAAAAGGGAATATGCCCGAACTGAATTGAGAAATTATGTATGAAATACACAAAACATCAATAAAATAAGTAAAAAGAAAAAAGAAAGGTATAATAATAAAACCCGACTCTGCTGCTGTATTGACCTGCTGTATTCTCAGAAACTGAAATAGGGACAGCATTCCAAGAGAAGCTTAGCATTGCCCCTACTTCTAACACCAGAATTTTAATTCTGAAGTGATGTTCAGATGGGAACCAGGGTACAGAGAAGATGCCTTAAATACTCACCCACTGCATCTAATGAACTGCCATGGAAGGCCTTACCCAACAAAGACGGACTTCATTCACAAGGATAAACAAAGTATTCAGCTATGAAACATAGATCGATCGACTTAAAAGAAAAATAAAATCTTTTTAAAATATGTTTGCCGGGGGCTAGAGAGATGGCCTAGCGGTTAAGAGCGCCGACCACTCTTACAGAGGACCCGGGTTTGATCCCCAGCACCCACATGGCGGCCAAAAACCATCTGAAACTCCAATTCCAGGAGAACTCCAGTTCCAGGGGAATCCGAGACCTCTTCTGACCTCCGCGGCATTGCACGACACGGGTGCACAAACCTGCATGCATACACTACATTCATACACATACAGAAATAAATAAAATTAAATAAAAAAAATTAAAATATGTTTGCCAACCAGGTATAGAGGTGCATTCCTTTAATCCCAGAACTCAGGGGGCAGAAGCATGTGGATCTTTGTGAGATCAATGCCACCCTGGTGTAGATAGTGAATTCCAGGCCAGCTAGGGCTATAGAGAAATTCTGTATTAAAACAAACAAACAAACAAACAAAAGAAAAACTGCTTCCTGGGTCTGGAGATGTGTGTGTGTGTGTGTGTGTGTGTGTGTGTGTGTGTGTGTGTGTGCATTTGAAGAGCTGAATGTTACATTACAAAAAAATACAGGGCCAATTAGAGGAAAGCTCCCTTTGAGTTGTTGGTCAGGGTCATCCAAGAGACTCCCCAAAGAATACAGGTTATTGCCACAGCCCTTGACTGTATCCCAGAACTTCGAGGTAAGTCCATATTGATGAAGATAGGACATATTTCAAACACAGGACTTAGAACAATAAAGGTGGAACTGATCTAGAAGCCTCTTCCCTGAAGACCAGTGCCCATGGTATGAGAAGGTACTATACAAACTGCCGAAGAAGAAATACAATCAATGATCCCATATAGTCAGTAACCTCTACTGGTGCAGTAATGGCACTTTTATCTTGGTGGTAATCAACCACTATCTAATTGTACATAAGGACCACTCAGTGTTAGGGAACTTATTTACCATACTGTAACTGAAGCCAACTACACCCGGCCAGAGAAATTATATTTCCTAGAATAAAGCCTTACTCAATTTCATATTTTATTCTAAATATGTATCCTAATATTTATAGACAAGTTTTCTCATCAAAGAAGCTTCTTTTTGCAACAGAGAAATAAATAAGAAACCCCAACTTTAGGTGATAAACTGACCCCAGCCAATAATTACTGGAAAAAGGAGAGTTGGTTTTCTTTAAGGATGTGACATTAGATGGGGTAACTAGGCTCCAGTGGATAGACACACACTTAAGGATTTTTAGGGACACAAACGTGACTCTCTCTCTCTCTCTGCCTCTCTCTCTCTCTATATATATATATATATATATATATATATATATATATATCCCACAGAGAAAGTGTTTAAGAGATGTGAAGCTAGGAAAGGAGGTCTAAATATAATCAAGATGTGTTGCACGAATTGCAATATTCAATAAAATTACAAAGAGAAAAATAAAATATAATACTAATATTTATAATTGTGTAGTTTAATATGGCTTTTACATACATGTGCTATAGTTTGGATATAGAATGTCATTCATACTCCTGCTCTATTATGCTTATTTTGCAGCCTGGGATATCATGGGACCTATGTGAGGTTGGGGGTTGGGCCTAGATACCAGTGCGGTATATGAAAGGTTGGGTCTAGTTAGTAGCAACACTTTAAGCAGTTTGGTATAATTAGTCCTGTTTGTGACTATTTAGTACTGGGACCATTAAGATATTTGATCTAGGGGCTGGAGGGATGGCCTAGCGGTTAAGAGCGCCGACTGCTCTTGCAGAGGACCCAGGTTTGATCCCCAGCACCCACATGGTGGCTGAGAACAGTCTGTAACTTCAATTCCAGGAGAACTTCAGTTCCAGGGGAATCCAACACCCTCTTCTGACTTCCACAGCATTGCACGACTTGGGTGCACAAACCTACATGCAGACGGTATGTTCATACACATACAAAAATAAATTAAAAAATTAAAAAAATAAATAAAAGTACAAACTGAAATATTTTAAAAAACAGATATTTGATCTAATAAACTGTGGGACCTTGTAGAGGTTAGGCTTAGTTAATGGTAGAACTTTAAGGCATTAGGGCTAGTTAGTGGTAGGACCATTAAAAGGCTGGACCTAGTTAATTTTGGGACATTTAAAAGGTTAGGCCTAGTTAGTAATAGGGACTTTATGAAGTTGGGCATAAAGGTGGAAGATTTAACAGTTCAGGCCTAGTTAGTCATAGAACCTACAAGAGAGTGAGCTTACTTAGTCACTGGACCTTTTGGTGCTTAGTGCTATTTGGACAAATTTTGTGTCTAGAAACTTATCAGCAAAAGAATGAGGCCATGTTGCATTTCAGCATATTTTTCTTTGAGTAGTGACTACCATGACCTTTCCAACACTTCTTCTTGCTGTGCTGTACCATGCCACTAAGGGCCAATTGACTATACAATAAAACCTCTAAAATGAGCCAAAATAAAACTTTCCTTCTGCTAAATCTGTGGCCTTAAGGATTGTGACAAATACAGAAATCTCTTTGTAGATGTACAATCTATTAAAGCTTGAAACTAGTTTTGAACATGACATATCTAACTAATAATAAAGATACTATTAGTACCTTTATATCTAATAGTAAAGATATCTAATAGTAAAGATACTATTCCTTGATAGCAATAAATGATATATTCCAAAATTATATAAAATAAGTAGGAAAAGGAGAAGGAAATCTAAAGGAACTGTCATGAAAGCTTGTGGGCTGTGTTGCATCATGGTAAAAAATGATAGCTTTATGCTATGTTTTCTACAAAGACTGAAACCTGTGTTTGATTTGAAGTGTGCCCCATCAACTTCTGTCCATAAACATTAAATTTTTAATAGCAAGTTTCTATTTGCATTAGTTTGTCTTCCTTTGCATAAATTTGCATCTATGTATATTCCTCTCATGACTTTTCCTTGTGCGTATAACAAAATGAATGCAATTTCATTTTTAAAAGTGTGCAGTTATTTATTAAATGATGATTTAATCCAGAAATAAGAACATTTTTTAGTTTGTTGACAATATGTTTTCTTTTCTGTTTTATAAAACCAAAGATGGGTAAAATAATTAAAGAATGCATGACAATATACTGAATTCCCACTTGAGAAACTGTAGACTGACAAAAATTGGATTGCTAGGAAAACTGAGATGATTGCTTGAATTTCTTGAGCAATCAACGTCATTATATGATTGAGTTTGCCAGACGGAAGTATAATACTGAGCTTGAGTGGTGATTTAAAATTCTAAACATCTGTGGATATATTGCAAAATGTATTTTAACTAAAGACATGAATATTAAAAGTTACTATGAGTCTTTGAAATACATCTCTTTAAATGGATGTTATTCATCAGAGTGTGTTTAGTAGTATTCTTGTTAGCTTCATATGTATTCGAAACCTTACTATCTTGTTTTAAATTTTTTATTCCTTACTTTCCTCTTATCTTTCAATAAGTCTATAAAAATCTGACAAAGCTAATTAGCAATTTTAATGACAAAACCTATAATGATCAGAATATTAAGTGGGGGATAATTTAAATTACTTATTTTATGTTTACAAGTGTTATGTCTGCATGTATGTAAGTGCACCCATGTTGTGCAGTGCCCCTGGGCCTCGAAGAATGTGTTGGAACCTCTGGAACTGGGGTTAATGGATAGTTGTTACCTGCCATGTTGGTGCTGGGATTCAAATCTAGGTCTTCTGCAAGAGCAGCCAGTGGTCTTAAATGCTGAGCCAACTCTCCAGCCCCTCAAATATATTTTTTCAATAAAACGTAGTTATTATATTGAACAAGAATTTATTTAATTAAAAACATTCATATATTTTGAAGGTAAACAACCAGTATTCTCTGAAAATTACAATTCCAATCATGTTCACCTGGAAGGGATAAGATTTTACTCTTTATATCAGGAAGATACTATTTGGTCCTTAATTAGCAATGCCAAATGAATGTTGATAAAGTCATATTTGATTTAAGGAATATTGTGGTAAATACAAAATTGTATTCGCTGACTACACTCTGTGTTACTAAAGACAAATTAAATAAATGATTATTAATTTAAATGAGAAAATATATTTGATTTCAAAAGAGGACAATTATAATGAAATGAATATAAAATTACCTCTTGTAATTCTGAAAGGATAATACACAGCTTCCACCAAAATTGCTGACACCTCTCTCCATGTAATACTATATACTCATGAGGAACAGACACAAAGTAAAAACGTGCAACATATTTTACTTGATTGGCTATAAACTCTCTGATGCATTTCCAAGTCCTGAAAATAGGCTTTCCAGTTGCATTTCAGGAATAAATCCTTTGTATCTGATTAAAATGCAGATGAGTATTATAAACTATTGTAATTTGAAAGGCCTGAACTCATGATGCAGCTTGCCTCCATCTGCTTTCAGATGTAGAGCAGGAAGGAACTTAACTCCAAGAACCACTGAACTCAATTTCAGTTAAAATTCCACAAATTAAACATGCCAGTCTGATACCTGATTTTTTTTAACTGTATTTGTGTCATTTTGTTGTGTGCCCATGTAGCTAGGATATCTGTATAATCGGATAGCTGTAGATTATGCCACAATAGGTTTTTATATATGTATTAGGGAATATGGACTGATTCATGTACAAGAGGGGGAAAGACAGCTAAACTCATTGGAAGTGTTTTGGAAAACCTTTGGAATTAAATTGACTGCCATGCACTCATAGCTTCAGTAAGTTGTTTGCCATTCCTAACATTTTTTTTTATATATGAGAGCAGTGAAATTGAGCCATCTGCAGTGAACAGGAACCAGTTAAATAGCAGAAACTCAGCTGAAAGTCATTCCTTCAGGGTTTGAGCAGAAAGACAAAGAGGCAACTTAGGTATGAATGCCTGGGCTCTTTGCCTTGTAGTGTGTCATTCAGGGGTAGAAAATTCTCAGAGCCTTAATTTTCTCCTTTGGAAAATAGTTTTGATGAATGAGCATCCATAGGGCTTATGAGATGATCTTGGCTCAAGATCATCTAAGAGGAATATCTAAGCATTACTATTTTAATGGGCATTTTGTCTGCATTTACTGACTTATCTGCACAGCTGTGTTCTCTTTATTAAAAGGGACCAAAGAGAGGATCTTATATCATCATTCTACAGTTTTCAATGCAATCCTTCCCATTCATACAGAAATTCTCAAAAATAATGATGTTTTATATATTTTAATATGAATCTAAAGGTAGAGAAGCATGTGCTGAATCATTCACTGCTTTGATTGGGACACAGGACTTTGATTTACATGTGCAGATATTTATCTTCCACGTCATAGTATTTTATAATATGCAGGATACTTGAACTTGGTATGCTACATGAAGTCATCAATACCATTTTTCCACTACAACTAGCAGATATCATTTGTTGAGGTCAAACATAATTCGTCATATATAATTTATAGATTTTGTGTTACTGTTTGGCAAAATTTAAATTTAATCTATAAACATGTGCATTTCTCATTGTAAAGGATCCATAGTCAAGAAAATGGGTATACCTAGTTTTATGCAGTCTACATATAAAACACCCTTTACAATTTTAATTTAACTCTGAAACGTGTAAGAATTTTACTTTGAATTGTTTCAAATTCAAATAATATAGAGGATCTTGTTAATGAGTTAATTTTGAAGGACAGAAGTTAGATGTCCCTTTGAAGGGGGAAAAAAAAGATGCATTTAACTGTATTTATGTTGTTTGAACACGTACATCTCCCCTCTTGAGCTCTTCTCCTATCTCTTGCCCTACTCACTCTTAAATTCATGAACTCTCTCTCCTTTTAAATAATTATACGTGTATTAGCTGGGCATGGTGGCTCACACCTTTAATCCTAGCACTTGGGAGGCAGAGGCAGGTGGATCTTTGTGAGTTCAAGGCCAGCCTGGTCTACAGAGTGAATTCCAGGACAGCTGGGGCTACAGGGAGATCCTGTCTCGAAAAGACAAAAAAATAATAATAATAATAAGTGTATTAAAAAATACCTAGTGAGTTCATTTAGTGTTGCTCATATGTATATGTGTTTAGACCTGATGTTTAAGACTAGATAAAATAACAGAGTACTTATTCTTGGGAAAGAATTGATTCTGGGCCCCTCAATAGTCAAGAATTTCATGTAGCTCTTCAACTGTAAGTGTGAACTCCTGAAAGATGCCCCCAAAACTTGACATGTGAACCGGTAGTGTCATGGAGGTCTTGTTGATTAACCATGCTGTTAAATTTTCAAATGTCCAGCATTCCTGTCATGTCTAGAAGACACTATCTAGCAGCATTCTGGTCCTCTGGCTCTTATATTCTTTCTACCTCTCTTCTTTTTTAAATTTTATTTATTTTAATATTTTATTTTTTCACTTTTCTTAAATTGATGTTTTGTGTATTTCATACATCATTTTTCAATTCAGTTCAGGCATATTCCCCTTTCCCTTCCCCCCACCCCACCCTATCCCAGATTGCACATTCTGCCATAACTGCCCTGCATCTTTCTCTCAGTCTTTTTTTATGTTTAGGAATTCACATTTTTCTCCATTAATTTTATATTACTCTAAAATATGGATACATATTCTTCACCCATATACAGTAATTACAGAGTCTGAAAATAATTTGTGGGTGGATTCTAGAGTCCGTTGAGAAATTCACATTATAATCATATACTTGCTTTCAGATAAACAGAAATATAACTATAATGTCCTTCAGCTTGTCTTTCATCTGGAGGATGTTTATTGCAGCTCTCTTCACAAGAGTGAAGAGCTGGAACCAACCCAAATGCCCCTCAACAGATGAGTGGATGACAAAAATGTGGTACATCTACACAATGGAGTACTATTCAGTGGTAAAGAAAGATGACATTATGAACTTTGCAGGTAAATGGATGGAGCTTGAAGCCATTATGCCAAATGATGCAACACAGTCCCAGAAAGACAAACGGAGAATGGTTTCCCTCATTTGTGGATGCTAACACCTATTTATTTATTTATTTATTTTTATTTATTTATTTTTTGGTCTTCAAGACAGGGTCTCCCTGTAGCCCCAGCTGTCCTGGAACTCACTCTGTAGACCAGGCTGGCCTTGAACTCACAAAGATCTGCCTGCCTTTGCCTCCCAAGTGCTAGGACTAAAGGCGTGCACCACCACACCCGGCCAATTTATTTATTTTTTATGTGTATGAACATACTGTCTGCATGTAGATTTGTGCACCCCTGTCGTGCAATGCCGCGGAGGTCAGAAGAGGGTGTCAGATTCCCCTGGAACTGGAGCCAAAGACTGTTCTCTGCCACCATGTGGGTGCTAGGGATCGAACCTGGGTCCTATGCAAGAGCAGTTGGCGTCCTCAACCACTAGGCCATCTCTCCAGCACCTCCACCTCTCTTCTAAGGTGTTCCCTGAGCCTTAGTGTAGGAGTTATGCTACAGAGATGTCAAGTGGAGGTGGGAACACCATAGTAACTTATTCTCTTCATTTTCTCCAGTTGTGGATCTCTATAATATTCTCCATCTATTGCAAACAGGCATTCCTAAATACTATCTTTACATATTTTTATCTCACATAAATTATCTTTACATACATTTATCTCACATAAATGTACTTCTTATTTCCCATCAAAATGCTTGAATTTAGAGAATAATTGTCTGTGAGACAGTGAACACTAAGTGGCACATCTTCAATGCAAACTCTACACCAAGGATGAATTTCTTTCTCAGTTTTCACCATAGAAGTTCCCAGCAGATAGTGATTAACACAAAACCCCACAATTGACCAATGTGAAGGAAACAAGAGACCACGAAGTGCTTATCCATGAATAGAACACTTCTTTCAAACATCTGCCTCCCAAGGCTCAGGGATTATTGTGGAAGAGGAAACAGAATGGTTGTAAGAGCCAGAGGGGGTGGATGACCACAAGGAAAAGCGTCTTCCAGAGGGCTGTTCCGTGACTCATATGACCTCATAGCCATAGTGACAGCATGCACAAGTCCTATGCAAGCTCCAATCAAACAAAATCCCAGAATAGATATGGGGAAGTAGTTAAGAGATCCCAGCCCAACTGAAGGAACTTTTGGCAATTGATGGCTGCTGGGACAAGGGAAGACAGTGTCATACAGAGATTCGACTCGAGATATCTATATTAATTGGATGGGGAACAGTGGAAGAATTTGCTGTTAAGGGAGGGGATCTAAATCCTGCATTTTATACTACTTATACTAAAAGACTATGGCAATGATAAAATTATAATGTGAATCTCTTAATAGGCTATAGAATTAACCTACCACTTGTATTCAGACATTGTAATTACCATATATGGGTGGAAGATATGTATTCATTTTCACAAAAAATAGAATATAAAGTTTTACTAATTTTTATCTGCATGCAACTTTACTGTCTGTGGTGGTTTGAATGAGTGTCCCTCATAGGCTCTAGGTGTTCAGACGTTTGTCTCCAGTTGGTGGCGCTGTTTTTGGAGGTCTTGGGGTGTGTGGCCGTGTTGGAGGAAGTGTGTCACTGGGGGCAGGGCTTAGAGAGTTTTAACAAGCCTCGTGGTCTACAGTTGTTCTCTCTCTGCTTCCTGTGCTCTTTGCGAGATGTGACCCTCGGTTTGCTGCTCCAGATCCAGCCGCCACGCCTCCCACCACAATGGACTCTAATTCCCTGGAACCTCCAATCGTAAGCTCAAATAAACTCTTCCTTTTATAAGTTCCTTGGTCATGGTGCTTTATCACAGCAACAGAAAAGTGACTAATACACTGTCAAAATGTGAATCCCTAAATGTGTTTTGGAATTAACCTATAGTTTATTTTCAGACTTCGTAATTTTGATTTATGTGTGGAATGTATATACGCATAGTTTGGAATAATATAAAATTAAAGGGAACAAAAAAAGAGAGAAACCTATTCAAAAAACTGACCAAAAACAGTAAACTTATGCATCAAAAGGGTTATAAAAGACTGAGAAAAAGAAGCAAGACAGGACTTAACATGTATGACAGAATTCATGAGCTCTGGCGGGGGCGAGGGGGGTGAGGGGTGGGCATGGATGGGGGAATGAGTCCAAATTTGATTGAGAAATGTTGTATGAAATGCACTCAATAAAATTAACATAAAAACAAAATAAAACCATCCATGTTTTGAGAAAGGGCCTCCCTGTAACCCCAACTGGCCTTAAACTTTCTATAGGCCAAATTGGCCTTGAGCTCATAGAGATTTGCTTGTCTCTTACTCCCCAGTACTGGGATTGAAGGCATGGACCACCATGCCTGGCATACCCCATCCATTTAATGCATATGTTTTATGATTTTAAAATAAAAACATGTGACCTAGAAGTAATTTACATGGACTTACTGCCTTTAAGCACATAAGTATTGAATAAATTGTGTAACTATTATTTAAAGCTGAACATTTTCATATTGAAGTATTATTATTTTAATTTTTTTTATTTTCAGAAAAAATACATAGGAGAGTATAGCTTACAGAAACTGATTTTTTATTTTGATAAAGACATTTTAATAAAAATAAAATTAAAAAGATGGAATGAGATAGCATTCTTCATTGAACTATAATCTATTGCCATGTTTGTGGAACAAAAATCATCACAATTAATCAAATATATATGAATCAAACTTCTATTCGTCATACTTAACAGAAAAGTAGTTAATATTCCTGCTTTACCTCCCCCAATTATGCATGATGATAAAGTGAAGAAAACATTTATGAGAAAAATGGGAAAATAATATCAGGAAATTCAAAGAAGCGCAAATGTAAATGACCATCCAAGTTTGTGAAGATAGAATCAGTGAGATTTTCTGGGACTGTGTTACTTCACTCAACAAGATGTCTTCTAGCTCCATCCATTTACCTGCAAAGTTCATGATGTTGTCTTTCTTTACCGCTGCATAGAATTCCATTGTGTACATGTACCACATTTTCTCTATCCACTCATCAGTTGAGGGGCATTTGGGTTGGTTCCAGTTTTTTGCTATTGTGAACAGAGCGGCAATAAATATAGCTGTGCATGTATCTCTGCAGTAAGATGAGTCTTGTGGGTATATACCCAGGAGTGGTATGACTGGGTCAAATGGCAGGCTCATCTTGAGTCTTCTAAGGGTTCTCCACACTGTTTTCCATAGTGGCTGCACAAGTTTACATTCCCACCAGCAATGGATGAGTGTTCCCCTTTCCCCACACCCTCTCCAGCAGCAGACATCAGGCCCCTCTGTGGATCCTACTAGTAAACTATTTTTAATGAATCTTAACAAAGCTTACCTTCTAGGTGCCACAAAGGTTTTAATACAAGAGACTTTCTTAACTCCCCCCCATAGAATAAGGAGAAATATGATGATGACGAGGTCGTTCTCCAGCTGTAGATTGGAGCCAGCTGTTATAGAGGTATTCTCTTGTAAAATCGGTAAAACTGCCTTCTTTAATTGACTAATGGACATAGAAACTGTGAAAAGGATTATTCTCTATTCAGAACCAAATATAATGCTAAAGTCTCCTTAAGCTATGCACTTAAGCAAAATATATTAATACAGGAGCTCTGACATCAACAATGGATTATTCTACCAAGGAGATGTTGGCCAGGGGATCCAAGCCCCCACAAAAGGTAAAGGCTCCTTGCCTCCAAACTGGGATATCTGCAGGAAGAGAGGCGATAAGGCCCTGCTGTTGAAGACCTGATATAAACATGGGAAAGATGTATGGAAGGAGACCACACTTGCAAGTATAAGATGTTCTCTGGAATGCCAGAGAGTGTTACCAAAAGGCCACTAAACCAATAAGCAAAATATAGGTTCCTTGAGTCAAGCAAGTACTCCTGTCAGCACCAGCTACAACTCATGTGCCTGGAAATACTGTGCAGCAGTGGCAGCCATATTCTGTATATCCCAAATCTATTGATATTAGCTCTCTTCCTTGGAGGAATAACCCATGGCTAACGCCAACCATGCTTACATCCTCTAATGGTTAGGAAGTGTTATAAACCCACGGAAGACCCGTCATATTAACAGAAGAAAATGTAATTCATGGATTAATATACCATCCAAACATCTGTGTCTATACCAAGTATAACCTACCATAACAATTATACCTAAATATCTAATTGTGTGTGCTTTCATTAGTAGGATCGAAAGGCTATCTATATATTATACTGTTTAATACCTAATATATCTAATTGTTGTTTTCATTTAGTAGGATTGAAAGGTTATGCCTGGACAAGCTGTCAGCCCATGAAAGAAAACAGCCAGAATTGACAGAGACCAAACCACAGCTCCAGAGAAAGTAGGACTTTTTCTTCTCATCCCCTGTGCCCCTTTTCTAAGCCTAGGGAACATATCTGCGCAGAAGAGGGGGTGCGGGTAGAAATGTAAGGGCTGCGAATTGGGTGAATGGTGGATGAAACTACAACAAATATAGACTGGACACTCTTTTGACAACTTGATTGAACAAAAAACCCCCCCCCCCTGCTGGATGGTGGGGGACCCTGGGCGTGTGGGTTTGGCACAAACTGCTTGCAAATTGGTTTACAGTGAAGGATGCTTTTTTACCTCACAAATTATCACTTATTGTTAAAAAACATGAAACAAAACCAACCAAACAAAAAGAAGCAGAGAAAGATGTAGTAAATTTACAGCAGAATGCATGATCTGGGATGGGTAGGGGGGGGTGGGTTGGGGGGAAGGGAAGGGAGTATTTGAACTGAATTAAGAAATGTGATGGAAATCAATAAAAAAATCAAATAAAAAAAAATATAAAAAAAAAAAAAAAAAGCATCACAAAAATACAAAGTAAAAAAAAAAAAAAGAATCAGTGAGATTTTAGAGAAACTCAGGAAAACAGAAATCTGAAAAATTAATCACCCAATGAAGTTGATAGACAGACCAATAGATAGATAAAAAATTAATCACCCAATGAAGATAGATAGATAGATAGATAGATAGATAGATAGATAGACAGATAGATAGATAGATACCTAAGGATAGAGAGACATATAATATCTCCAAATTTCCTTCAGTGTGGGTCCATCTACTGAGAACCAGGTCACAACTTTGAAAGAAACTGATTTTTCCTGCCCTTGTTGGGAAAATTTCTTGTGTTTGTGTTGATTGCTGATGAATGGTCACCTTACAATGGGATAATTGTTAAAATGATCAAGGCATTGTACCATAATATATTAAAATGAAGCCGGGAGTGGTGGCGCATCAGTTAAATTGCCTCGTACTGGGAGGCAAGGCAGGAGGATCTTTGTGAGTTTCTGGCCGGCTGGTGGTGGAGGTGAGTTTTGCTGGTGGGGTGATGGGGGGGGGTCTGGTGCGGGTGAAGGATAGGAGAGGTCAGAAAAAAAAAAAAAAAAAAAACTAATAATAAAATAAAATACAATAAAAAATAAAATAAAATATAATTGATATTATTCATAATATCCCCATTATGCACAAACCCACAAATATGGTGTTATTTAACATTATTTTCTGAAATAACAAAACTTTCATTTTAATATGTCACATTCATATTACACATTGATTGACATTTGTATAGCATTCAATACATGAATGGATATTCATTTCATTTGCAGTGTTCAAAACAATTTTATAATTTTATAACAGTGTTCTAAACATTTATAACTGCCTTGAGTCTTCCTTAAACTTCATTTTTCTATGTATGCCAAAGATCCAGTTATCTGTCAGAATGTTTGACTTATAGACTCTCATATCTCAAAACAATAAGTTGCAGACATTTTTACTTTATTATTGTTATTAGACAAAGGATATGACTGAAATGTAACTAATTTTAGTGCATTTATCAATAGTATTTGGAAATAAGGCATTAAGAAATTTCAATTTTTCTGATATTACAAAATTAGTATATTTAAAACTGCATTTTCCACATCACTGAATAGTACACAAATTTATGTAAAATTTGTTTCATTTAAGATTATTCCTTCTGGTTTTGGACTATTCATGAGAGTATAGAGTTTATAATATTACCGAAGTATATTTTCACAGAATGTTTAAGTAAGTTGAAACTGCAGTGATACATTATATTTATACTTTCAGAGTGGGACAAAGGAACAGTTAAGGTTTTTTTCAGTGCCATTTAAGGATAGTACTAAGCTTAGAAATGCAGAGCTTAGAAGCTGATGTTGGTATTTATTAGTAGATGTGTTGACCCTGATAAATGAGTTCAGTCATTCAATGGCAGATACTGCTGCTGAAATAAAGAAGAAAAATAAAGAGCTAAGGCTCAAAGAAATTTCCCCTTTAAAATGCTTTTCTCTACCCAATGGTCTTCTTTATTACTTTTGTTATTGAGAGAAAAGATACTGAATATTCCATTCACTTTCTTTGCAGTGGATGTTTCGATAGCCCAAGTGTCCCTTTATGGGAAACTCATTTCCTCAAAAAATATTGCAAAGTAAATCTAAGAGTCTTGAAATCCCTAGGGATCTTTTACTTTGTTCTTTGGTTTGTTGTTATTTTATGTGAAATATATAGTCCTAAAGGCATAATGCTCTTTAAAACACAAACTTTGAGAAAACTTACAGACGAGGAAGCATTCTGGTTTTGATTTGCTAATATTTTATGTGAAAGAAGTCACTGTATCTTTGAAATAATTTTTGTGCAAGCCACAGGCAATGCGATGTAATTTTAATGTCCCTATTTTCCTTTTAACATTCTTTCTCAGTTTGTGCCATTTTCTTATCTATGTTTATGTGCCAAGAAAAGTAGCAAGTTATTATTTACATGTTTTATTTGAAATCTTAACTATAGGATATTTTGTTCTCAAACTGCCTTCTTTCCTGTGATTTGCTAGATCCATTATGCATGAGGCTGAGGCTGACTGGATTGCACTATTCCCCAATTAGGCATTTCCAGGTGCAATCAGTCTTTTTGTGGAGGTAAGCCTCAGTGCACTTGTGACTCTGTTTCTCAATTTTTAATTTAAGCATAATTAAATGAGTACATTACCTACACTGGGATAGTTTCAAGACTGTGACCATGGTGACTGGTTAGGCTAGATTCTCGGGACTGAAATGTGGTAAATATACATGTGTCAACATGAAGACTTAAACTTTGTGTACATTTTCAACCCAATAGCCTAAAAATTAAAGTACCTTCATCTCCATCTTGCAGTTCTGTCAAATCAATGACAGTAGCCCATCTCTTCCAGCTGCTGTCCATCTACATTAATGAAGTTTACATGTATGTAATCACAGGGTAGCTAAGAATTGGGTTTACTTCAATTTTAAAAGCAAACAAAGTGGCTTAAAATAGCTTTGTTCTCCTAATTACTTAGTCTGTATACCATATTAAGTTCTCATTAATTTAGATTCACCTAAGGCTAAAATATCTTACTGAAATATTGAATTTTTAAAAGTACTGTTCATCATTTCACAATGAGAACTATAAATTCATAAAACTATAAATATTCCTGAAGACTGTTGCTTCTATTGGCCGATGTAACAAGTGTCTCAAGTGTGAAGATCTAGAAATATTATACTGGTATTTCTCTGTATAGAATCATCCTTTAGGAAAATTTGAAGTAAGGATATATGAGTTCCTCTTAGGTCAATAAAATTAAATATGTTTATACTGACATACAAATTACCTTAAGTCATATGAATTGTGAAAATTAAAGACACAGGGGATCTAAGCAAAATTTATTATTTAACATAGATATCTGTAGCAGAGGTACTGTAATAGGAAAACACCTCAGTTCGTTACTAAAAGAACCTGCAGTATTATGGTAGTCAAGGACTTTAGAGCAGGGAAATCGTTAAGGCAGGAGATTGACAAGGAAGGGGCAGGCTAGAGTTTTCCTTTTTGCCCCTGTGGTCACCAAAGATAGAAGTCCTTCCTGTAGACTCTACCCAGGACAGAAGTCTTTGTTTCTCCATGATGTCATGTTCCTGTAGACTTTGTGATCATGTATTATCTATAAACCACGTCCTTGATTACCATTTATGTGTTATTTGCTCTTTGCTTGCATTTGTCACGTATGTATAAAAGCCTCCCCCAGTTCCCCATCCCGCCACCAAGCTCCCTGAAGTGCTGACTCCTTTATGAATGATCCATGGGTTAGCCTGCTAATGTGAAATAAACTCCCACTTCTCACCTGACTTTGGTGGTTCATCTCTAATTCTTAGATAAATGTACTTAACACAAAAAAATCTGCAAAGCATTGACTATAGCTTTTCCTGCTAAAGAAACAGGAAATCCCTGGGCACAGTGGTGTACGTCTTTAATCCTAGCACTCAGGAGGCAGAGGCAGGCTGATCTTTGTGAGTTCAAGGCCAGCCTGGTCTACAGAGAGAGTTCCAGGACAGCTGGGGCTACATGGAGACCCTGTCTTGAAAACACCAAAAAAGAAAAGAAACAGGAACTCAGTAAGAATCAATCACATTTACTCAATTACAAAGATTAATTATAGAGATATGTAGTTCTGACTTCTGAAATGTGAGCATTATTTCATTTGGAGAGGGCAGTATATGCAGTAAGTATTAATATCTTGACATATATTTTCAATATCTCAAAAAATGAGTGGGGAAAGTATTAATGAATACATGTGGCTTTTTTTTTTTTCTTGTCATCTTGGTGCAGAACTGAAATATTTATTCACAGCATTTTTGCGTGCTGTAAACTTTCACAAGTAAAAACCAATTTGAAAACAACAATTACTCTACATCCATGACTCAGCTGAAAATATTTTTCAACATTTATTAACATTGTACTAGGCTAGGCCAGTCAAGTCCATTAACTTCCTTACTAAATGATTCTAATAGCATTAGATGGAGAAGTAGCTCAAGGACTCAAGAGGCCCCATATGTTGGTATGTCTGCTCTCAGTTACAAGAGATAGATGTTTAGTAGAAATAGACATGGATATGCTCACCCATCACTTTTCGGGAATCAAGGAGTGACTCCCAGAACCACTCAATGTGAAGATCCTTTGCAAGGGAGCTACATTGCATAAATTCAGAAAATGCTAGTATTGCTGAGATTCCTACAAAATTTCCTGTAAACAACCAAATCAGAACATTGCCTTCTGCTGCCAAAACTTCAACATCCCTGTTCCTGTCTGTAACAAACACTAACATAAGCTGAATGTCCTTTTCTATATAATTCTTCCTTCTGAATCTTTGACCATTTAACTGACAAAACCCAAAATATTAAAAAAAAAAAAAAACCTCAATGAAAGGTTGCATTGAGAAGTTTTGCTAGTTCAATATCTGTTAATATAATAAAGTGCCCTGAAAAAACCTAGGAGAGAAAAGGTTTATTTGTCTTGCTTGTTATTCCAGGTCCCAGACTACCATTTCTTGGAAGTTAAGGCAAGAACTCAAGCAGCTAGTTACATCACATCTATAATCAAACACAAAGAGAGAACAGGCACATTCTTCCTTGCTTGCTCTTAGCTAGATTTTTTTTTGCCCATAATATTGATCAAGACCCCTGCCTGAGGAATGCTGTTGCCCACAATGGGCTGGCTGAGTTTTCTAATGCAAATGAACAATCAAGCCAATTCCTTACAGATGTGCCCATATACGAAGCTTGGCCAGATAATTCCTCATTAAGAGACTTGCCAGGGGTTTCTAGGTTGTGTTAAACTTAACCATCACAGAATTATTTTTTAGTTTTACTGCATTTGTAATTGATAAAAATAATGCTAAGCCCTGACCCAATATACCCATCATTTTCTTTGATATTGGAATTTATGTATGCTCATTAATTAAACTATATAACTTGGTTAATTTACTTCCCCTATAATTGTAAATAGTGCCTGCCTTCTTTCATTCTTTTTTTTTTTTTTTTTTTTTTTTTTTTTTTATTCAGGGTCTCTCTTTAATCTCAGCTGGCCTGGAACTCACTCTGTAGATCAGGCTGGACTTGAACTCACAGAGATCCACCTGCCTCTGCCTCCCAAGTGCTAGGATTAAAGGCATGCACCACCACACCTGGCATTCTTTCATTCTTAAGTGAGTTTTAAGTTCGAAAATACACACACATTTACTTTTCTATATGTATTTGTATATTATCATACAAGGTATAAGGAAGAAAGCAAGGATGGCATTAGCTAGTAAACATAAATTTATAAACAAAGAAAAGCCTATGAAGGAATTATTACCATTTTACATAAGAGAATGCAAGGTTTGGTATAAACAATTCTATGCTAGTATCAGTGTTTCTGTCAAATTTATTAATGGACATTAGACATTTTTGTGTCTAGCTTCACTCATTACTTCTGTTCTTCAATATATGAATGATATTGGAAGCCAAAGTATGAGGTAATCCTAAGGTTGTAGTGTTAGATGAAATAGACGATAACTTACCCTTTCATAGAGAGAACATATATTTTAATTTTTTTAATTTATTATTTTTTATGTGTATGAGTGTACTGTCTGCATGTAGGGCTGCAGAGGTCAGAAGAAAGCATTGGATTACCCTGGAACTGGAGTTAAAGATGGTTCTTAGCCACCATGTGGGTGCTGGGAATTGAACCTGGTTCCTTTGCAAGAACAGCTAGCGCTCTTAACTGCTGAGCCATCTCTCCTTCCCTGAGAGAACATATGTTTTAAAAGATAAAATATATCAATGATAAAAAATCATTGGGCCATGAGAGATGCCTCAAAGGTTAAGAGCTCTGGCTGCTCTTGCAAAAGACCTGGGTTCAGTTCTCAGCATCCACATGGCAGCTAACAACCTTCAGTAGTTTCAGTTCCAAGGGATCTGACGTCTTCTTCTGAACTCTGTGGGTGAAGAACAATATGTTTGCATTTACATACATGAAGGCAATATACTCGTATACACAAAGTTAATACATAATTAAAAAATAAATATAGATAAACATACAAAAATTAGGTATGATATGGAGAACTGTGTGTGAGAGTTATTTTGTAAGTTTTAGTAGTCACTATAACATGAAAACAGGTGCCATTAACAGGAATATATATATACATATATATATATACATATATATATACATATATATACATATATATGTATATATATGTGTGTACATAAGAAAAATTAAAAATATAAATAATATAGCAAGAGAAAATTTGGAGAATTTACAGAATAATACATTAGTGAATTTAGAAACATGGATGATTGATGGCATGAATTGGAATGTTTGAAGAGATTGGATATGTGTATGTTTATGTGTGGGTCTATGTAGTTGTTGCTTAGTAGAAGACTACTTGGAGAGGTGCCGCCCAACAATTTAGTACATGTCAGGGAGGAAGCTTGCTATATTAGCACATTTACATGTTCAGTCAAATGTACTTAGACTTTATTAGCTTCATAGAAAAAGTAGTTTTTGAAAGTGAGATTTTGAGTAAAAACAAGAGGAATGCACACTGTAATAATATATACATTATTTTATTAATGTTCAATTTCTTCACCAAATAGGATAGTCAATATATGATAGGGATTAAATAATTTATAATTATAATAAATATATTAAATAATTAATCCATTATTATTACTTTAAGTTAGAAACATTCTATTTATTAACTAAACAGCCTATTTTACTAATTGTATTTCTTGCTTTTCATAAAACAGACTGTATTGTTAAATCTTTAATTAAGCATTGGTTCATATATACTATTACTATTAAGGGTTTTACGTGCATAATAGAGAAATCTAGTTTATTCCAAATAGATTTACTTAAGATAATACTACAAGGTTTAATGGATAATCAATTTATACTATAAATTAAAAAATATTATATGGAAGTTAGAAAATATAATTCGATCTTAAAGTCAAGAGATATCTATTGAGTGTTAGTGATTTCTCAGTTTCTGTTGAAGATGTTAATGTGCAGAGAAAAGATATTTGGTCCTAATATTGAAGCTGATAAACTTAAAATTCTCTTTGGACACCATGTAAAAAGAAGGAAACCTGTCCTTAGCTAACTTCGAATAATGTTTTAAATGTCACTTTGCTGAGGAAGTGGATGATCACAATTCCAATTTCTCTCTGTCTCTGTCTCTGTCTCTCTCTGTCTCTCTCTTTCTCTCTTGTATTGGAAAAGAGGGATACACTAATATCCATACAAATAAATAAAATTTATATTTTATTAAATGAATAAGCAAGTGTTTCAAAAGTAATGTCTCCAAGAAAGACCGATTGAAGATACATCCTAAAAGAGATTGCGGAAAGAGTCAAGTATCATGGCATTCTGGAGTATCAGATGAGAAGCTCTTACAGAGATTTGAAATTTTCCTGGAAAGTTGTAGGTTCAAGGGACAATGCTTTGTAAAATGTAGATAACATTAGAGAAACATGATCAAGGTGTTCTGGGTGCTGGAAATAATAGATTAACATATTTAAGGCTATCCTCTTAGAAAATGGAATGATATATCATTAAAAGCCAAATTAAATGTGTCCTCAAGAAATCCTTCCAGAACACTTAAATGAGAGTAGATATTGATTCCACCTCATCTAATGACCAGATACCAATTACTAGAAAATTTTACACCCTTGTGGAACACATTCTGGCAATGTTTGATGGTGATGGTCATAGTAGGAAATATCAACACATACATATTTGAAACTCAGGATGTGTGTAAAAATTAATATTATTTCAATAACTATAATTAATAACTAAGAAAATTTTGAATATGGAAACTTCAAGCTGAGCATGGTGGCAACATATCTTTAATCCCAGTACTCAGGAGGCAGAGACAGTCCTATCTCTATAAATTCAAGGCAGGCCTGGTCTACATAGCAAGCTCCAAGCCAGCTGGGACTAAAGGGAGACCCTGTCTCAAAAAGACAAAAAAAACAAAATGTGAATTTCAGTTATGGAATTGGACTTGAAATCTTATTCTTTCATAATCTAAAAATATAGACCCAGTCTAGTTACTGAACTAGACTGCCTCAATTTTCCTATAGATGAAATGAAAAAACTAAAAAATTATGTACAACTACTAGAAGAACTCTTTCAGGTCAGTTTACTTATTAAGTGCTTTAATTGTATTCTATGGTTTAAAGTTATGCTATTTTAACCACATAAGATGATTTCAATAATTAGGGTCTGTGATATTTCTTCACTCACTTTAGCAACCAGGTTAGTTAGGTACTTCTATGAATTGGTAACAAACAAAACAAAACAAAAAACAAACAAAGAAACAACAACAAAAACAAGGCCAAAGAGGTGGGTCACGCCTTTAATCCCAGCACCAAGGAGGCAGAGGCCAGCTGATCTCTGTGATGAGTTCAAGGTCAGCCTGGTCTGCCTAATGAGCTCCAGGACAACTGAAATTACAGTGAGACCCTATTTCAAAAAGACAAACAACCCCCCCCCCAAACCGTAGTGTTAAGTTCTTTGTGAATACCTACTATTTATAGGGTTACAGTGTAGACAGAGGGAGGAAAAATAACTTATTTACACACTATGGATTTTCTTTATATTTCTAATAAAACAAGCTTTGATGGGTAAGTAAAGACATGTATAAGACTTTATCACTCATGGTGTTTCCTGTTCTTAGGAAAGAAAAACAGAGAAAGAGAGATTTAGATAGTGAACATCCTCACTCAAACTATATAGAACATTAATACTTCCTCAATGAGAAGGTCAATACTGAAGCCAACAAAGTAGAAACAGACATTTTATATCCAGAGATTAATCTGTGCAAGATGAACCCTCTGACTGAATAGTGCATTTTTAGTAAGGGATCAGTAGTTAGTCAACCTGTCTAATCATGGAAATATTTTGGTTTATGGAAATAAATATAGACATGAATGTAAAGAGTATATTCCTAAATAGCAGTTAAAAATAATTTAGCAATAGAGTGACATAATCAAGATGACATGATGATAAGAATCCTAAAGTAAGTAAACCAAGTTTAAGGGACATATTGTGTGTGCGTTTTTAATTAATTAATTAATTTTTTTATCAAATCTAGACCCATGTCCCCCCCATTCCCCCACCCCACCAGAGCTCATGCAGTGTGCCAAACATGCTTTTCATCTCTTTCTCAGTCTTTCTCAATAGTCTCCGTGAGGAAGTTGACTTTTGAGCAGAAGTTCACTGTTTCAGTTAGTTCTTCGATGCAGTCCTTTCTGTTGTTGTTGTTGTTGTTGTTGTTGTTGTTTCCAATATGCATCACTCCCAGTTGCTTTGGACAAAAGCTCAAGGGGCCTTGCATAAGAAATACTTACAACTAGGTAATTGGCACTAGCATCCACAGATGAGGGACACCTTTCATCGTTTGTTTTTCTGGGACTGTTACTTCACTCAGCATGATGTCTTCTAGCTCCAGCCATTTTCCTGCAAAGCTCATGATGTCGTCTTTCTTTACTGCTGCATAGAACTCTATTGTGTAGATGTACCACATTTTCTCTACCCACTCATCAGTTGAGGGGCATTTTGGTGGGTTCCAGCTCCTTGCTATTGTGAAGAGAAATGAAATAAACATATAAACAGAGTCGTGCATGTATCTCTGCGGTGGGGTGGGTCTTGAGGGTACATGCCTAGGAGTGGTATGGCTGGGTCGGGTGGCAGGACATATTGTTATAAACTGATGGAAGAGTGTGTCAGATTTAAGAATAAGATTTGGAAGCAAAATGAGGTAAATGTTATTTCCAGAATTTAAGAGATTAACTCACACATAATCTGAATTATTTCATTTGTTTTGTATCTTTTTTTAAGTAAATGCATTTGACAGTTTCATAGATGTATAGAAAGCATTCTGTTCTCACTCTCCAGCCTTTCTGGTCTACATCTCACCCCTGCAAACATATTATTCCATTAAGATCTTTCCCCATGTTTATATCTTTTTGTTCTCTTCTGTGGCCTCCTGAGTGTAATAAGAATTGTATATATGAGCATGGGTGTTGCGCTCTCCTTTGGAGCCTTGTGGGTTCATCAGTGGGCTCACAACTACTGATAATGCTTTCCCCTCCACTCAGTTCCATCAGTATTCAATAGTTTGCCAGACTACCCTTCTCCAACCCATGACTTTTTTTTAAACTAAGAATATTTGCACTATAGTTCCTCATCATTAGATGAATCTTACACTTTTCTTTTGAAGAAAATCACATTGACAGAAAAAATGTTCTTTACTATAACAAGTTCTTTTCCACTTTGACTTAATAGGGCAAATTATCCACCATCGCCTTATGTACATGTAGTATCAATTGAGTAAAGGTTATATGTGGTACAAATATCATAATAAACTGTCAAGAGTTAAGTGTAGGCTTTTGACAGGGGCATAATTTTATTGATAAAAATAGAAAAAAGTCAAGAGTTAAAATAAAACTTTATATGAGTTATTAAAAAGAAGATTTATATCATGTATTTAATGTGAACTTTTTTAATAAGGCTTCTGAAATTTTAAATAGAAATACAAGTGCCTAATATACATGTATTTAATGTGAACTTTTTTAATAAGGCTTCTGAAAATTTAAATAGAAATATAAGTACCTAATATACATGTTATCTCCTTGACTTTAAATTTAAAGAACATTAAACATTTAGCAATTTGTGAATTTGTCTTGGACTTTTTAAATTCACATATAATTGTTTTATAGTTAACTACTAAATACTCAAGCAATTATGGGACTAAAGCAAACCATGAATGTATGCAAGTGTGTGCATGCTCATGTACACACACACACAAACACACACACACACACACACACTTTTCAAATAATATATAACTATTTCTGTTTTAACTCTTATTTTCCCCTAAATTTCAGTGTGGGCATGTGTATACTTTTTAGTGCAGGTTTTTCAGGCAAATCAATGCATTCTTCAGTATAGTATGCTGCAGAGAAAGGACTACTATTAACCTTCATATTCACCTTTGAATTTATCTACGTGTATAGTAAAATAACTGTTCCCACCAATTCTAGTTCTGACAATGTATAATTGTGAAAAATAATAAAAGTACAGAATGCTTTAAATTTAAAGCCTATTCTTTTGAAGGAGCTAAAATATAATTAGCATTTTAATCAAGGATAAATGGATAGCCTTGTTAAAGTGAAGTGAGGAAACAATAATTCAAGTCAAAGGGAAATACTGATTGAAGAGCATTAGTGTAACATGGCTATGGAGAAATTTTAAACTGTTGTGTATGACTTAAAAATAACAAATACTACATGTGAAAAATCTTAGAAAAATATTTTTTATCAATTGAGCATTTAATATATGAATATAATGTGTTTTGATCAAAACTACCCCTTATTCTCTTCCCTTCAGTTCCTTCTCCACCATATTACCACCATTCTAATCCATTTCGTCTATTGTCTTCTCTCATTTTTTAATTTTATTTATTTTTATGTGTATGAATGTACTGTCTGCATGTAGATTTGTGCACCCGTGTCGTGCAATGTCGCGGAGGTCAGAAGAGGGCGTCGGATTCCCCTGGAACTGGAGTTCTCCTGGAACTGGAGTTACAGATGGTTCTCAGCCGCCATGTGAGTGCTGGGGAACGAACCCGGGTCCTCTGCAAGAGTAGTCGGCCGTCTTAACCTCTAGACCATTTCTCCAGTCCCTTGTCATCTCTTTTTTAAATTTTCATATTTTTTTTTTCTTTTTTTGAGATTCCGTGAAGCATTAGCTGGCCTAGAACTCCCTATGTAGGCCAGGCTGGCCCAACAGAGATCTCCCTGCCTCTGCCTCCTGAGTTCTAAAATTAAAGACATGTGTCATTGCACTCAGCTTCTTTTCTTTATTTTAAGCATAGGTTGTCCTTTTAGTGTGGCTAGTACATTATAATATAGTTCCAATGTACTCGAGGGTGGGTAGTTACACACGGAGTGCCTACATCCCTGAAGAATACTGACTCTCTCACCCCTAGCAGCCATCAGTTGCAATTTATCTTCATCTTGGAGTGAAACTTTCTAATCACCTCCCTCCTTAATGCTACCATTTGCTTGACATTGTGAAGGTCTTGTGCATTCAGTCACAGCTGTTGTGAGCACATATGTTAACTACAGTATTGTGAACAAAAAATATTGTTATCAATTTATTTCAACAAACATAACTAAAACTTCAAAACTAGCATCCCAATATGAAAGAAAATATATGAGGTCTGCCTTTCTGGTTCTGGATTACCTCACTCAGAATGACTACTTCTAACTCCATTGATTTACCTTCAATTTTCATAATTTTTCATAATTTTGTCTTTAACATCTGGATAATGTATCACAGCTTCCTCTATTCAGCAGTTGAAGGGCATCTAAGCAGTTTCAATTTCTTGGCTATTGTGAAAAGAGCAACAATGGACATGCAGGGTAAATATCACTATAGTAGGTGTAAGGTTATGGCGCCCTGCCCCCGGAATGAAAAGCCACGAGGTCTAAGTTCTTCGGAGCAAAGTTTAATTCAGGGTAGCCCGGGCTAGGCTCAGGGGAGAGAGAGAGCCAAGCCCAGAATGGCATCTGGCTTGGGAATTTAAGGAAGAAGGTGGGAGTGGGATTCAGTGAGAGTGGGGTGGGTCGGAATCTGGAATCTGGCTTCTGAAGGGCGAAGGGCGAGGCGGAAGATTCCTGAGTAATCGGTGGTGGCCTGCTTTAGCATAGCCAAAGGCTATGCCTGGTAGAGCAGGTTCTGAGACCTCCGGTCTTAGGTGTCTTTGCATTCCAATGGGCTTCTGGATCTCACAACCTGACAGTAGGACATATTAGTTTAGATTCGGGGTACCAGATCTTATGTTGAATTCCTTGATCCATTTGGAGTTGCATATTATGGAGGGCAATAGATAGATCTCTAGCTTCATTCTTTCTACATGTGGCTATCCAGTTTGGCCACAACCATTTGTAAAATATGCTTTCTTTTATCCGAATTGTATTTTGGGCCCCTTTGTCAAAACTCATGTGGCTGTAGGAGCAAAAGCTTATATGTGGCTCTTTTTTTCTATTCCATTGGTTAATGTATCTGCTTTTATGATAATATTCTATTATTATTATTATTATTACTTCTGTAGTATCTCATAAAATGTCTGATGCAGATCCCTTTATCACTACTTTTATTGGTCAGGATTGCTGAGCTTATCTAGGTTATTTTATGTTTGATATGAATTTTAAGATGTTTTCCAGTTTCTCTGAAGAACTGCATTGAAGTTTTGATGAGGATTATACTTAATCACATTGGTTTGGGTAGCATGACCATTTTCATAATATTGATTCATACAGACCATAAGCATGGGTGACTTTCCCATTTTGGGCAAATTTTCAATTTCTTCAGTCTTAAAATTTTCATTGTGTAGTCTTTCATGTTCTTGTTTAGATTCGTTGCTAGATAAAATTTGAGGTTAAAATAAATGGGATTGTTTCTCTACTATCATTCATAATATTTTGGTTGTTTGTATTTTAGGCCCCTTTTTCAAAAATATAGAAATGGAACTGACTTTTATGGGCTATTTTTTCCTTACACTTTTCTGAATTTGTTTATCAGATGTAAGAGTTCTCTGGTGCAGGCTTTTTTTTTTTTTCATAAAGTCATATCACCAAGAACAAGGATACTTTGAATTCTTCTTTTCCAATTTGTATTCAATTTATTTCCACTATTTTCCTATTGCTCTACCTAAACTATAAAGCATTACATTTATCAGGAATGGAGAATGTGGACATTCTTGTCTTGTTCCTGGTTTTAAAAGAAGTGCTCTGAGATTGGAAGGCATTAGAAATAAAATAATGAACAATTCCCAGGAATAGTTAATCAAAATTGGGGCTGAAATAATTGAAGTAGAAAAAAAAAAAATAAAGAACCAAGAGAATGAAATGAAAAGTTAATTCTTTGAGAAGATTAACAAGATTGATCAATTTTCAGTCAAGTTAAATAAAGGAAAGAGAGAAAAGTCACAAATTAATAAAATTAGGTATCAAAAGAAAGACATTGCAACAAGGCTCAGAAGACATTCAGGAGGAAGGGACGGACAGATTTTTAAGAGCCAGACATATTGGATGACCACAAGAAAACAGTTTTCCAGACACTTGGGAATGAACCAAATAGAAAAAAGAAGGGAATATCAGAATTTGAAGATCAAGTAGGAGAGCAGGGCAACTCAAGAAAAAAAATTATAATATTTAAAAGTCATTAATGGAATATGCAGGAGATGTTGTACCATGAAAAGGCTAATTCTACAAATCATAGGCATAGAGAAAGACACAGCTCAGGTCAATGGAAATGACGAGATCTTCAACAGGATTAGAGAGGAAAATGTCCCTGAATTAAGGAAAGATATAGCCACACAAATATAAGAATACAGAACATCAAATAGACAGGAGCATTAAACAATCTCCACAGGGCCTATCATAGTATAAACACTAAATATCCTGAACAAAGAGAGAAATTTGAAAGCTGAAGGACAATAACAGTAAGTTATATACAGAGGAAAACCAATTAGAAAAACAGGTGACATTTCATTGACAATTTCAAAAGTCAGAAGAAACTTGAGCAATGTATTTCAAGTTCTAAGGGGCCACAAAAGCCAACCCAGGCTACTTTACCCAGAAAAAAAAAAAATCGAAGAAGAAGAAGGAGAAGGAGAATAAAAGAAAAGGAAAGAAAAATCTGCCACAATGTAAGTATGCTGAAAGAATTGATGTTAACTAAATCAGTCCTACAGAGAGTACTAGAAACAAGATGATCAACTGAAGAAAAGTATAACTGCACCCAGGTGCTACAGGGGGGAAAATGAGGCTATAAATATAGAATAAGAACACAAACAGAAAATAAAATACATTTCTTTATAATGATTTTATTTATGTATTTATTATTTTTAAGGATTCACAATATAAATGCACAATTGTTTTCAGATCACATTGACGTTGCTCAGTTTGCCATACAATTAGGTAATTGGCACTAGCATCCACAGATGAGGGATACCATTTGTTATTTGTTTTTCTGGGACTGTGTTACTTCACTCAGCATGATATCTTCTAGCTCCAGCCATTTACCTGCAAAGCTCATGGTGTCATCTTTCTTTACTGCTGTATAGAACTCCATTGTGTAGATGTACCACATTTTCTCTATCCACTCATCAGTTGAGGGGCATTTGGGTTGGATCCATCTCCTTGCTATTGTGAAGAGAGCTGCAATAAACATGGCTGTACATGTATCTCTGTGGTAAGATGAGTCTTGTGGGTATAAACTCAGAAGTTGTATGGCTGGGTCAGGTGGCAAGTTCATTCCAAGTCTTCCAAGGGTTCTCCACACTGCTTTCCATAGTGGCTGTAAAAGTTTACATTCCCACCAGCAGTAGATGAGTGTTCCCTTTTCCCACAGCCTCTCCAGCACTTGGTATCATTTGTTTTCTTGAACCGAGCCAGTATTATTGGAGTAAGATGATGTCTTAAAGTGGTTTTGATTTGCATTTCCTTAATTATAAGCAACGTTGAACACTTCTTTATTTTTTATTTGATTTTATATATTTTTATTTATTTTTCAAATTTTTTATTTATTTTTGATGTGTATGAGTGTACGGTCTGCATGTAGGTTTGTGCACCCGTGTCATGCAATGCCAGCAGAGGTCAGAAGAGGGTCTTGGATTCCCCCTGGAACTGGAGTTATCCTGGAATTGGAGTTACAGATGGTTCTCAGCCACCATGTCAGTGCTGGGGATCGAACCCAGGTCCTCTGCAAGAGCTATCTCTCCAGCCCCCAACAACGTTGAACACTTCTTAAGATGTTTCTCAGCCATCTCTAATTCCACACATGTGAAGTCTCTGTTCAGCTCTTTGCTCCAACTATTGAGTGGGTCATTTGTTTTCTTTCTTCTTTGTTTTTTGAGTAGTTTATATATTCTGGAAATCAAGGCTTTGTCAGATGTATCTGCGGTGAAGGTTTCCTCCCACTCTGGGTTTTCTCCTCACTTCCTTGATTGTTTCTTTTGATGTACAGAAGCTTTTGAGTTTAATGAATTCCCATTTGTCAATTGTCGACCTTAATTCTTGTACAACTGCTGTCTGATTTAGGAAGTCTTTTCCTATGCCTATGTCTTGTGGTCTGCTGCCAACTTTTTCTTCTATTGCCTTCAGAGTTTGGGGTTTCACATTGAGGTCTTTAATCCATCTGGAGTTGACTTTTATACAGGGCAAGAGGTAGGGGTTTAATTTCATTCTTCTACAAGTGGTGATCCAGTTTTGCCAACACCACTTACTGAAGATACTGTCTTTCCTCCATCGTGTCTTCTTGGTCCCCTTGTCAAATATGAGATAGCTGAAATTATATGTGCTTAAATTTGGATCTTCAGTTTTGTTCCATTCGTCAACAGGTCTGTTTTTATGCCAGTACCAAGCTGTTTTTATGACTATAGCCCTGTAGTATAGCTTGAAGTCTGGTATAGAGATTGCCCCCTGTGTTGCTCTTTTCACTGAGGGTTGTTTTGGCTATTCGGGGGTCTTTTGTTTAAATATCAATGACCTCAACATTTTCAGTCAAGACTGGGTAGTTGAATGGATTAACAAATCAAGGTCCTGCCCCATGAAAACTTAAGCAGACAAAACCCAGCATAAAACTGTGGAAATAGGAAGTACGAATCAATCTTAGCAGAAGAAATATTGGCAGTTGATTACTGCTGGTTGAGGAAGAGCTGATCTTAAAGTGAGAGTCACTGGATAGGCTGTCTAGACCTCAGTGAATGAATGTGCACTGAGGAGCATATAGGGAAGTAAACTTGACACAATGGGCCTTTGCTAAGTGTGAGAATGTATGAATTCCAGTGCCGGCTGGGGCTGGGGAAAGGTGCCATTGGGGATTAATAACTAAAGGGGATTAATATTGAAATTCACAAAATTTTTCATAAATGAACCTTGGGAACAAGAGAAAATAAAGAACAATGAAACAAAGAGTCAAAGCCCATCATTTTGTTGTCTACCAGAAACTCCTAACCTTTAAGGACAAGCATCATGTAAAAAGATATTCCAAGCAAATAGGACAAAGAAACAAGTAGGCATTGACATAATAATATCTGACAGAATAGACTTCAAACTAAACCAAAGCAGAAGGTCACTGCATTGATCAAAGGATCGATCAAACAAGAAGTCATTATAATCATCACTAAACTGCAGCTCACAGTTTTTATAAGAAGAGTGATCCTGGACTTCAAGACACAGGTAAATTCCAAATTCATATGAATGGGTAATTTAAAAAACCCACATTGTTCAATAGACAGGTTACCTGGACAAAGTATAAACAGAGAAACAGTTTAATTAAGTTTCATTATACATCAAATGAACTTAATAAGTGTCTCTATAACATTCCACCCAATTACCAAAGAATATGCAGTCTATTCAGCAGCCCAAGGAAATTCCTCTAAAATAGATTGCATACTGGGGCACAACAGAAACCTCAACAATATAAACAATGAAATAATTCCATGTATCTTATCTAAACACAATGCAATAAAGCTTAATAACAATAGAAAAAAAAAAGCTCGAGAAAGAAACTCATAGTGATTGAATAACACTAAATGATGAATGAATTATAGAAGATATCAAGAAAAATATAAAAATTTTGTTGAAATTGAAACTGTATGAAAATGAAACTATAACAAAAAATTGTGGACACACTAAAAGAAGTACTCAAAAGGAATTTTGCTCTAAACACCTACATTGAAAAACCAGAAAGACCAATAATAAATTACTTAATTATACAATTCAATAATCAGGAAAAGCAAAAATAAACCCAACCCAAATCTACCAGGTTGGGAAGAAATAATAAAAATTAGACCAGAAATCAATATAATGGAAACAATGAAAACAAAGCAATGAATCAATGAATTTAAGAGTGGTTTGTTTGAAAAAACAAGATTCTTAGACTCTTAGCCCATGTAACAAAAAGAAAGAACATACCAACTCAAAAGTAAGAAATGAAAAGAAAATATTACAATCACACTAGATGGATCCAGAGCAATATAGAAGAACATTAATAACCTGTACTTCTTCAAATTAGAATTCTAAGGGAAATGGATGATTTTCTAGTTTAAAGTCAACCATCAAATATAACCCAAGAAAAAATCAACAACTAAAAGAGACATATAATCAATAAGGATTTTGAAAAGCCTCCTGAATAAAAGAAGCCCAGGTACAATGGATTCACAGTAGAATTTTCCAGACCTTCAAAGAAGAAATCAAACAAATACTGAATATAATTTTCAGAAGGATATAAACAGAGGAATGGTATCCTAACTCCTTCTATGAAGCTTCTAGTGCTGTAACACAAAAGCCATGGAAAGGAAGATTATAGGTCAGTATTCCTCATGACCATAGGTGCAAAAAGGTCTCCATAAAACTATTAGTACTGTTTAAATACCTATATATCTAATTGCTTGTGCTTCATTAGTAGGATTGAAAGGTTATTCCTGGACAAACTGTCAGCCCATGAAAGGAAACAGCCAGAATTGACCAGAGTCCAAGACAACAGCTCCAGAGAAAGTAGACTGTTTTGCTTCTCATCCACCTGTGCCCCTTTTCTAAGCCTAGGGAACAATCTGCGGAAGAGGGAGCGTGCTAGAATGTAAGGGCTGCGATTGGGGTGAATGGTGAAACTACAGCAATATAGTCTGGACACTCATTTGATCAACTTGATTGAACATACAAGCCGCCCGCCGCCCCCCCCCCACTACTAGATGGTGGGGCTGTGGGGGTTTGGGCACAACAGGCTGAAAATTGGTTTTACATGAGGGATGCTTGTACTCATAAATTATCACTTATTGCTAAAAACTGAAAAAAAAAACTGAGAGAAAGATGCAGGACAGTTATGGCAGAATGCATGATCTGGGATGGGTGGGGTGGGATGGGGGAAAGGGAAAGGGAAATATGCCTGAACTGAATTGGAAAATGATGTATGAAATACACAAAGCATCAATAAAAAAAAATATTTTCAAACTGCATGCAGACACTTACTAAAAGATCATCCCCTGTGGTGTTTTAGATGAGAATTTCCATAGGCTCCTAGGATTTGAAAATTTTGGGCTGGAGGGATGGTGCAGCCGTTAAAGGCTGAGGCTAAGAACTGCAAAAAAAGGATTTGAATGTTTTGCCTCTAGTTAGTGGCACTGTTTTGGGAGATCTCCAGAGGTTTGGTCTTTCTGGAGGAATCACATTACTTAGGGTAGGCTTCTTTAGAGTTCATAAGCATTGCCAAATTTCCAGTCACCTTCGCTTCCTGTGTCTTCATGAAAATATGATCTCTCTGCTTCCTGTTCAGACCACCTCTATGACGTGTCTCTCCCATAATTACAGACTCTCTTTTAGAACAGTAAGCCAAATATTCTTCGTTCTATAAGTAACCCTGTTCTAGTGTCTTATCACAGCAAAAGAAAAGTTACCAATGCATCCACTGAGATAAAGTGGCTTTATTTTTTAGATACAGTAATGGTTCAGCATATATAAGTCAATAAGTTAAATAAATCATGCAAATGTACAGCATTGCTGCACCAACATTATAATCATCTGAAGAGAAAGTCTGACTCTTAGATTTACTCTTTATGAGTGGACCAGAACTCAGAGGACACTCATCCATTGGATATTCATAGACATTTCTGTCTCCTGGAACTGTGCTACTAGATATGTGTCTGGATCTCTGTCTCTGGAATTGTGTCCTGAGTCAGGCAGAATGTGTTGGGAAAATTTTAAATCGGTGTCTACTTTAGGAGGAGCAAAAAATGTGAACAAAAGGTGAATATGGAATTCAGAAGGAAGATTGAAATCATTTGAAACCTAAAAGCTGTTGATCAGAATTTAATATGAACTCTTTGGTGGTAACAAACAATTGTAATTTATGGAACATAATAAATATATGAGTGGCAATGTAACCGAATAAATAATTCAATAAGAATTTAGCAAATTTTTGTCTGGTGATTGCTATAAATAAGCTTTTCATGAATCTTATAAATCTTTCAAAACAATTAGATTTAAATCATTAGTAAAGTCTGATAGGATTTCATTTATATAATGAAATATGTAATAATAGGAAAAATTTTCTATTAAAGTATATTGTATTTTATAACCCATTTTGGCAGAAGGTATATCTATTTATTGATCATGCTTTGAGTGAAAATGTTCAGTTTAATATTAGAAATGAATAGTTATTGAAAGCAGGCAAAAAAAAAAAAAAAGAAAGCAGGCACAGAAATGACAAATCTTCATAAAAGTAAAATTTTAAATCAATAGCAATAATATAGCAGTTTTTTTGAACTACAACAGGAAAGTGAACTTTATGTCTGGTCATTAAACATCCAGGAGATAAGTTATAAAAGTCTGGTGCAATATTTATCCCAAACTAAATGCTCTAAACTAAACTTTGATCATACACATTTTATTTTCTAAGCCTGTCCTTGTAACAGTTATCAAGATTAGATAGTAACTCCATTGATATAAATAGAGCATTGTTTGAATTTTGGATTTAGACATTTTAGGATTATATATCATTTGGGTTCTCATATTTTTCGAATTTTTTTCCTCTTTTTGGAGCAGGGTCTCCCTTTAGTTCCAGCTGGGCTGGAGTTCACCATGTAGACAAGATTGGCTTTGAACTCCCAAAGATCTGCCTGTCTCTGCCTCCCAAGTTCTGGGATTTAAGGCGTGCACCACCACGTCTGGCATATTTTTCATAATTTTAATATCTTACTAAATGTCCTCATAACATACCCTGCAGAAAACTTTATTATTTCTCTGTCCCATTCTGGAAACATCAACTCTCTTAATATTCATTCTAAAATCATTCTTACTAAAAATATTTTCATATTTATATCCTCCTAAAATTTCCTTTTATTTTCTAATTTTCTTAATACTGTGAGACAAAAATATCATTAATAAATAAATTTACTATGTGGTTATCATGCATAACCCATCATAAGTTTCTAATAACAAAAGAATATATGATTTACAAACAAGAAAGCAATTGTGCCAATAAGATATAGCCAGAATTTCTTTGAGTAAATAAAAATAGACCATGATAATTATTTGACCATTATAAAGTATCAATTACATTTGGCCAAATAAAACTTTTATATATTCCTATTTGAGTTACTTAAGATTAAATAAAAATATGTTTAAAGAGATTTCCTTTGGTGAAGTGAAAAGCAAACCAATTTCACCCATGAATTTAAGGAAGAATTTTTAATATACTTTTATTGATGTTTTGTGTAATTCAGACATCATTTTTTAGTTCAATTTAGACATATTCCCCTTTCCCTTCCCCCGACCCCACCCCAGGCCATGCATTCTGCCAACATGCCCTACATCTTTTTCTCAGTCTTTTTGAAAGTTTACTCTGCAGAGGTAAATCAATAACAATAATATGGCACTTTTTTGGAACTACAACAGGAAAGTGAACTTTATGCCTGGTCATTAAACATCCAGGAGTTAAATTATAAAGGTCTGGTGCAATATTTATCACAAACTAAATGCTCTAACCTAAACTTTGATCATACACACTTTATTTTCAAAGACTGTAATTTGGGGGGCAGAATGTAACTATATCAATCAATTCTTTGACCCGGTCCTTATGTTGTTGTCATTCCCTCCAAATTGTATTCCTCTAAAACATAGAAACATCATATATGTACCAGAATTATGTCCTCCAGGAACAAATCGTATGTTAACTCTGATATATGTTTAGGAGTATATTCTCTGGTGTTTGGGTGTAATATTCTGCAGATATCCGTGAGGTCCATTTGTTGTATTGTATTGTTCCATTCCAAAGTCTCTCTGTTTATTTTTTGTCTCATTGATCTATCCAAGGGGGCTCAGTGGGGTATTGAAGTTCCCCACTATTAGTGTGCTGTGATTAATCTGTGTCTTGAGGACCTGCAGAATTGTGTTTATATAGTTCAGTGCACCTGAATTTGGTGCATAAACATTTAGGATTGTGAAGTCTTCCGGGTTAATTGTTCCTTTGATAATGGTATAATGGTCCTCTTTGTTTCTTCTGATTGACTTTACTCTGAGGTCTATTTTGTTTGATATTAGAATAGCAACTCCTGCTTGCTTTTTGGTACCACTTGCTTGGGATATTTTTTTTTCCTTTTTTTTCCACTGTGAGTTACTGTCTCTCCTTGAGGGTGAGATGGTTTTCTTTTAGACAACATATAGATGGATTCTGTTTCCTAATCCATTCTCCCAGTGATGTCTTTTGATTGGGGAGTTTAGACCATTAATATTTAAAGTTATTATTGAGAGATGTGTGTTGCTTCCTTTCAACTTACTCTTTGTTTGCATTCTTGGTCTAGGTTTGTATTTACTCTGTTAAGCTTTTATTAGTTTCTCCCTTTCATTGCTTGGGGATAGTTGCTCCTTTCCTCTGTTATTTTAATTGCTTTGAGTGTTTTCTGAAGTGTTGGTTTTTGTGATGTACTCTTTCATTTTGTTTATGTCATGAAATATTTTTCTTTCTCCTTCAACTATAATGGATTTTTTGCTGGGTGTAGTAATCTGGGTTGGCATCTAAAGTTGTTTAGCACTGGGAATACTTTGGTCCATGTTCTTCTGGCTTTCATTGTTTGCACTGAGAAGTCAACTCTAATTCTAATGGGTTTTCCCTTTATATGTAATTTGTTGTTTTTCTCTTATGGCTTTCAGTATTTTGTCTTTGTTTTGAGCATCTAGCATTTTAACTATGATATGGCATGGGGAAGTTATTTTCTGATCTTGTCTATTTGGTGTTCTGTATGCTTCTTATATTTGTATAGGTTTGTCTTCTTTCAGCTTGGGAAATTTTTCTTCTGTTATCCTATTGAAGATGTGGTCAATACCATTGTCTTGGGCTTCTTCTCTTTCCTCTATCCCTATGATGTGGAAATTTGGTTTCATCATAGTATCCCATATTTCCTGGTTAGTCCACTCTTGTGGTTTTTTTAAATTTTTCATAATCTTCACCTGAACATTGTAATTGTTCTGTGTTATCCTGCAGGTCTGATATTCTAATTTCAGCTTCATCCATTCTGCTTCTGAGTCTTTAGCTCATCCTTTCCTGTTGATTGGATGAATGTTCCATTTCCTTTTTTATTTCTTCCTGTGATTTCTTTAGTATTTCTATTTCCTTTTGGAGCTTGTCATTCTCTACTTGTAGCTCCTTGCTTTGCTGGTCTGTTTCTTTTTTTCATTTCAACCGGGGATCTTTTCAGTGTTTCCACTTCTTTCTGGAGTTTGTCATTCTCTCCCACTAGTAACTTCCAGAGTTTATCATTCTTTCCTTCTAGATCCTTCCTGAGATTTCATTTTCTCCCCTTAGTTCTCTGATTTGTTCTTTATATTCTTTGGTTTCTTTGAATAGGTCTACATTGTTCTTCTAAGTTCCCTGTCTTGGTTTCCTTCCAGGGAGATCCATTGTAGGAATCTTCTGTAGGACTGGCAGAGTTCTGTGTTGTTATGAGCATTTCCCATGTTGTTTATTTGTTATGTCTTCGGCATGTGGATTTGTTGTTTGTTTGTTTTTGTTTGTTTTGGATTCTGGCGCCTCAATGTTGGCTGCACAGACTAGAATCACTAACACTGTGCTTGCTAGATCATCCCCTCCACAGCACCACCAGCTTGAGCAGAGGAAGGAGGGAAGGGTGCGTTCCTTTGGTACCCTGTTGACCTGTTTTGCCCCTGTCTAGGTCTGTTCATTCAGTGCTGCTCGCTGGAAGTGAAAATGGCATGTTCTGGGTGATCCCAAGCCTCCAGAGGCCGGCAGGGGGCAGCAAAGCTCCTAGGCAGTTCTGCTTCCCCTGGGCCATGCACTGTTCTGCTGCGCCCCTAGAAGACATTTTTTGAAGTAGTTGAAATAAACCATAAGAAGAATTTGATCATTATAATTTGAATCAATAACAGTTGGGCAAAAAGTACTTTTTTACAATCCAATTTGAATGAACAAATATTCAACCAACAATAAAGTTTTAAATGGGTTCCCATAATGTTGTATGGAAATGATAGGCACATTCTCTTTTATCTTTGTTTTAGGCCACAATCTGGATTGTAATGTACCAATTTATTATGTGGCAAATGTAAAGGTGGCTCCCTTAAATTTGTATTGTTTTAAACATTTACTACATGAAAGTTATAATAAATTCTCTACTACTTTATGGCTAAGGAGGGAGTTAGCTTGTATCTTGTTCTTAGGGATTAGAAAGTTCAAAGTTATTTCTTCTTCTTCCATATGTAAGAGGTAGACATTGTTAGTTTCAAAATACAGATACATTAAGTTGATTTTATCATTAAAATCATATCAATAAATAACTTTGATTTGTAATATTATGTTCCTCAGTTGTTCTCAATATTGTAATGTTTTTATTATAGATCAGTTTTTGTCTTCCTCTTGGTCACTGACTCAAGGAACAGGTCTGTCTCATGAGCATTCAGAAAACATTTGGGGATTAAAAATTCTTGGTTCTGAAATAGGAGTTTCAAATCGACTCCAGAGTTTCTCTGTGATCTTCAAAAGAGCACATGAATATTTACTAATATTTAAAAGGGCATTTGATTCACTTAAAATTAAATCTACTAGGACTTGCATTAGTAATAGGAAATGACAAAAGTCAAATCATTTGTTTTCTTAGAGTTAGTTGTTGATATCTGTAAAATTTTATAACTCCATGAATACATGGATGTTAGTACTCATAATCTTGAAAGATTAAGACAACAAAGTATCTGCTTTTACTATTGGCTAACTTGAGTTTCTACCTAGCTGTATTTGGTTGACAAATGTTTAAAGAATTAGAGCCAAAGTTAGTTAACTTGCTCCTATAAATGGAGGCAAACTATAGTATCCTGTCTCTTATGACAACAGTTTTCATTAAAGGTTAAAATTTAGTTCAAGCTTGAATTCAGAAATTCAGAGATATAGGCTGGAGGTGTCTTGTTACCCATGTCTTAATTTCCCTTAGAGATTTATATTTCTCCCCTACTATTTGAACATGAGGGAAGAGACTTTTCCAGAGGTCCCTGCTTAATATCTCTGACAAGTCCTAAATTTCTTGTATCTCATCCTTCTTCCTGTTACCCTAAAGACTGTTGAGCCTGTTTAGAATAATTATGCTCACCAATTCGCTGCTAATACACTGTGACATTAATGATTTTAATTTTAGGTCATTTATACCTGGTTTACTTGATATTGTCAATGCTGTACCCACCATTCATAAATATTCTGGAATAAATATTGGCCTTACACATATTACAAAATGTAAGCATCTTCTAGTGATTGTCATTTAAGGGACAGTTTTGACTAATTTGTGAGCTAAATTATTAAAATCCCTTAAATGTTCTCTTTGTTCCCCCTTTGTCATAAAATTTATAATTTGTAAGTAAACATAATAGCACACAGTATATATTCCTCTTTTAAAGAGGTAACATTATGGTACAAACAAAACAGGCAGTGAATGGGTTTTGAATACACTAGAGAGAAGGGTTTAGCAATGCAGGACTGAAAGATGTAGAATTTCTGCCTAGCAAAGACAAACCAGGTACAATTTCTTTTTCTTAAAAAAATTGCTTTCTTCCATCACCTTTTGCCCCTAATAAAGTAGTTCTTTGGAAGTAGAAGAGGTCCGTGAGATTCTAGAAGACATAGTTCTTTTTTAAAGTACATGCTTTATCTTTATATAAGGCCATATATCTATTTTAATTTGTTTTCAAATAGTTAAATGCTTCAATGAACTTTTTAAAGGTGCAGTTTAATAGGTCATACATTTTCCCCCATATTCCAAATTAAGTGTCTCATGGTTGGTATACCAGGAAAAATATTTCTGAATAACATTAAAAGGTTCACAAATTTGCATTGATGAAGGTTTAGTTCCAATTCTTTTAAGCAAATTCAGTAATTGCCATGCATTCCTTCAAGATTCCAGAGATAAAGAGATCCACATAATGAAAGTGGAAAGATGGCATATGAAGTTAAATTTTTGTGGATAGTTCCTTGGAGCTCAGGGAGAAAAGCAGAAAATAAGATCAGGGGACTGGTTCACAAGACACAAGAGCACATCATTTAGGAGAGATGTTCAATAAAAGTCATTAATCCTGATATATCTATTTTATAAAAGTATATAAATGGACTCTAACACAAAAAATTTTATGATTCAGAAAAATAATTTTGAAAAAATCCAATAACTCTCATGAGTAAATTCTTAGATGGAATGGGATTGGAGGGAATATACCTCAACATAATTATGGCTCTATATAAAAAAGCCACCACTAAACACATACTACCTACAGAAAACGAGAAGCATTCCATTAAAATCATGCATATGACAAGGGTTTCCAGTATCTCCACTCTTTTTCAAAATAGTCCTTTGAGGGGGTTCAGACCCATGCTACACTCCCAATGAATTGTGGCAAAAGCAAGCAGAGACCACTAGGGCAGGTCTCCAGGAAATTAGCCCTTAGTGCAAAACCCCTTTAAGCAAGCATCACACAGTCCTTTATTAGTGACAAGCAAATCTCTCTATTCTAATTTTATCTTCGTGCAGATCTGAGCAAATCTCACTATGGCATCTCTCAATATTGCAAGTCTCAATATTGCAAGCTGCATATGGGTTCTTATGCCAAGTCACTATAGCAAGTCTCGTACAGGTTCTTATGGCAAATCTCACTTTATTGCTTTTCTTACAAGCTTATATAGGGAGAAGGACATGGCTCTTTGAAAGCACATGAAAAGTCCTAGGATTCTAAGGAAGGTGCTTTACACAAAGTTGTGGGGAGAAAATTCCAAGGGATAAGACTTAGGTGAATTAACAACTTTGGAGGAAGACACTTACCCATTACGAGCATACATAAATCCTGGTAAAAGCAAGGGAGACAGTCTAGCATGATGTACAAAGCCCTAATTTAAGGTATACACTAACTAGGAGAAAAGCACTAATTAGGAGGAGAGATAGAGATTAAATCAAATGGAGACTGTCCTGGGATTTTTTTTTTTTTTTTTCATGGAAGAAAGGAATTGAGGGCTTAGCAGCTGCATCCCATCTGGTTTTCCAGTAGCAGGGGTAAAAATGAGCTCTTGTTTTAGTAGCCCATTTCCCTGCCTGGGCTGAGTTGCTAGCTCAGAAATGCCTGAATTCCATGTTATTCTAAATTAATTCATTCCAGGATATAGCAGTGCTTATAACCTTAGCAATAACAGCAAAATTAGAGAAAAAATGTTAATAGAATTGTAATGGGAAAAGCACAGCTATCCATTTTTGCAGATGACATGATATTATAACTAAGAGATCCTAAAACTTCCACCAAAAGACTTCTAGAAACGATCAACACTGTCAGGTAAGTGGCAGGATAAAACATCAAGTTACGCAAATCGCTAACTTTTTTTTATCATATTCATGACAGTTGGTAGGAGCAGATCATGGACACACTCCCAAACACTTTAGACTCAACAACAAAAACAACACAGACCATATGTAGAAATAATCTCAAATAAAGACAGGAAAATCTATGCAATAAAATATTTGAATCTTTGAACCAAGAGATTAAGGGAGATTTGGGACGATGGAAAGAACTCCCCTCTCATACTCATGGGTTAGTAGAATTGATATTATGAAAATTGTCTTTCTTCCAAAAGCAATTTACCAGTACAAAGCAATTTCAATCAAAGTACCATTACCTTTTTATAGAAATAAAACATAATAACAAAATTCACTGGAAACACAAAATGACATAGATAGAGAAAGCAATTCTTTTAAAAGGAACAATACTAGAGATTTTTTTTATGTTTTTTAATTACTGTATGAGATTTCAAACTATATTGCAGAGCTTACATGATAAAAACAGTGTGGTACTGGCACAAAACAAGCACATATTAATGAAACAAAATAGATGACACAAATATGATTGCATGTCATTACAGGTACCTGATATTTATCAAAGATTTTAAAAAATATATAGAAAAATTATTCAACATATACTGTTGGCAAAACTGGCTCTCTTCATGTAGAAGAATGAGATTAGACTCATATAAATTACTTGCACAAAGTCAACTCTAAATGGATCAAAAACTTCAATGTAAAAACTGAAGTGTTTAAGCTGTTTGAAATAAAAACTTAGTAAGTACTCTATAAGATAGTTTATGAAAGGGCTTTTGTTTTCAGATATTAAGGCCAACAATTGACAAAAGGGATCTCATTATACTTAAAAGTTTATGTACAGCCAGGGAAACAACTAACTGTGTGAAGAGGAAGCCAACAGAGGAGAAAGAATCCCCTCAGTGTGGGAGTGAATCTTTGCCAGCTACACATCTTAAAGAGGAGTGATTTCTAAAATATAGAAAGATCTCAAAAGTGAAAGTATCAAGAAAGCACATAATAAGGATAAAATGGGCTACAGATATACATAAGAATAAACATGGTCAAGAAATATCTTTAAAAGCATTCAACTTCCTTGATAATTAGGGAAATGCAATTTAAAACTACTTAAAAAGTTCTTAACTACTTAACTCTGTCAGATAGCCAAGATCAAATAAACACCTGGCAACAAGTATTGGCAAGGATGTGAAAGGGGAATCCTCATTTACTGCTGGTGGAATTCCACTCTGATGTAGCCACCATGGAAATCAATGCTGCAAACTCACAACACTAAAAATAGTTCCAGCTGTACCAATCCTCAGCATATTCCCACAGGATTCAGTTTTCCACTATAGATATAATTGTTCAGCCATATTTGTTACTAATCTTTACACAATATTGAAGAAATAGACACCATCTAAATGTCCCTCAACTGATAAATGATTAAAATGTGGTACGTTTATGCAATGGAATTCCATTTTGCTGTAATGAAAAACTAAGTCATGACATTTGCAGATAAATAAATGGAACCAGAAATTATACTGGATGAGATAACTCAGATTCAAAATCTAGTGATTCATTTTCTCCCTGATTCGTGAATATCCTCAGAATCTTTAGATGTGTGTCTATATCCTGAGGTAAACACAGGAATGAGAAAATCACAAAGGAACCATGAGAGGAGAGGAAAAAAATTATCAAGACAGATAGTAATGATGCATACTCACATTTGGGAGGGAAGATGGTGGGCTATATGGGGAGAGAAAGAAAAAATGAGAAGTAGAAAATATTTAGAAAATATTGTTTCATAAGCCAGGAGCAGGTGTAAACTGTGAACCTTTCCACCAGCTTTTGCTTGGAACCGTGCTCTAGTAAAAGGGCCAACTTTTGGGTTAATTAAAAGAGTATATCCGGCATGAAAGGAGGAATTAAAAGACACACCCTCATCTTATCAGAGAAGTATTTGCCCTTTGATCTCTGAACTTAGAATACTACATACTCCACACAGGACTGCAGTTTCTTGCATTGTTTGCAATGAGATAAGTGATATTTACAGTGCTCTTATATGTAAAGAATGTATAAACACATTCATATATTATTTTGTGTAGAGGTCAAGCAAGGATCCTGAGGGATTAAGTTTATAATCCCAAATCACAAGAGAAGCACATGGCTCATTAAACTATTTTACATCATAAGTAAGGCAGATCATGCCCTTATTATCAAGTTCATTCCCACCTGTAAGCAGTTGAAGAAGCAAGCTTTTATATATAACTAGAATTAATGGTAACAGTCATGTCTGAGAGTATATTATATCTGACATAAAGATTCAATTCAAGCACTCAAGATATAATGAGTTGATTAGATTACATTAGACTGTTGATGGATTTTGAGTGTTCCCTTTAGTCTCAAAATTTCTCAAATTTTCTTCAGTAGACAAATACACATGGCAAAATCTACTAACATACACTAAAACAATTGCAACACTTTTGTAATGCAACACTTTTGTAATACAGGGCAACAAAGAGGCCATTATTATTCTTAGAGAAGCTTATGAACCAAAGAACCAAAGTAAGACTTTACAAAATGGTTAAATTAGAGCTTTAGCTCAACTGAGAAATGAGGACAAATCAGAATGTAGTGGTCAGGAGAATTTTTAAAATTTTGCTATAATAACAGGTGAGAAGTAAAACAAATCCTAATGTCATAGAAAATGGACAAGGGAAAAGAGAATAAGTACTCAGAGGCAACAGTTTGTGATTGCTGATGGCTAGAGTACTTAAGGGGGGGGGCTGTGCTAAGCCTTGACTTTCTCATTTGAAATGAGAATGGCTACTTACTTTGCTCACTACAGAAAAGACATATTAACAAGCTTGTGGTGATAGTTCTTAACTGAGAACAAGTTTCCCCCAATAGTATTAGATAACATCTCAAAGAGAGACTGGAACTATCAATCCTTATATTTAATTTGGCAATTCTTTTCCTAGGATACAAGGAGTTTTCACTTTAAAATTGTAATTGGGAGGTTAAGAAACACTTGTCTTTGGGCGAAAAAAGAGATCACTTAAATTTTGAACATGTCATATGTGAAAGGGTCTTTAAATGTCTCCACATTCTAATATCCTAGCCTGTGAATAAATTGTGTTCAGTTCCAAAAAGAATTTTGCAGAGGTGATTAATTACAGATCACAAAGAGATCGTTAGATTATGTAGATGTGTTTAATAAAATGATAAGAGTTCATATAAGAGAAAGAAGGAGATAGAAGAGTTGAATATATGACAACATATATAGAGGTCCATGTGAGAGATAACATGCATGACACTTTAGGTGCTGTCCTGCTGTATCTGAGGGGAAGGTAATAGGTGGCTTCATATCTAGGAATTAAAGTGTTTTACAGATGTAGGAAAATTCTAGAAATTGGATTATCCACCAGATACTCCCAAAGAAACAAATGTTGTTGGCTTTCTGTGTGTTATGAGGTCCCTCCCTCCCTTGCCACTCCCTTTAAGGCCCTGGTTATGATAGTGGTGAGTTCCAGGGGTCTCAAGGAGAGAAGCAGGAGGGAGAAGAGGACAATCCCCGGGATGGCGAATGAACCAGAACTGATGCTAAGAAAGATCCTGGAGTTGCATCAGCAAGCAAAACTCATTTATTGCTGGGGTTTTAAGCCCTTATATAGCATTTTTTGGGTGCTTTGAACAGGGGGTGGGTAGGAGAGACACAAAGCCTTTGTGTGTTCTGCAACTGCTAAGCTTTGTGGCAGGAATACTGTAGATGCCTGAGATAAGCTTATGGATTACACCATTTGCCTCCAGGGGACAGGGTAGACATGCCTCAGGAGGGATAAGCTTAGGAACGCTACACTTCAAGCTACACTCCGCTGGGGGGTGGGCTGAGGTGCCTGATGTCCAATATGGCAAATGGGAGTGGCTGACCATTTCTTGCTGGCCTTCTAGGTTTTCAGGGTAAAGAGCCAGCCAACTTATACTCAGCTATAATAGATTTATCTGTCCCCACAGAATGCAGGGTGACAGTTGGATATTTATCATAATAAGGCTCATTTAAATTTCAAAATTCCAGAGCTGAAAATTTAATTCTGTTTTTTAATACACTAAGTTATGAGCAATTCATTATTAAAATATAAAAGTTGACTTAGAATTAAACTAGTAAAAATTCTGGTAGTCAGTAAGAGAGAATGTGGTTAATAATATTAGTTTCTGGCCATGATAGTGCTGCATAGCTTTTAGGAAACCAGGAAAGACCCCAGAGCCAAATCAAATATTAATCATCCAAAAATTATTAACAAGAAACAACAACAACAAAAATCAGTGCTGTCCAATTATGACCATCTGTCTAGCACACAGTTTTGCCAATTTTATTGCAGCTCCAAATGAGTTAAGGGGGGTGGGGTACCTTTTAAAGGGGAGGTCAACAGAGTAAAGCTGCTTTGTACCTTTGGCCCATTTAGAAAATGTCAGAATGCCTTTAAGCAAGATAAGCAAATTTACAAAAGCCAAAAACCTAGCAGTTAGTTATGTCTAGGTTTCAAGGTTTGGATTTGCAGCTGGGAAATAAGGAAAGGGGAGTGGGTCCCGGCTGCCCAGCGTTTGCCAGCAAACCTTGAGCTAAGAGTAAAATAAACAGTTTTTCTGTTCAAAATGGAGGTGATTTTTTTTCCCTCTGATCATTATTATAGTGCAATGATTGTCGAAAATCTGTAAACTGATAAAGTCTTCTTTATGAAAAATACTCAATCTGGAAATAAAATAGATATCAAGTCTGGGACACAATGTGTAATATGAGTTAACAGAGAGGATCTTGTATATCAGAGAAGGCAGATAGGTATAGCAATGAGGAAGACAGAGATGAGGGAGAAAGGAGGAGAGACTATCTCTCTAGAGACAGAGACAGACACTGTGGGGAGGCAAAAAAGTCAAATACTTCAAATAGGAAGTAACAAATTATTACAGGCCTGCCAAAGAACAAAATAAATAATAAGACTTATTTGTTCTAACAAGAAGTCAGTCACATCCTTCAAAGCATTTCTGTCACCTCTTAGAGAAAGAGAACATACAACAGTCACTAGAGAAATGAAATAAAAACCAAGACAGAAACCTGAGTGCTGGGGTACTCAGCTAAATAGTAGAGTGCTTACCTAGCATGACCAAGGCCTTGAGTTAAATCCGCACAGTACATAAAACTAAGAGGCCTGGTACCTGCCTGTAACCCTCCAATAAGAGGGGTGAAACTGTAGAATCAGAAGTTTAAGACCAGATCCAGCTATATATAGTAAATTTAAGGCCAGCCTCTGTTATATGAAATCTTGACAAAAAGAAAGAAGAAAGAAAGAAAGAAAAAGAAAGAAAGAAAAAAAGAAAAAGATAAGTGTAGTTGCAATTATAGCCCACTAGTAGAGTGACTATCAAGCACAGTCACATACATTTATAAAATGAATCAAAATATAAGAAATTAGCTATAAATCCAATAATGGAGAACACTGGGCTGCTCGAACATTTCTGCATGTATTTTTAAGAGCTTTGGAAAAATTTTGGAATTTTGTAGGTTAGTAGAAATCTCAAGCACAATATATAAAACAAAAAGGTGAAATAAAATTCCCTGAAATTTGAGATATATTGACCATCAGGATAATACCTATGCTAAAATGGAAAGAAAATATAGGCATGTGACTATTAGTTTATGAAACATTTATGAAAGTTAGAAAACAAAGAAGTTCTAGAACTTACTAAGTAGCTGCATCTACTCTCTTATAAACTTATAGTCACATGTTGATGGATAAATTTATTTTTGGCTGGGTATAGTGTTAAAAACTGATATGCTTCAATTAAAAGCTTCCAGTGAAAATCTGAATCTTTGTGGTATTTCATCAATAAACAATAATTATCCATTTACCAGAGGTAAATAGGGTCCTCAGGAAGAAGCAAAAAAAAAATTTCTTTTTGTATTTTTGATACAGGGTCTCCCTTTAGTCCCAGCTGGCCTACAGCTGGCTCTGTAGACCATGCTGGCCTTGAACTCACAGAGATCCACCCACCTCTACCTCCCAAGTGCTGGGATTAAAGGCGTGCGCCACCACGCCCTGCACAAATTTTCTTTTGAAACAAGGAATGAGAGGATACAATTTCGAAGACAGACAATAGTAGAGCAAATGCTGTGGAAATATGACTCTGATCAACAGGAGCACTCAGAAGTGCGGAGTTTTAAAGCGCCAGGAAGAGGCCCAAGTTTGTTTAGTAACATGCTTTTTTTTTTTTTTTTTAATTAGTTTTTTTTATTGATGCTTTGTGCATTTCATACATTTTTTCCAATTCAGTTCAGGCTTATTTCCCTTTCCCTCCCCCCCCACCCCCACCCCATCCCAGATCATGCATTCTGCCATAACTGTCCTGCATCTTTCTCTCTTTTTTTTTTTTCATTTTTAGCTATAAGTGATAATCCATGAGTACAAGCATCCTTCATGCAAAACCTATCTGCAGGCTGTTGTGCCCAAACACCTACAGCCCCACCATCCAGTGGGGGGTGACAGGTTGTTTGTTCAATCAAGTTGATCAAATGAGTGTCCAGACTACATTGCTGTAGTTTCACCATTCACCCCAATCGCAGCCCTTACATTCTACCACGCCCCCTCTTCCGCAGGTTGTTCCCTAGGCTTAGAAAAGGGGCACAGGTGGATGAGAGGTAAAACAGTCCACTCTCTCTGAAGCTGTTGACTTGGACTCTGGTCAATTCTGGCTGTTTCCTTTCATGGGCTGACAGTTTGTCCAGGAATAACCTTTCGATTAGTAACATGCTTTTAAGAGCAGGTTACGGGGCTGGAGAGATAGCCTAGCGGTTAAGAGTGCCGACTGCTCTTGCAGAGGACCCGGGTTCGATCCCCAGCACCCACATGGCGGCTAAGAACCGTCTGTAACTCCAATTCCAGGAGAATTCCAGTTCCAGGGGAATCCGAGATCCTCTTCTGACCTCCGCGGCATTGCACGACACGGGTGCACAAACCTACATGCAGAGACAGTACATTCATACACATTCAAAAATAAATAAAAATTAAAAAAAAAATTAAAAAAGATAAAAAAAAAGAGCAGGTTACGCTTCTTGTTGTAGTGTATGCATACGAGATTATTTAATTATGTTTACTTTTGCTTTTTAATTTAGAACACGTGTGAGTTTAAATACTTAAAGTCAAAATGACTCATATACATTTATTGGTGAAATAGTCAGTCCTAAAAAGAAATAGCCCAAGGTCGGATATAGAATACTGAATTGCCCTTTCATTAAGCATGTAACAATTAGAATTAATAGGATTCTGCGAACTGAATAAAGGTTATGCCAAGTATTTGCTGACTGGACTACAACATTATTGCTATGGGTTAGACATAAAAATGACTGTAACTAGTTTTCCTGATAATTACATCCTGGTATACCAGGTTTCACATTACACTGCAAACATAATTACCTAGGTAATATGATGATATATTTAAAAAAGCAAAAGGATATCATTTCAGTATTATTTATCATTATATAAAAGATTATGGACAATATAAATCTCCTGTATGAATTGTAGTGTTGCATGCATTTGATGCAGCTCATGATTATTGAGAGAATTTTCTATGTAATTTCTTCACTATATTTACATAGCAACAGTTATATAATCAATAGCTTACTATAGAAAATACATTAATTTATAACCTCTGTAATATACTTTCCTCATTTTTTTCTCTGTACTTCATCTTAGATTGAACTTTTTTTCACTTGAGACTCTAACAAGAAGCAATATTAAAAGTTTTTTGGGATGAGAAGCAAACTTGGTTTGTACTAGGAATAAAACAGTGTCTAATGTAAAACAAAACCAAATTCAGTATCAATTTTCCCTATATAGTTATAAAGAAAATTACATCATCTTTACAATCAGTATTCCCCAGGTATAACTGGCAACTACACTTGTCAGGAGACTTAGTTATGAAATGTTTTTGACAGGAATCCATTAGTATCTACTGATGAGTAACTTTGCAAGATGATATCTGACAAAACATTTGCTTCTAGGTGAATCGTGCATTCATAAAGAATCAATAGCTCCCTTGTTTATCAGAAAATGTCTCATACATAATACATCTTAAAGAAATAAAATAGTAAATAAAAGTTACCAGCAAGCTCATCATATTAATCTTAACATGCTAACATGTATTTTAATACCTTTATAGGATTGTCAACATTATCTTCACTATTAGAATAATTTTAATAAAGTGTTACCACATATTTGATTTTTAAAACCTTACATTAAAATATTTTTTTTTAATTTTTTTTTATTAATTTTATTTATTTCTGTATGTGTATGAATGTACTGTCTGCATGCAGGTTTGTGCACCCGTGTCGTGCAATGCCGCGGAGGTCAGAAGAGGGTGTTGGATTCCCCTGGAACTGGAGTTCTCCTGGAATTGGAGTCTCAGACGGTTCTCGGCCGCCATGTGGGTGCTGGGGATCGAACCAGGGTCCTCTGTAAGAGCGGTCGGCGCTCTTAACCGCTAGGCTATCTCTCCAGCCCCACATTAAAATATTTTTATGTGTGTATGTGTTTAGCCTGCATGTAAGTATGCGTGTGTGTGTATGTGTACAATGTAATGGAGGACAGAGAGGGCATTGTATCCCTTGGAACTGGAATTACAGAGGTTTGTTAGCTGCCTTGTTGGTGCTGGAAACCAAAGCTGGATCCTCTGCAAAAGTAGCCAGGGCTCTTCTCTGCTGAAGTATCTCTCTGGGCCCGTATTCAATCTTTTAAAAGTACTTTCCATGTTGTAACCAAGGAAATATGTATAAGAGTGGCTCATTGCCATAATCTTTCATTAAAAGATAAATTATGAATTACAATAGTTGGTAGAGCTAGTATGTAAAACAGACTCTTCATTCCTGTACAAATTCCATTTACTGTTGCTCTTTTTGTACCCGTGTTCACTCCATTTAGATTAGATAACCTCTTGAGAAACTAATGAGAATAATCATTTCTTCCTCTTTTAGAAACCATTGATTTCCTTTAGGTCTTGACCTTCAGGTAGAAAACTATGAAATTCCCCCTTGTTGACCTGGGCAGGCAAACTGACTTTATGCACATTTCGTTAGACTAGCATACTTTTGAGAATTTTTTGAGGGTGGATTCCCTGTCATGTATAGAATGTATTAACTGGAGCAGGTATATTGTACCTGTTGTGGTTGCAATCTTTCTGATCTCTCTTTCATTATGACCTTTGGTGTTGAGGTCGCTTTGTGGATCTATCACTTAGTACTGGGCAACTCACATTCACTTATTTTCTGCATCTGACCAGTAGCAGAATTTTGTAATTGTCTCCATCTCTCTTTTTTTTTTTTTTTTGATATTTTTGAGACAAAGTCTCCCTGTAGCCCCAGTTGTCCTGGAACTCACTCTGTAGACCAGGCTGGCCTTGAACTCACAAAGAACTGCCTGCCTCTGCCTCCCAAATGCTAGGATTAAAAGCGTGTGCCACCAAGCCCAGCAGTTGTCTCCATCTCTTGCACAAAGAAGTTTCTTTGATCAGTGGTTAGATGTACACTTGTCTATAAAGATATGCATTTAGAATGTAGAAATTGACAGCAGTAGGATCTTCTCTAGGGCCTATGACACCTCTAGCCATGTGTTTTTGGCTGTGTTTACAATACCACACATGAGTCCCCTCCCACTGAGTGAGCATTTTAATTCCAATCACACCAATACTGATTTTCCCTAAGATGAAAATTCCAGTACTGTACTGATGGAGATAATTCACTGGGCCAGTATTGTTGTGGTTCATAGGCTTTACAGCTGTGAAGGGCCATTGATTTGTTTTTCTCTAGGCAGATTGTATAGTATTGTCTGATCGTACGAGATCTACTCTTCAGTGAGGAAGAGTCAAGGCCAGTTCCAGCTCAAGTCCATTGACTCCTGTTCCTGAAATATGTTGTATACTTAGCAAATGAGATTTGCCTTGAATTTCTGAGAGGGAATCAAGGGCCATAGTAACAGACTATATTATTTTGGCAAACGTTTGGAATACTCTGACCAACAACTTGAAGGGAGATTCCCCTTGCCTGGTGTTGTGATCATTATTATACAGCCTTCATCTTTCATGTACTCACATTTATATTATATGTATGTATGAGTGTTTGCCTGCATGTAAGTGCACTTCTGTCATGCAGTGCACACACAGATAAGAACATCAGATCCCCTGGAATTGGAGTTAGGAGCCACCATGTGTATGCTGGGAACTGAACATGGGTCCTCTGTAAGAGCAGCCAGTGCATTTAACCACTGCACTATCTCTCTAGCATACATATATACATATATATATATATATATATATATATATATATATATATATATATATATATATATATATGACTTTTCCATTTGGCTTTTCACACCACCTAAATATCATTTATCTCTCATTCCTCTCTGTTTTTCCTCTGCCCTCTATCTTCCATCCCAGATTAGAGTATCTCCTAATTTCTTCATCTCCCCCTCGGTAATGGCTGTTTAGTAATGTATCTCCATCTCTCAAGTTCCTCTTCCCCTTTCTCCTTATACATGGTTCTTTTGTATTTTCCTGGTCCTAGTAGTTAACACAGGATGTGTACTCACATTTAAAGATTGCATCAGAATTTACAAATCACATGCATCACTTGTTTTGTTTTTCTTTTTTTTAGTTAAAAAAAATTTATTTATTTTCATATGTGTATGAATGTACTGTCTGCATGTAGGCTGGTGCACCTGTGTCATGCAATGATGCGGAGGTCAGAAGAGGACGTCGGATTCCCCTAGAACTGGAGTTAAAGACGTTTTTCAGCCACCATGTGGGTGTTGGGGACCGAACCTGGGTCCTCTGCAAGAGCAGTTGGCACTCTTAACCGTTAGGCTATCTCTCCAGCCCCAACTTGTTTTGTTTTTCTAAATCTGGGTTATCTCATCCACTTTCTATTTTCATCCATTTCCCTGAAAATTTCATGATTGAATTTTTCTTTACAGATGACTAGAACTCCCCGGTGTTCTTGTGGCATATTATTATCCACCTGTTGAGGGACATTTTAGTGGTTTCTATTTCTGATCTCCTGTTTAAAGAGCCACAACAAACACAGCTGAGAAATATCTCTCTAGTAAGAAATCAAGCCCGTTGTATATAAGCCAAAGAGTGGTATGGATGGATCATGTGGTAGATCTCTTTTTAGTTTTTTGTTAAGAGTTCTACGCACTGATTTCAGTAGTGGCTACACCAGTTTTCAGTCCCACCAGCAGTGAAGTGAATGATGGTTTTGCTTTCCCCACATCCTCATCAGCATTTGCTGTTATGTTTTCTTGATTTTAGGTAATCTGACTAGAGCAATATGTAATCTTAAATAGGTTCAATTTGTATTCCCCTGATTACTAAATATGGAACATTTTTCAACATTTCCTATTTATTTTATTTCTTCTTTGGGGAAGTCTTTATTCATATCTGTAGCACATTTTTAAAATATGTCATACGATTTTTTGTTTCTTTTTTTCACTTTTTGTTTTTTCTTTTATTGAATGTTTACAATTTTCATACAATATAATTTGATAGTATTTAGATGTCAGGCTTAGGAACTCGAATTTAGGTAGGTCACAGGACATGGGGGAGAGCCTAATATCTGTTTTCTACTAAATAGTAGAAGCATAATGACTTATTGTTAAACCTATAGACTAATGTATGCTTCAACTCTCACCAGAGAATTTCCTTATGCAGCAGATCATTATTAGCAAAGAAATTCTTTGCTGACTTTTTTTTTTTTGGTCTTTTTCAAGACAGGGTCAAAACAACAGCAGTGGGAACCCCCTTAGAAGCTGTGGCTTCCTTGGCCATAGATTATTTTTTTTAATTACTTCTTTATTTTTTTCATTTTATAACAATAAGTAATCATTTATGAGTACAAGCATACATCATGTAAAACCAATTTGCAAGCAGTTGTGCCTAAACCCACACAGCCCATGGGTCCCACCATCCAGCTGGGGGGGGGGGACTTGTATGTTCAATCAAGTTGATCAGATGAGTGTCCAGACTATACTGCTGTAGTTTCATCATTCACCCCAATCGCAGTATCCAATTTTGCCCAGACTGTGTCTACAGGTTACATGGTGTTTTAGGACTTAGTAAAAGTCAATATCTGTTTCTTTTTTTAAATTCTTTCCATGTTCTGGAAATTAATCATCTCTCAGATGTATAGCTGGCAAAGATTCTTTCCTGCTCCATCGTCTTACTTTCAATCAATTTTGTTATTTTTTTAGCTGTGTTAAAGCATCTTAGTTTAATGAAGTTTGATTTGTCAATTATTGACCTTATTTTATGTATAAATAGAGTAAAATTTGGAAAGCCCTTTAGCGCACTTATATCTTGTAGGGTACGACATATATTATCTTCTAAATGCATCAGCATTTCAATATACACATTAAAGTATTTGATACATTTGACATTGGCTTTTCCGCAGGGTGATAAAAATCCGTGTAATTTCATTAATGTTCAAATGGGATTCAAGTAGAATCCCATTTGTATCAGTAGTATTTGTTGAAGATGCAATCTTCGCACCATGTATATTTTTTTCATCATTGACAAATATCAGGTGGCTTAATGTATGCATTCATGCTTTGTATTTTACTCTGTTCCATTGATCAACATGCCCATTTTGTGCCAATACATACTATTTTCATTACTCTGTATATATTTTGAAATCTGGTATAGTAGTCCCTCAAATATTACTATTTTTGTTCTAGCTTACTTTGGTTATTATCTGGGGTCTTTTGTGGTTCATAAATATTTTGGGATGTTTTTTTTCCATTTCTGTGAAAAATATCATTGGGATATTGATTGAGATTGGACTGAATCTGCTAATTGCTTTTCAGCAGTCATTTCCACGATACTATTTCTTCCAATACATGAGCACATGAAGTCTTTCCATTCTCTAATGTCTTCCTCAATCTCTTTCTTGAAAGATTGCAATTTTCACTGTAATTTTCACTGTAAAGATTTAAACAACTTTCTTTTTAGGTGTATTCTCCTGTCATACTGCTTTAGCTAAAGTTTCAGGCACAATACTGAAAAAGAGTGGGGATCATGGAAGACTTTGTCTCATTCCCAGTTTTAATGGAAATGCTGTGACATTTCTTCTTTTATAATGAATGTGGATTTGTTGCCTACATCCTTATTATATTGACACATCATCCCTCCAGTCCAAGTCTCTAATGACTTTAACCATGAAAGAATATTGGACCACAAAGTCTTCTTCATATAATGAGATGACCATGTTTTTTGTTTGTTTGTTTGTTTGTTTGTTTACTGTCCATTTACTTAATTATTTCATTTTCTGACATATGTATATTGAAACATCTGTATGTTTCTGTATTAAAGTCAACTTGATCTTGGTGGATGGTCTTTTAATAGGCAATGTATGCCATTTACAAATATTTTAGATAATTTTTCCTCTATGTTCATTAGTGATATTGGCTGTAGTTTTCTTTTTCATATGTCTTTACTTTATTTTGGACTTTAAATGATACTGTGTTCATAGGACTTTGGACTTTCTTCTGCTGTTTCTCTTTTTGTTGTATAATTTAAACATTATTCCTTATTTTTCTTTGATGGTTTGATAAATTTATGTTCTGAATCCATCCAGATTGGCTTTAATTAATTAGGAGCCTTTGTATTACTGTTAGACTCTCCTTGTTGTGTGTCTCTTTAAGATGTTAATATCTTCCAGGTTAAATTATGTGGTTTAATTTAATCTAAAATTGCATTCACCTGTGGACCTTTGTTTGATTCTTTACATCTTTTTGGCATAGTGTCCCACTGAATAGACCAGTTTGGCTTCAGACTCATAATTCTCTTTCCTCAGCCTCATCAAAGCTGGAATTACAGTTGTGAGCACTTAGTTTATTTTAACTATGCTATCATAGATTGTGAGGACATAACTGGTATACAGGGCTTATTTTTATTTACCACCCCATTATTTATTTAACTTCTTTTTTTTTAAAGATGAATGTATTTCAAATTTTGTTGATTATTTTAGTACATTTACAAAGTAATTGGTTTCATAATGAAATTTTCATGTGTACATAATGAAGCACTATGTTCACATTCACTCTCCCATTACCCTCCTGTAGCTGTATCTTCCTGGCCCATTCTATTCCCCAAATGGCTCCTCTTCCACTTTATTATAAAGTTATATTTTCATATATATATATATTATATAGATTCTGAGTACGGCAAATAACACACAATATTTAATCAGTACAGGTAGCTAAGCAAAGAATGTCTTAAGTGGTAATCATTTGCATAGAAGTACAGATATTTAAAAAGAACTCCCTCACTAGCAAAGGTGTTCTCTACACCAAACCTACAGAGATGATTTCCCCCATTTTGTAGATGCCAGAAGAAAATTCAGAAAGACTAAATACTCTTCCATGGCTGCATACTGGAGGCAAAGTAGAGCCAGACCCAAGTCTTCCTTTGTTAAGTGCAGGTCTCTAGTTTGTACCACAGCTGTTCTCTAGACTGAATTACTAAGGACAGATTGATGCTTCAGAGTCTCTGGAAATAGCAATTAAGACAAATAAGAGAGACAGAAAAATACGAGAAACATAAACACAGAGGTATGTATTTTCTTGTTCACTGCATAAATAATTATCTGAGGCTACTTAGACATGGAGAATATGGAGGAGATGGGTTAGCTACTTAAGATGGAGTAAGAGGAACACTTTTTCTTAAAATTAACATTGAGCTAACAGATGTGTTATGGGAAGCCAACTATGATGTGAACAGAGAACAATAAAAACAGAGAAACCGTGAAATGCATTTACCATTTATGTAATTGTTCATGCAAGGAATAAACTTTTTTTAAAATATTCATTTAATTTTTAAAAGTATAGATCAAAACTACATGCTTTTTTTTTCCAATACCAGACTACTGTATCAGGAGTCCAAGCCAGATTAATTTATTATTTAAGAAGGCAAATAGTACCTGACTTGCTATGCTTCTTTTTTGAGATTATTCTAGAAACATGGAATTATTTCACAGTATCCTTAAATATTTAAACTTAACTCCACAAAATGTTTCTAAGCAATATGAACACGTTTCATGCCTTGAAATAATTTATGAGATGATTTGAAGCAACTCTCTCTAGAGACAGCCTTCTAAAGATTGGCCCTATCACTGGCTACTCTTAAGAGACAGGAAGTTATTTCTGTTATCCTATGGTAGTGTCTGATAATCACCTGGGAAGATACAAGTACTGCAACACACTGCTATCTCAGTTATAGCTGGGAGAGCCTACAAATTTTTAAACCCTGCATCCCTCCAAACAAATCAAGACCAACCACAAATCAGGACAGCCAGCTTCCAGCTTTGGAATTTCAGCTTTGGGTGCAAATCAACACACACACACATATATATAAATGTATACATATATATATATGTATATATATATGTATATATACATATATATGTATGTATATATAATATATACAACTATAAAAGATATATTATACTATATATATATATATATATATATATATGGCCTGAAGGCAGAAAATCTTTCTACACAAAGTGATGTGTGTAACCGTGTCCAAGGCAAAGCTGGGATTGAGAAATGAATGTTCCAAGTAATCATCTCAACAGATGCAAATTAGGTACTGCATCACCATGTATGTTAAGTAAATTTGTCTGAATATTTTTTACTTTATGCTATAAGTCCGGCATTTTGGGTAGCAAGCATAAGCTAACTCTGAGATAAATTTGACAGAAACACTTTTTGGAAGGCTATAATATCTTGGAACATTTTAATTTTATGACAAAAATACTAGATATTTATAATGGAACACGAGAAGAAAATAAGGAAGAGGAAAAGGGAAGGGGCGGGGAGGAGAAGAAAGAGCTTCACATCCATAAAAATTTTAGTTACTGGGGCTGGAGAGATGGCCTAGCAGTTAAGAGCACCGATTGCTCTTGCAGAGGACCCGGGTTCGATCACCGGCGCCCACATGGTGGCTGAGAACCATCTGTAACTCTAATTCCAGGAGAACTCCAGTTCCAGGAGAATCCGACACCTTCTTCTGACCTCCGCGGCATTGCACAACACGGGTGCACAGACCTACATGCAGACAGTACATTCATTCACATACAAAAATAAATAAAAAAAACCTTTTAGTTACTAAAGAGTGATATTGCAAAGAATAATACAAGTTTGTTAATGTCATTCTAAAGACAATAGATGAAACTTTACAAAACAAACACCCTAACAAAGAATAAGTAAAATATAGAAAAGCAGAAGCAACTGAAATGTGTGGGAAATTAATAAGGATACATTGTTTTTATTCACCATGAAAAAGAGATAAAAATGATCAACATTTGCTTAATAGTAAATAGGTGCTTGTATTTATTAAAATGAGCATAATAAATATGAAGTCAAACTAGAAATTGTGCTATGGTCCCAAACCACCGTTCGTTCTGCTTTGCTTTCTCTAGCAATTCCATTCTTTCCATTTCTCTTTCCTTGACATGTAGCTCGCAACTATTTGGAGATTTTCTTAGTCATTTTGGAAAGTTTCCGTGACATTTCGGCTTCCAGATTCGGTATACTTTTCAGATAAATGCACTTTGCTTATGTCCATGTACTTACAGCTTAGGGAAATATTTTCAAAGTGTTTAAGTCAATACACTTTTCACAGCAGGTAAAATATAACCCATTAAGCTATTCCAAGAGAAAATGCATTTAAAAATACTTCTCTCTGCTTAACTTTTTGACCTTTAAGTCAAAGCCTAGTATGATTTGAAGTGTTTGGGGAAAATAAAACTTTGTACATTCAAAAACACTAGAGAAATATGGTGCCATTTGCAATTTAGGAATCAGTGGAGACTTTCCCCCCTATTTATTTCCAGAAGCATCCATACACAAGGTTTTAAGAAAGCTAAGCTTGGACACTCCCATCGGTTTTTCAATTCATTTGTATACATATTAAGTAAATGAAAAAAAACAAATTATTATACAGTCATCTTTTCTCTTTTCCACCTTTAGAAAACACTGTAAAGAAGACAAAATCTTAATATCTTAGAAAGAGTAAATGTGCAGTGTTCTGCAAATTCAACGATGGAAGTTGTTTACTAAATGTCAGAAAGTACAGTTTCAAAGAAGAGAGTAAAATATAACAATGTCAAGAACCTCAGTATAAAATTCAGCTGTTCAAATGAATACAGTTCTAGAACTCTGTAGCTCATGTCAAGTAAAACTTAAAATGTGACACAGATTCAAAAAGGTCTCTGCCATGAACATTGAAAAATGCTTCTTGTATTAATTTCATTGTTTAAAATATGGCAGCTGAAGATCATATTCCTAGAAATTGTATACTTTGAAGCAAAAAAATGAGCTTTTTGAACACTTTTGTTTAAAGCAGTTTTATACTTCAAGTACCATTGCTATTCACTGACATTTTCATAAAAAAGATATATAAATTCACTTCTATGGAAATGTTCCTAGAGCCTCTTCTTATATGCATGAATTAATTGTTAGTATGAATGATTTTTCAAGTTCATTTACTTTTTTTCTTGATCAAAACATTGTAATTTCAATCTAGCAAGCTGTGACATAGACCACTTTTCTTACTTTCTAACATTTATGCTTTCAAATGTTATCAGAATATGAGTTTATTTTATTTTACTGCTTTTAGGGAACAATGTTTCTAGAATCTTAAGAAAACAATTTGGAAACATGAAAATCAAAATCTCATAATCTGGAGCTATGACAAAGTCTGTTTATAAACAGGATTTTTGATTTGAATGTTGCTTAAGATATGCAAAATATACACTTTATTTAGAACAGACATAACTTGTTATTTAAAAATTGTCTATCCTGGGGGCTGGAGAGATGGCTCAGCAGTTAAGAGCACCGACTGCTCTTGCAGAGGACCCAGGTTTGATTCCCAGCACCCACATGGCAGCTAAGAACCGTCTTTAACTCCAATTCCAGGGGAATCCCACACCTTCTTCTGACCTCCGCGGCATTGCACAACACTGGTGCACCAACCTACATGCAGACAGTACACTCATACACATAAAAAATAATAAATAAAAAAATATATTTTAAAAACTTGTGTATCCTGTATTGAACCAAAGACTAAGATGTGGTTGAAACAAGTATTTTGTGATTCAGTATCTATTTGAGATGATCAAAATTATTTCATTCTATTTCACAAAGAAAGTATATCATACAGTTCCTACAACATCAATTTTAGAAAATGGAATCATATTTAATGAGCTCAACAATGCAGTCTTTCTGTTAATAAGTTATATTACTCTTTAGACAAGTGCATAAATCATTATAAATAAATCAATTCATATTTAATGTGCCAGAGATTAGCTAGTGAAATGTAACTAATAGTGTGACAAATTTATTTGTAAAATGAATGACCATCACCCAAGTAACCGTTTGAACTCATAGAGAAGTGTTTGTTGATCTTTGATTAGTATAAACCACACTGTGGACATAGAATTTTTGGAAACACCATGTGAAAAAATAATAAAAGGCTTGCATGGTGAATGTGAAATCAGATATAAGTATATCATTATCCATTTCTCAAAGTAATGATCTATATGAATATACGAGTTTAGTACCCAAACACATGCCACAAATCACTAATTAGGCTATATTTTTTCATCGTCAGAAAATAAGCTTTATCTTTGGTTCTGTCTAATAATATGTTGGATTATTTTCTCCTTTACTGAAGTAAGCCGTGTGCTATTATATATTGATTTGATTGGCTATACAATATTTTGGGGTCTATTCTAATGTAATGTATACTGTACCTAATTATAATAAAGTGAGAGGAGTATAGCGTTTAAATGTTTTAAAACCACACTGTGAAAATTGCTTTGTGAAAATATGAGTGGTAGAGACAAATGGTCAGTTTATGAGTCCAGGTATCTATTAACAATAGATGCCCAGCTGTAAAAATGCACCATGTATAAGTGAGGTTCCAGGATGTTATGCTTATACACACTTGCAATAAAGCACCAATGATTTTTCAGAGTATAACATATACTATGTGCTACAATAGACTCAAAAGTACTCACAAAAATGATTTGTAAATACAGGGCATGGGCCTTAATCCCAAAAAACTGTTTTGAATGTGGAATGACCTCTGCTTCTTGACGACCATTCATCTAAAATTAACTTTCATATTCATAAATGGATTTTCATGGAAATAGTCCTCAAATTATTATAGAAAAATGAATTAGAGAAAGATCTGCATTAACCCATCATGAACACACAGCAGCATTATATACTTTATATATTTTCATTAAAATATAGTTGATTCAACTAAAATATTTCTGGATAAATAGATTATAGATAGATAAATGATAGATTATAGGGATCTCACTTGACATGAGAATTTTGGTTGTTTTCTCAATTATGTATTTTGCAATACATTCTTATCTAAAGTTGAAGCCATTTGGGCAGAAGCACAGTTTGGATCTTATTCTAAAAATCATATAGTGGAAAAAGTTCTCTCTGTTTGAACTTATATTTTGCTTTGTGGTTTGAATGAACAAAGATGTATTCGGTGGGGTACTTGAACATTGTTTATGGAAGGGAGTATTTCTGTTGCTGTGCATAGAATCCAATTATCCTCACATCATGCAAACAGCCTCAGCTATCATGATAAGAAGGTCCTGTAGAACTGAACTATAGAGGAAGTTGCTCAACTAACAGGTATGCAAGAGGCCCCAGGAAAGTTAAGAATGGATCACAAAGATCATCTAAGTCACCCTGTGCTCAAGGAATTACCAGATAACCACGGAGTTTTAGAATACAATGTCAACAAATCAAAACTAAATCAATAGGAGGCCTAGGCATATCCAGGGTCATTTAAAGGTTTCTATTGACATAAACACAAAGTCTACTAACAACTGGGCCATTTTCTCAGGAAAAGAGAAAAGTGTATAAACTTTAAAAAACACAACTGTGGGCTGGAGAGATGGCCTAGCGGTTAAGAGCGCCGACTGCTCTTGCAGAGGACCCGGGTTCGATCCCCAGCACCCACATGGCGGCTGAGAACCGTCTGAAACTCCAACTCCAGGAGAACTCCACCTCCAGGGGAATCCGACGCCCACTTCTGACCTCCGCGGCATTGCACGACACGGGTGCACAGACTTGCATGCAGACAATACATTCGTACACATACAGAAATAAATAAAAAAAAAAAAAAAAAAAAAAAAAAAAAAAAAAAAAAAAAAAAAAAAAAAACAACGGTAGCCAGGCGTGGTGGCCACACACCTTTAATCCTAGCAAGCAGAAGGGCAGAAGCAGCAGATCTTTGTGAGTTAAATGCCAGCTGGGTCACAGAGTGAGTTCCAGGAACAGCTGGGCTACAAGGAGAACCCTGTCGCAAAAAGACCAAAAAAAAAAAAAAGAAAAAACTGCACAAATTGTGTTGCAAAAATTATGACTAATGGAAGAAAATGGTCAGTTTATGGGTCAGTGTTTTGGTCTAGTTAATAAACATTTGATTGAGAAAATGCATAAACCCTTCTTCTCCAGTGATGTGCTAGTTTATTTTGGGACTCTGAATCAAACTTTAACCATTCGTTGTCTAAATTCACAATAATAAAGAGCAGGACTTATTTGTTAAGCTACTAAATTTTTGGTGATTTTGCTGCAAATCCAGAACTAACTGATATAATTTTGTATTCACATAGAATTAACTATAAGTCTTACCAGCCCATATCCCTTCCCCAAATAATGATTTTTCTTACACTTAATTTCTTTTCTTAGTATTATTTTCATTAAAAAATTTAGTAATTCTATTTCACCTGTATTAGTGTTTGCCTACGTATGTGTAAGTACATCATTTACATGCTTGGAGCCCTCAAAGGCACGAAGAGGGTTGCCTGATTTCCTGGTATCTGGAGTCAAAGATACTTATAACCACCATATTGGTTCTGGGAACCAAACCCAGGTCTTCTTCAAGGGTAGCAAGTATGTTTAATCAGTGAGTCATGTCCCCAACATTTTTGTAAATACAAGGTCTCTCAAAATAATCCAAGCTGGCCTTGTACTTATTTTGTAACCTAAGTAGGGTATGCCTTTAACTTCTGTTCCTTGGCCTCCCTTGTAGCTGATAATGTGCATCATCTAAGCAGGCTTTATGTTTATATAAAATGAAGCAGTTAATGAGATATCTTAGGAGTTGCTTATTATTTATTTATTATTTGTGTGTGTGTGTTTGTGTGTGCGTGTGTGTATGAAAGAGAGAGAGAGAGAGAGAGAGAGAGAGAGAGAGAGAGAGATTTGGGTATGCGTACATAAGTATAGTACCTGCAGAGGTGAGAAGAGGGTGTTCGATCACATATAACAGAATTTACAGGTTACTGTGAGGATCCTAACAGGGTTTCCAGGAATTGAACTCTGGTCCTCTACAACAGCATAACATACTTTCAAACCTGACTGGAAAGAGTTGGCAATAGAGTCGGTGGCAAACTAACTTTTCTTTCTTTCTTTCTTTCTTTCTTTCTTTCTTTCTTTCTTTCTTTCTTTCTTTCTTTCTTTCTTTCTTTCTTTCTTTCTTTCTTTCTCTCTCTCTTTCTTTCTTTCTTTTTTTTTTCTTTCTTTCTTTCTTTCTTTCTTTCTTTCTTTCTTTCTTTCTCTTTTTCTTTCTTTCTATTTATTTGTTTATATTTGTTGTGTGTACACATGTACATACAAACTCACATATGCCACAGCATGAATGTGGAGGTCTAAAGACAACTAGTAATGATTGGTTCTTCTCTTCCTGTTTCAACTGAAATAAGACAATCCCTATTTCTTAGTTAGGTATGTGGATGAATCTTAGCAGAGACCTCTTGTTACTTACTCCCTAATATGAGACTTTTTTTTTTTTCTTAAATAAGCATGCATAGTTCTGATGGTGATGGAGCAATTTCTTTTACATTCTAATTGTGCCTCAACCTCTAGTGTGCATCAGAAGCACCTGGAGGACTTATTAAAGATTTGTCAGAGAAGAACCAATTAGTGTTATTTTGCTACATGGGCATATTGTCAAATTGACTTCTAAATACTTATCTTTGTACTCATAGATTAATGCAACTCTCAAACCTCATAAGAAAATGTTATTATTGTGGTGGACAAGACTTGACAGTTACTCACACCTAGTCACAGCTGAATAGAATACGAATTTTTGCTAAGTGACTCAAGCCCCAATGATGCTAAATCATAGATATATATTATATATATATATATATAATATATATAATTATAGTATATATTATAATATATTAAGTATATATAAATTATAATATAATATATATAGTATATATTATTAAATTTATACTATATATAATATATACTATATATATATATATATTGACCACTGCCAGCGAGGCCCAGAAACAGTCCTCAAAAGAGGGTCCCAAAAGGTCAAAAGGGCCAGATATTGGGAAGGACCACTTTTGAAATAGTGTCTTCTGAGCAGCACAGGACTATTGCACTTAGGAACTCATGGCAGTTGGGGCAGTCTGCACAAGACATCCACACAAATTGAGCCAGTTGGCTACCAACAGTGATGGGTAGGATCTCACTAGGACATAATTTCCTATCTGAGAATTAATAGAATGTGATAGCTGCGGGCCAGGGGTTGGGTAGAGGAAGCCGGTTTTCTTCTGCAGTGTGTGCCCTGGTATGCTGTGGCCCCATTTTCATGCATGTATGGATCCTGTAATTGAACTGAATGACTTATAAAGAACAAAAAGGAACTGTATATGAAGTTGAGAGGGTGGCACGAGGTATATAGTAGGAGTTGTGGAGAAAGGGCGCATATGTTTGAAATATATATTGCATACATGTATAAAATTTTGAAAGAATAGATTAAAATTTTAATTTTTACAAAGCTCTGTCACTCAGCTGCACCCCAGAGGTTCAGGTGTGCTGCATACCTGAGATTCTATTTACATCCTCTCGGATGGTCTTAATAGTGCTGGATCAGAGCCCACATTTGGAAAATCACTCCTCTGGTTAGTGAAAATTCTTCTCTAGTGCCTACAAAGATTTAAATGTAACACTTTCATGAATTGTATCAGTTTCTTGTGGGCAAAAATATCAAAAATTAGAATTCCTCAATTCTTGTTTTGTGCTTGTGGGAGACGGCTACTTATGAACTCTTAGTCCAAATGCCAGTGCTGATGGCATTCAAGTGAAAGCCAGGCTCAGGCTGGTGAAACTCTTCCTGCCATGAAGGGTTTAGTTACCTGGCAAATAGTGAAAAAGTGTTCTTCAGTGCTTTGACCTATTAGGAAACCCTCAGTTTTCTCAGGTAGTCATCCAACTCAAGCCACTTGGGGACTCACGATAACTTTTAACACTAGCTTTGTGAAATGACTCTGTTTTATTTAGTTATATGTCCTATTTGTTGGACAGCCATTTCTATTCAAGGTGAAATGTGGCTGTACAAAAAGAAAATGAATAGATAGTATCTTGGAGGTTAGCAAACATACATTGCAAGCAGAATTAGAGACTACTTTTTTATTTATTCTATTTTTGTGATCAAATTCACCTTATCTCCTGAATTTTAGTTACTTTTGTTTATACTAGAAATGGCTATTTATGGCTATTACTTTATCTTCCAATAGAAGCTTATCTTTTGATTATTAAATACTTTAAATTTTACTTGCTTCATGTCTTTCCTTGTTTAAGCCTCTGCAAGAAACACTTTTATTAAACCAGTACATTAATTTTTTATTAAATGTCAGCAATGTTTATCATATATAAAGTCTCACAAGAGTCTACCAAAGACTTTTGTTATAATTCAACTTCTTGTGATCATTTGAAATTCAGTAGCCCATAAATACTCCTACAATAATATTTGTATCTGGTTCAATAGAAAGTCCATAAGAGACTCTGAACTCACAGAGGACTTTAATAGTTCATGCTTCTCCTTAAGGCTAATTAGTTGCATCGCTTCTCAAGTCAATTTCTTGTACGACTCTGTTTTAGCTGTACTCTTTTTATTGTCCTGACTCACAAAGCAATACTTTTTGTCCAGACTTGTCTCCTGAGCTTTCAATCCAATTTTCAATTCCGTATTGGACAACAGGATGTGCAGAAAAATGTGAACTTTGGCATTAACAGACATGTATTTAAATTCTGATTTTTTATACCATCATTTTCCTATTAGACACGTTGTTTATTGACTCTGGAACTCAGTCTCCAGTTTATAGAATGGCAACATCACTAACTTACCAAAATGTTGGGAAGGTTAAGATTATAATATATTCAATTATAACAATTATGAGTCAGAATTGACTGTATCACCCAGAGGATAGCTGTCAAAATCTAGAAACCTTTCTGTTGTTTTCACAGTTGGGGAAGTGAGGCATCATACATAGCATTTGGAAGCTGAGAATATTCAAAAACATCTGCCAATGCACAAAACTACATCAAACAATGAGAGAATAAATTTAACTTATTAACTTATTTGGGCTATTTAGTGACCCAATATTTAATCAAACTTTATTTGGGGTGTTTCTCTGAGAATGATTTTGGAGAGAAGTTAACATTTGTACTGGTAAACTGAATGAGTCAGCTTGACCTCTTTAATATGAGTAAAATCTATTCAATCAATTGAGGCTTAAATAGAACAAAAATGATACTCTCTCAGTAGACAAACTCTTCTTCATTGGCTAGGACATTATTTTTTTTTCCTATTTATAGTGTACTGAATCCTCACCTCCTCTTGGGTCTTGACTTGGCCACCCCACCCTCCAGATCTTTCAAAGTTACTTTTATATTCAAAATAAATGATTCTGTGTAACGAATAGATGCCTGAATTTTTCTGATTCTCTGGAGATTTCCAAATACTATACATACTGAAAACCACAGTTCTAGGTGTCAGTTGTTCTCTGCTATCAAATTTTGATGGATCTAAGCAGCTAGTCCAGTGCCTTTGGTGGAAATCATGAAATGAATATTCAAAGAGAAAAAGTATCTGCAATCTCTACACAGAAAAATCAAGTTAAAGTAGTATTTAGTACCTAAGGCTAATTAGGCAAATCTGATAAATCTGTTTTGTAGACATTGTTAATCACTTTGAGTTCTCATCAAACTTACATATTTTTGTAAAGAATCTATTTAAAACTTTCTGCTTGTGATATATTGATATTTTGTTAGTTCTAATAATCATGTTAGTAATTCTGCAGGTTCATGTTCTGAACTTTGGTCTATTTCAAAATTATTACTATATTTTTGTGTGAGTTTGGTGATACAGAAAATGCAACTTTATGTTTGTTTTATTAATCTCTGTTTTGAGATCTTTGATCATGATACAATATTTCCAACTAAATACAAAATAAAATTCTAAATTCAGTTTCGGTGTCTGAATAATGAGTATCGTCTATCTCAATAAAGAATAGTCACATCCCTTATGAAGCATAACATGTCAATATTTTTATCAAAAATGACATATCTTTGAATTTTTAAAGTTGAGTACCTAATTATTGAGATTTGCTTAATTTTCATTAGTAACTCATATAGGCATTCATCAAGAGTAAATCTATGAGTGAGGAGTGGCATAAGCTTTACATATTGGAGAAACGTTTTAACTTCATCTTTGTAAGAAAAAATGACATAGGGGAGAAAGAGTGAACTTTACCATCTTAATGAGATGGGAAAAAAGAGCAAAGGAAAGGAAGAGCAATGGGCAGAAGAAGGAAATAGAGGCAGAGAAGACCAAGAAACTTTCTGTTCAAAATACTCTTTTGACAAATAAGCCGAAGCCCTTCTACTTTATTTTGAAACCAAAGAGATTTTAATGGCAACAGAGTTCATTTTAGACTTAGGCAAACTAAACAAGAAAGTAAAAACATATTACTATTTTACAAATGTATGTCTATATATTATATATATTTTTACGATCTTCTTTCTTTTTTTAATTTTATTTTTTAATATATATTTTGTAAAAGATTATCAAATCTAGACCCAGGTCCCTAACCTATCCCCCCACTCCACCAGAGCTCATGGATTCTGTTTTTCATCTCTTTCTCAGTCTTTCTCGATATTCTCCATGTGGAAGTTCACTGTTTTGAGCAGAAGTTCACTGTTTCAGTCATTTCTTTGATGCATTCCTTTCTGTTGTTTTTGTTGTTGTTTCCAATATGCATCACTCCCAACTGCTTGGACAAAAGCTCAAGGGGCTGTGCACAAGAAATCGTACAACTAGGTAATTGGCACTAGCATCCACAGATGAGGGATACCATTTGTCCTTTGTTTTTCTGGGACTATGTTACTTCACTAAGCATGATGTCTTCTAGCTCCAGCACATTTTCCTGCAAAGCTCATGATGTCGACTTTCTTTACTGCTGCATAGAACTCCATTGTGTAGATGTACCACATTTTCTCTATCCACTCATCAGTTGAGGGCCATTTGGGTTGGTTCCCACTCCTTGCTATTGTGAAGAGAGCTGAAATAAACATGGCCGTGCATGTATCTCTGTGGTGGGGTGAGTCTTGAGGGTACGTGCCTAGGAGTGGTATGGCCGGGTCAGGTGGCAAGTTCATTCCAAGTCTTCCAAGGGATCTCCACACTGTTTTCCATAGTGGCTGCACGCGTTTACATTCCCACCAGCAGCGGATGAGTGTTCTTTCCCCACAACCTCTCCAGCACTTGGTATCATTTGTTTTCTTGATCCTAGCCAGTCTTATTGGAGTAAGATGATATCTTAAAGTGGTTTTCATTTGCATTTCCTTAATGATTAGTGATGTTTAACACTTCTTAAGGTGTTTCTCAGCCATCTCTAATTCCTCACTTGTGAAGTCTCTTTTCAGCTCCTTGCTCCATTTATTGAGTGGGTCGTTTGTTTTCTTTCTTCTTTGTTTTTTGAGTAGTTTATATATTCTGGAAATCAAGGCTTTGTCAGATGTTTCTGAGGTAAATGTTGCCTCCCACTCTGTGGGATTTCTCTTCACTTCCTTGATTGTTTCTTTTGATGTACAGAAGCTTTTGAGTTTAATGAGGTCCCATTTGTCAATTGTCAACCTTAATTCTTGTGTGGCTACTGTCTGATTTAGGAAATCTTTTCCTGTGCCTATGTCTTGTAGTCTGCTGCCAACTTTTTCTTCTATCACTTTCAGAGTTTGGGGTTTCACATTGAGGTCTATAATCCATCTGGAGTTGACTTTTGTACAGGGCTAGAGGTAGGGGTTTAATTTCTTTCTTCCACAAGTGGTGATCCAGTTTTGCCAACACCACTTGCTGAAGATGCTGTCTTTTCTCCATTGTGTCTTCTTGGCCCCCTTGTCAAATATGAGATGGCTGAAATTGTATGTGTTCAAGTTTGGATCTTGGGTTTTGTTCCATTGGTCAACAGGTCTGTTTCTGTGTCAGTACCAGGCTGTTTTTAATGACTATAGCCCTGTAGTATAGTTTGAAGTCTGCACCCTGGTACCTGTGCTTCAGGTGGTCTTGGGAGATCTCTGGTCTCACGACTCACACAAACCCACCTTTTATACCAGCTGGGAGGATAACTCCGCCCCTACAGTCACAAAAGCCAATTAAGCCAAAGACAACTAGATTAACTAGATTAAATCAAACAACAATCTGCCTTGCTGAAGCACCCAGCTCCTACCTACCTACCTGTGCTTCAGGTGGTCTTGGGAGATCTCCCTATATATTATATTAATTATATAAATGAAATGCAGAAATTTATAGACAATGCATAGGCAATGTAAGAATAGAAAAACGTATGTCTCCTGGTATGTGTGACCACTGTTGAAGCCCCCTGTCTAACATTAGCATGAAATATATCACCAGTAAAGGGAACCATTTGAGGCCCCACATCACTGGCTCTGGTTGTGTCACTTGCTTAACACCTGGCCCTTTTCAAAGTAGGCATATTGAAGTTCATATGCACCAGTACAAGATCCTGGTTCTATGCATAACCTTCACTGAGGTCATGGGAACCTAGGGTCTGATGTATGAAAGACTGCTGTTGAAGGCATGAAGGGGTTACCTTATTTTAAATGTATTCATCATTGTAGAATATCTATCACTGAATCCCTTGTAAATAACAACTCACTTCAAACGAAGTAAAGTTTTATGTTAGTCTTCTTCTTAGGCTATTATTTCTTTCTTTCAAAGTAATTACTGTGAACCTAACTATGCTTGTAGTAAAGACAGGATTTTGCAGTGATATAGAATACCTGTATTTCCAAAACTAAACAGAATAATTCCATTTCCTTTATGAACTGCAGAATTCATATTAGGTAAATAATAGATACATAGCACTTTTTATATTAAGCAATGTGTTTCTTTGCCCCTATTTCAATGTGATTTCTTTGTTGTAATGCATCAATAAAAGGATATAATATTAAAAAGAGTCCACAAAAATAAACTATAAAGTTCAGCTAGGAATACATGCTGCCATTTTTATGAGCTAACATTCATGACGTTTTTAAGTAGTCATATAGCCTTTTTTTTTTTTTTTAGCTCAATTCCTCCTTTTTTTTTTTCTTTTTACTGTTATTAAACTTTTTCCAATCCAATTTAGAGTCATTTCCCTTTCCATGCCCCCACACCCCACCTTAGTTCATGCACTCTGCCATATACATCTTGCATCTTTTTCTGAGTCTTCTAGAGTTGTTGTTTTTTTTTTTTTTTTCCAAAGCAGAGACATTCTTTTTTTTGGGGGGGGAACTTCACTGTTTCAGTTTTTTTCCAGTTCTTGTTGTTGTTCTCTCCAACTTATGTTTCATATATAGCCTGAATTGGAGGATTTTCTTTTCTTTTTTTTTTTTTTTTGCTTAAAGATGTCATATTTTCCTTAAGGAAGTGTTTGAAGGAACCTTTGTTCTTCATGTGAATTATAATTATTCTTTTTAAAAGTTTTGATATTTTGATTTACTTATATATGAATATATTGCATTTTTAACAAAGACAAATTCATAGAAGCTTTATAATATTGAAATTAGGAAATAACAAAATTATGCAAAATAACGTTATGTTGTTAATATGTATAGTATTTTTTCTTATACAATGTTAGCTCAGCCAGGCCTGGTGGTGCACGCCTTTAATCCTAGCACTTGGGAGGCAGAGGCAGGCGGATCTTTGTAAGTTCAAGGCCAGCCTGTTCTACAGAGCAAATTCCAGGACAGCTGGGGCTACAGGGAGACCCTGTCTCAAAAAGACCCAAAACCAAACAAACAAACAAACAAACAAACAAAAAACAATGTTAGCTCATATTTTGGAAAGCAGCATACAGTCCCAGCTATTGGAGCATGATAGCATTCTGAAGCTTTTATCATCTTCAATGTCTAAATCCACTGAAGTGTTAAAAATAATAATGTGCTGTGAGTGGCAGCAGACTGTCTGTGGAAGGTGATGCCTAGTTGCTAGAAGAGGGTCATTGAGGACCTGTTGTAAAATGATGAACATTCTCTCTAGCTCCGTTGTCTTGCTATGTTTCCCACCCACCATAAAAACAATCCTTCTGCCATTATTTTCTCCTTCTCCAAAACTGAGAAATATGGAGCCACTCAACATGGGCTGAGACCTTTGTAACCTTGAAGCAAAATAAATCTTCCTTCTCACACATTGCTCTTATCACTTATGTGTCATAACTAAGAAAAGTCAACCACGTGCTTCTTTTACCCAACATGTAAATGAAGTTCCAAAGAGTATTACTTATGGAGTAAGGGATATAACTAACTTGGTAGAGTGCCTGCCTAGTATGCACAAAACTCTGGGTTAGTACTTACGTACTATATAAAACATTAGCTATGATGGTACATGCCTGTAATTCTAGCGTGTGGGTGGTAGACTAGGAATATCATCAGGTTGGAGTTGTGCTTTGCTACACGGGGAGATCAGGGCCATCCTGGTCTACATTAGACTGTCTTAAAAAAATAAAATTATAGCTGGGTGTGGTGATGTATGCCTTTAATCCCAGCAGTCAGGAGGCAGAGGCTGGTGGATCTCTGTTAGTTCAAGGCCAGCCTGGTCTACAGAGTGAGCTCCAGTCCAGCTGGGACTAAAGGGAGACCCTGTCTCAAAGATACCCCCCAAAAAAGGTGAAATTATGAATGAAACAACTTTTCTCAAAGATAAGGAAACATGTAGAAATACCAAGCTGTAAACTAAAAAAGAATAATTTATGCATGAAGTTGCATCTCAGGGTGCCTTATTAATGATTTCACTGAAATGCTAGAGAAAGATTAATTGCTTGGATTTGCACATGTTCTTTATTTATCATTATTAAAAGGTTTGTTGAAGGAGGGTTCTTTTATGGTGTAATATATCACTTAGTAAAATTCCCTTTTTTTGGCAAGCTTACAAAAAAACCCCTATCCTATATGTTATGCTGTCTAATTATATTGCTTGAATCCAACAATTATTTCCAATTTGTTGATTTCAGTGCACGATGCTAAAGAAGTTGAGTGAATCAGGTGTTAAATTTTTTAATGGGAATGAGAATGGTAAACAAATTATTTTTAATACTTTGGATTGGAAAGTCTGAAAAACAGACAGTTGTATTTTCCTTCAATGAAAGGAGACTTAATTAACTAAATTATGTAAAAATATAACCTAAGTCACAATTTTAAATTATACAGTAATACATATAGAATTTAACATTGATTAAATGTCTGTGTTTCATGTTACATTTATTAAATTTAAACATTTCTCATCTTTCTTATTCACAAAACATAGGTTACTGGCTAATGATTTTAGTTTAAATTGATATGTTAGTTTAAACTGACATGTTTGCAAAGCAAGATAGTAACTGTAATATGGAAAATAAATGAAATATTTTCGTATTCATCATGATTCTTCATTTTATTTTACTTTGTCTTCACAAATATCCTGCAAGGTACGCATGGCATATATATATATTATATATATATATATATATCTATATATCTATCCACAGCATATATATTCAATTATATATATATATAAAAAAAAAAAAAAAAAAAAAAAAAAAAAAAAAAAAAAAAGAATATATATATATATATATTCTGTTGGTTTTTCTGGTTTTTTTTTTTTATTTATTTTTGTACGTGTATGAATGTACTGCCTGCATGTGGGTTTGTGCACTCATGTAGTTCAATGCTGCAGAGGTCAGAAGAGGGCTTCGGATTCCCCTGGAACTGGAGTTTTCCTGGAATTGGAGTTACAGATGGTTCTTAGCTGCCATGTGGATGCTGGGGATTGAACCCAGGTCCTCTGCAAGAGCAGTCGGTGCTCCCAACTGCTAGGCTATCTCTCCAGCCCCATGGTTTTGCTGTTTTTATGTGTTTACTTTTTGAGTGTAAAAAAAGATAAAAAAATAATTGGATTGGATTGTAAAATTGTTTGCCTAGACATATTTCCTTGTAAGAATTAGGAAGGGCTTTCTTAACTTATTTGTAAAAATAAAACAACGTGCAACACCATATGCACAGAGCACGGAAATATTGGATTCCCTACCATTCATAACAAAACATGAGCAATATGAAAAGAACTGAAATATGAATTAAAAGTATAATTACTCCCATTATGCAGAAAAACTTGAGTTGTAAATGTTTAAAACTGATTATCTAGGGCAAAGTAGATTTAGACTCAGAGTGATAGTTACTTTTCAAGTTGTGCCCTTTGTTTGCTATGTAATCAAGAGCAACTCAATTGATTTCTCTTGTCCACTTTAAAGGAAATATTAAATTTTCCTTCTTACACATATAAATCAAATTTAAATAATAGATATGCCATATGCCCATCTCGTAAAATATTTAAAATTGCTGAATGTTTATAAAAATAGAAAGCTACTTCATCAGAATAGAACCAGAAAGTACATTTTGGAAATCGCTCTTCAGCAGCCCAGGTATTGTTTCTTCACCAAGGGGACTGCAGGATAACAAAGCCTTCAGTAGAAAATTGTTAAGAAAGTTAGTGGAACAAAATAATTGACATGACAGATAATGTTAACTATGTACTTCACAAGATATTTAGGTCCTTTTCAATAATGAAATTGAATGATTTGTAATAATGCTAGTCTACTAATATGCCATATCTGATTTGAGTTAAATCTGCATGAGCAAAAACTTTAGATAGTTAAATATATAACAATATAATGACTAACTGTAAAAGTGAGATAAGAATAGGCTAAACATTACTTATCAAAACTATTTCCTAAAGGAATATTCAGATTAAAGATTTAATTGTTGTCCAGGAGCAGCTAGCCTTTATAATGTTGCTTTAGGGTTATGTTAAATTTACGGGCACCAAATATGTACCATTAACTAATTACTTTAAAGAATGAATTTCGCTTTTTAAAAATAAAGTATTGCATTTTTGTGTACTTCACACAACATTCCAATCAGCTCTATAGCCCCTTTCCAGATTGGCACCTTCCCACAGCTTTCCTCACTGGAAATCATACCTTCTGTTACCTGTGTTAAGGCCCATCATGTCAAGCTAGTGACCTCAAATGTCCCTTTGTGTAAGTTCATCCACTAGGATCTTGCCTGCCAACCCATCCCTCCCCTTAAGAAGATCAGCTTTTCTTCACTCATTAGTGAATAGCTACAATAATTCTTTGAATAAGTTTTGGGCCTGCTGCCCATTTGCACAATTCTGTGCTGGGTTTTTGTCTCTTTGAGTTTGCATAAGTATTGTGAAAGCAGGGTCCCAGGAGTCTGTAGGACTCTATTTCCATATGGGCCTACACTCCATCCCTGGATCTTACAATCTTTCCATTCCCTCTTCCACAATAGTCTTTGAGCCCTGGGTGGGTGGAGTTCAATAAGGAAGTCCTGTCTAAGAACTCACACTCTGCAGACCCTTACTCTTTATGTTTTAGCTATCTGTGACCTTTTGCATTCCATGCCTCCTGTTCCATGGGGGAGCCTTATTGCTGAGAATCAAGGGAGAGAGAGAGAGAGAGAGAGAGAGAGAGAGAGAGAGAGAGAGAGAGAGAGAGAGAGAGCTATTGGTGTCCTTAAGCTTGGGCAATTTACATACAATCTCTGTGAATGACCAGTGTTGATCTATGTAATAGTCCCAGTCTATTGCAAAAGAAGCTTCCTTGATGAATGGTGACCAGGATTCTTCTCTGTAGATAAAAGGATCTGTATTTTGCACATAGTAAGAAATTACATTTGTCTAGGGATATAACAGCCTTGGAGTTTTCTCTAAGATCTATACCCCTAAGTGCAGTGCTGCTTATAAGTAACTAATTACACACTAGTTACAAATTTAGCTTTTTAATTCCACAAGTATTTTGGAGAAAATTATTCTACTCTACAAACCTACTTTAAATATATTGTAATAACCTAGCAGTAGTGTAATAATGGATGAAAGGGTGACAGCACAGAAAACACACTGTGACCTTTGGGTGCTGCTCCCTATATTCTCTTTTGTATTTTAACTCCTGACAAGACTCCTTATCCTATCAGTCTTTGGCAGTTTACACGTTTAGGTCAATTACTGTAATGCTCTATTTTTTTACATTGTTATAATCAATTTCTCTTCCATTTTGTCTGACACTAATAAAATTACTAACAAAGATGTTTTAACCAGAAAAGGCACTTGCAGCCAAAGCTAACATTTGACAATGTTATTTCAATTTCTGGAACTCATATGCCAGAAGGATAGACTTGAGTCTCACTGGCTGTCCTCTGACCTCCACAAACATGCCATGGCACATATGCACACTGCTCCAATACACACACAGAATAAGTAAAAATTAGTAAATATTATGAATTAGTTTTTCTCAGTTTAAAACCCACTTTTGAGTTATCTCTGAAAATTTAAATGTTATATGATCACAATTAAGATATCAAGCTAAGAAAAGCCATAAATCATATAGGTAAGAAACATTTTGATGGGGGAGATTTAAGTAGATGGGTTATAACAAACCAAGGATATAGTCATCTTTCAGAAGATGCAACACTCTTAACTTTAATTTTAGTGGTCTGCTAAGCTTAAAACATAGGGTAAGCTATGCATCCTAAGAAAATTATGCCAGATACAAAGGTTAAAAGTAAATGGCTGGGATTTTTTAAAGGGCCTAAGATAGACCAGGATAATTTTGTTTCTCCCATGTAACATTTCCTCCAATAATGCATAATCAGTCATCGCTGACAGTTATCGCTGGTATGCCACTGGGAATATAGTTTGCATGTCTTTTCCCAGTTACTGTCATATACAGTACAGAAACACTTCAAATATATCAATCATATATTCTGAGTAAATATTACCTTATTTCCAAGCTTGAGAACTCCTTAAAATACCTATACTCTTGCCAGGCATGGTGGCGCATGCTTTTAATCCTCCTCGGGAGGCAGAAGCAGGTGGATTTCTGTGAGTCCAAGGCCAGCCTGGTCTACAGTGGGAGTTCCAGGACATCTGGGGATATAGGGAGACCCTGTCTTGAAAACACACACACACACACACACACACACACACACACACACATATATATATATACTTTCTTAGTTGGCATTATCATTTAAACATAAAAATTAAGGGCTAAAGTGAAGACTCTGCCAGTAAGATCACTTGGTGCTCTTCCAGAGGACGTGGGTTGGGTTCCCAACACCCACAGGGCAGCTAACAACTGTCTCCAGTCCAAAGAATCTGATGTCCTTTCCTGTCCTCCACAGGTATTGCAAACACATGCATACAAGCAGGCAAAGTGCTCATAAAATAGAAGTAAATTTTTCAGAAATTAAATAAATTAAAAAATAAAGTTCAGATATTAAGGAAACTTGTTTTATCATTGTCTAATTATAAATTTCATTTGAAAAGTTGATTTGACTGTCTATAAAACCATTGTCTTATTTTATTAATACATATGATAATGGACAATGAATTCCTGTTCATCAGAAAGCAGACGGTTTTTTTTTTTTCATCTGAATGTTCAAGCTGTCAGCAAAAGCTGCCAAATATACAAAACTCAAAATACAGTACTAATCTATATATACATTTAATTTCTAAAGTAATTGAATAAAAATACAAATAAAATCGAATGTTTTAAATATTATAGTACATGATAAGCTTCTGAACTGTGTCCTACAAATCAAAAGGTGAGAGCGGACTACCACAAGACAGGTTGAAAGTCTGAAAAAAAAAAAAAACAACTATTTCCAAAGTAGAAGTCTTTAAGTTTAAACCATCAGTTGGCTGTCTGTAAGGACTTCCCTGAGAAGAAAGGAAAGGGCAATCTGTAAACAAGTGTAGACCTTTACTAAATATGGCTTTAATGACCACAGGCAATGCCTTACACCACACTGGGAAGCAAATTGGTAGTCATTGGAGACTGCTGAGCTTTGGTTTGATACTCCCTGAGGCTAAAACCAATCAGCAGCCAGGCCATTCTGTACCCCATGAAGTCTGTAAATGTTTTCCAGGGCTAACGTCTTTGAGAGCACATTTGAATAATCTAATTTGGAGTTCCATAAATTCAGGGAAATGATGGGCACATCACAGGCTAATTGGCCCCATTCCCTAAGCTGGGATAGAAGAACTCTCATTTCATGCATAGTTTATAATGCATTTTTAAACACAGATTCGGTTTTGCATAATGCTATTTGATATGACACCAAGATCTGTTTTTTAAATTATTTGTACAAGATCTCATGTTCTCACATAGCCCTGGCTGCCCTGAGCCTCCTATATAGTCAAGACAGTTCTAAATTTCTGATCTTTATTTCTCCAGTTCCTGAGTACTGGTATTAGAGGAGTGCTGTATCACGCATAGGGTAGGCGCTGCTTGTTATCCACCACAGAACTTCATGTATGCTAGACAAGAACTCGACCAACTAGACTACAATCTCAGCTCCCAAAATCATTTTCAATATGCTTAAGATGAGGTTACTTTTTTTGAATTGTACACTTTTAAAATGTGTACATCAGAGAAGCTCTTATCTTTACCCCCAATAGTGGTATTAATGTTCCTAAAACAAAACAAAAAAAATTGAACCCAGGTATGGTGCTTCAAATCTTTCATCCAAGCACTCAGGAGGTAGAAGCATGTGGATGTCTGTGAGATGTAGACCAGTTTGACTTTTATGAGTTCTAGGCCAGCTGGAGCTACAGCAAAACACTATCTAAAATTAATCAATGGATTAATTAATTATTTGTTTTAGTGTTCACTTTTCACTTTACTGAGCACCTACTCTTTACTTGTAGCAAACTGCTTTCTATTTAAGTGTAACAGTCATAGTTTTAAAGTTAGTTTCTTAAGATTGTCACCAAGGGAGACATTTCTCAAAAAAAAAAAAAAAACCTTGCTCATAATATGAAATAGGAGATATCTTATGGAACCATCTGTAATTACAGTATGCTTTATGCATTTGACCTTTTGGATCATGGTTAAGGTGAGTATGCTTGGCAAAAAGAAGAAAAATGTTCCAATTGGATTTTATGTTCCCTTCACATCTATCTGATTGTTCTATCAAATTCAAAAACTGAGTTTAAAGTATTCTACTTTGATCATGTTTTAGCATTAATATTTTTCACATGCTTCGATGTCACAGCTTCCATTAACAACTATCAAAAGTTGATTATCAGGATTACAAGGAATGAAAGAGTTCAATGAGTAGTGAAAGGAAAATGTGTGAATAAAAGGAAACAGTCATGTGCTGAATCTAATGCATTACAAGTATCTTAACAGGCCCTGAATGGGGGATTTAAGGCCATAGTTTAGTAAAGATGAAGGACCTAAAATTTCTACAACATTTATATTTCATTTAATTTTATTGGAGTGGAATTTACTGATAAAATAAAAATAATTTAATGTACTCTAAAATATTTTAGCAGAATTTGTATGCTGAAGACAAATTATATTTATACAACTCATATTTGTTTTTATTTATATATGCCTTTTGGGATAAATGTTCTAGAAGTAAAGCTAATATTTTATGTAAACAACAAAAGAAAACATATGGGACAATGTTTTCCTGATTAGTTTCAATAAGATATTTTATTTGTCTCCGTTTAAATGAACTCTAGCATTTATATTTTTAATTTTATTATAATTTATGGTTTCATATTTGTTTTTATTATTTAAATTAGGTGTATACATATGTGTCTGCACTCACATATGTGCATGTGAGTGTAGATGCCTGTAGAGCCCAGAAGTGTTGGATCTCCCTGGAGCCAGAGTTACAGGTCCCTGATCTACCTAGTGTGGGTGCTGGGAAAGGAACTTGGGTCCTCTGTAAGAACAATATGTGCCCTTAATACTTGAGCCATTTCCAGCCCCCAATTTATGATTTAGAGAGACCATGAAAAATCTACTTACAAAACATTTCTGTGTCAAGTACTCCAAACACAATTTCTTTGACTTCCCTTCCTGTCTTCTGTCGAGGTCGTAGAATTAGACACACCCCATCTGCTGTCTTTTTTATGAAATTTTTTTTAGATTAGAGCCATGCCCTATACATTTCTGTGTTGTATGCATTTTGAATGTCATGAATTTTTCTGAAATAATCAGCATTTGTGTGTGATCTTGATTCTTTAGGTTATTATTATAGCTAGTGCTGGTACCAAACAGGGAGTGAAAAGAACATCCTTGTCTTTTTATGATATCCCAACATATATATGATTTTTTTTTCATCGAATTAGAAACATGAATTTCAAGGCCAGCCTGGTCTACATAGAGTTCCATGCAGGCTGGGGCTACAGAGAGACCTGTCTCAAAAATACCAATAAATAAATAGATAAATAAATAAATAAATAAACAAATAAATAAATAAATAATTTTATAGGTTTTACTCTGAGTATGCTTTCATGTAGTAGCTTCTATTATTAACTTGGGTAACGAACAACTATCTAATTGGACTTAACGCTCTTTCAATTGGAGAGAACTCTTATGTAGCATTGTAAATATATCTAAATACACATGTCTGTAGAGGCCATAGGTCCTAGAGAAAACTCTAAATCTGTCATATCTCTAGACAAAGATAAATTCTTCATGTATGCTAAATATAGATCCTTATATTGATAGAAAAGAATACCATTCACCACTCATCGAAAAAGCTTCCTTAAGCTATGGATGGAGACTATTACAGTGTTCTACAACTGGATACATAAAGAAACAAGTGTATGCACAATACACAGTCCTAAGTGACACATCTACAATGGAACCTCCACATCTAAGCCTGACATAACATAGTGAAACAGTGGGTAGAGAGAATACTAATGGATCTCTCGACTCTCAGCAGCAAAGTTGCATGAATATGCAACATAGGTTGATGAACACATAAAGCCCAAAGCAGGCAAATATGTAGATAACAAGATACATCAGAGTGCATGTGCCTTGATATGACTCTTATATTAAATCTCATCCACTCATGGTTTACAGACCATTGCAGAAAAAGGTAGCAGAAAAATTGTAAGAGCCAGCGTTGACGAACATAAGGAAACAGTCTTCCAACTCTGAAAACTTGCTCATATGAACTTACAGCAATGGTGATAGCATATACTGTCCCATGGAAACTTTTTTTCATTTTTTATTGAAGTTTTGTGTAGGTCATACAACATTTCTTTTTCTTTTTTTAAATATTTATTTATTTATTTATTTATTTATTTATTTATTTATTTATTTATTTGTATGAATGTACTGTCTGCATGTAGGTTTGTGCACCCGTGTCCTGCAATGCCGCGGAGGTCAGAAGAGGGTGTCGGATTCCCCTGGAACTGGAGTTCTCCTGGAATTGGAGTTACAGACGGTTCTCAAGCTGCCATGTGGTGCTCGGGATGAACCCTGGTCCTCTGTAGAGCAGTCGTGCGCTCTTAACCAGCTAGGCCATCTCTCCGGCCCATACATTTCTTAAACAAATATAGACCCTAATTATTCCTTTCCTTGGCCCCCTCCGCTCCACCCACAGCTCATGATCTGACATTACATTCTTCTTTCCTTTTCTTTTGGAATAAAAATTCCCCTTAAATTTTACTATTTTCTAACATATGCACTACATACATCCCCCATATATCACCAATTAACAAAGTCTAAAAGATAGGTTATATTATTAAATCTAAGATCCCAATTAAAGGTACCATGATTAAAGCGGTAAATAACTTTAAGTAATTATAATATATAATATTGTATATATATATATAATTATAATAATTATATAGTATATAAATATATATATATATATATCTCAGTTTGCCTTACTACTATTTGGTGCTAGCATCCATAGATGAGGGATAGCATTTGTCATTTGTTTTTCTGGGACTGTGTTACTTCACTTAGCATAATGTCTTCTAGTTCCATACATTTACCTGCAAAGTTCATGATGTCTTCTTTCTTTACTGCTACATAAACTCTATTGTGTAGATGTACCACATTTTCTCTATCCACTCATTGCTTGAGGGGCACTTGGGTTGGTTCCAGCTTTTCACTATTGTGAAGAGGGCTTCAATAAACATAGATGTGCGTGTATCTTTGAGGTGGGAGGAGTCTTGTGGGAATATACCCAGGAGTGGTATGACTTGGTCAGGTGGTAGACTCATTTTGAGTCTTTTAAGAGTTCTCCACACTGGTTTCCATAGTGATTGCACAAGTTTACATTCCCACCAGCAGTGAATGATTGTTCCCCTTTCCCCACATCCTCTCCAGCATTTGGTGTCATCTGTTTTCATGATCTCAACCAATCTTATTGGAGTGAGATGATATCTTAAAGTGCTTTTATTTTGCATTTCCTTAATTATTAATGATGTTGAACACTTTTTAACATGTTTCTCTGCCATCTTGTTTAGCTCTTTACTCCATCTCTTGAGTGGGTCATTTGTCTTTTTATGTCTTTGTTTTTTGAGTAATTTATATATTCTGGATGTTAATGCTCTGTCAGATATATCACTGGTGAAGGTTTCCTCCCACTCTGTAGGTTTTCTCTTCACTTCGTTGATTGTTTCTTTCGCTGTACAGAAGCTTTTGAGCTTACTGAGATCTCACTTGCCAATTGTCGACCTTATTCCCTGTGCAGCTGCTGTCTGATTTAGAAGTCTTCTCCTACACCTGTCTTGTAGGTTGTGCCAACATTTTCTTCTATCACCTTCAGAGTTTTGGGTTTCATGTTGAGGTCTTTGAGCCATTTGGAGTTGATTTTTGCAGGGTGAGAGGTAAGGGTTTAATTTTATTCTTCTACAAATGGTAATCGAGTTTTGCCAGCACCATTTGCTGAAGATGCTGTCTTTTCCTCCATTGAGTCTTTTTTCCCCTTTTGTCAAATATGAGGTAGCTGAAATTGTATGTGTTCAAATTTGGATCTTTAATTTTTTTCCGTTGGTCTACAGGTCTGTTTTTGTGGCAGTACCTGGCTGTTTTTATGACTATAGCCCTGTAATATAGTTTGAAGTCTGGTAAAGTGATCTCCCCTGTATTGCACTTTTTGCTTGGGGTTGCTTTGGCTATTCAGGGTCTTTTGTTTTTCCATATGAATTTAAGGATTTTTTTTTCCAAGTCTGTGAAGAAACTCATGAGGATTTTAATTGGTATTGCATTGAATTTGTATATTAATTTGCATAGAATGGCATTTTTCTATATTAATTTTTCCAATCCATGAGTATGGGAAGTCTTTCCATCTTCTGATGTCATTTTCAATCTCCTTCTTCAGGGGTTTAAAATTTTTGTTGTAGAGATCTTTGGTTAGGTTTGTTCCTAGGTATTTTATTGTTTTTGTGGCTATTGTGAGTGGGAAGGTCTTCTTGTATTCCTTCTCAAGTTGCTTGTTTTTGGTGTAAAGAAAGGCTATTGTTTTTTTCTAGGTTAATTTTGGATTCTGCCACTTTACTGAAACTCTTAATCATTTCTAGGAGTTTTCTGGTAGCATTTTTAGCATCCCTTAGGTAAACTATCATATCATCTGCAAAGAGGGATAGTTTGACTTCCTTTTTTTCCAATACTCCTTTAATTTCCCTTTCTTGCCTTATTGCCCTGGCAAGTATTTCAAGCACTATATTGAAGAGGAGTAGTGATAGGGACAGCCTTGGCATGTTCCTGCCTTTAAGGGGAATGCTTCTAAATTTTATCCATTTAGGATTATGCTGGCTGTGGGTTTGTTATATGTGGCTTTGATTACTTTGAGGAATTTTCCCTCCAGTCCAATTTCCTCTAGGACTTTAAGCATGAAGGGATGCTGGATTTTGTCAAAGTCTTTTTCTCCATCAATTGTGATGATTGTGTGATTTTTCTCTTTCAGTCTATTTATGTGTTTTATGATATTTATTGATTTACATATACTGAGCCATCTCTGCATCTCTGGTATGAATCCAACTTTGTCATGAGGGATGATCTTTTTGTTGTGGGTCTGCATGCGGTTTGCAAGTATTTTGTTGATAATTTTCACATCTATGTTTATTAATGAGATGGGTCTATAGTTTTCTTTTTTGGTGTTACCTTGCCTGGTTTCAGTATTAAAATGATGCTGGTTTCATAGAAGGAATTTGGGAAATATCCCTCTGCTTGTATTCTTCTGAACAGTTTTAGTATTAATAGTTGTAGGTCCTCTTTAAATGTTTTATAGAATTTTGCTGCAAAACCATCTGGATCTCGGCTTTTTTTAGTTGGGAGGTTTACTATTACATTTTCAATTTCCTCAAATATTATGGGTCTGTTTTAAGCTGTCAATCTCTTCTTGGTTAAGCTTTGGTGAATTCCAGGATTTCAAATATTCATCCATTTCTCTTAGGTTTTCAAATTTAGTAAAGCATACATTTTTGGAGTATTCTCATAGGATTGTCTGTATCTTTTCTTTGTTGTGATGTTTCCCTTTTCATCATGAATACTATTGATTTGGAGTTGCTCTTTCTTTCTTTTGGTTAACTGGGCCAGGGATATCTATATCTATATCTATATCTATATCTATATCTATATCTATATCTATATCTATATCTATATATCTTGTTTATCCTTTAAAAGAACCAGCTTTTGGATTCATTGATTCTTTGTATTGTTTTCTTTGTTTCTATTTCATTGATTTCTGTTCTGATTTTTGTGATTTTTTTTTCTGTCTGTTGGGTTTAGGGTTCATTTGTTGTTGTCTTTCAAGTGTTTTTAGCTGCAGTGTTAGTTCATTTATTTGTCTTCTTTCTGCTTTTTTAATGTGGGCACTGAGGCCTATAAACTTCCCTCATAGGACTTCTTTAAATGTATCCCATAGGTTTTGCTGTCTTGAATTATCTTTTTTGTTTATTTCTAGGAATGTTTTTATTTTTTCTTTATTTCTTGATTGACCCATTCATTATTCATGAGTGTGTTGTTTAGTCTCCTTGTGTTCTTGTAGATGGGCTTATTCTGATGTTGGATATTGAGCTTGATTGCAATGTGGTCTGATATAATGCATGAAATTATAACATTCTCTAAAATCAACACATACTGTGACACGGAAAAAACCTCTACAAATACAAAAGCATTGAAATATTCTCAAGGAAACTTAATCATACACACACACACACACACACACACACACACACACACACACGCAAAATTCACCAGAGTCCTGGGAAAACTGGCAATTGGCCCCAACCTTAGCCAGGAGCTATTGAAAGCTTATTATTGATGGGAGAGAGAGAGAGAGTTGACATTTTTTTAATTTTTTTTATTGATACTTTGTGCATTTCATACATCATTTTCCAATTCAGATCAGGCATTTTTCCCTTTCCCTTCCCCCCCCACCCCATCCCAGATCATGTATTCTGCCATAACTGTCTTGCATCTTTCTCTGTTTTTTTTGTTTGTTTGTTTTTGTTTTTTTTTTCCTTTTTTAGCTATAAGTGATAATCCATGAGTACAAGCATCCTTCGTGCAAAGCCAATCTACAGGCTGTTGTGCCCAAACCCCCACAGCCCCACCATCCAGTGGGGGGTGACATGTTGTTTGTTCAATCAAGTTGATCAAATGAGTGTCCAGACTACATCGCTGTAGTTTCACCATTCATCCCAATCGGAGCCTTTACATTCTACCACGCCCCCTCTTCCGCAGGTTGTTCCCTAGGCTTAGAAAAGGGGCACAGGTGGATGAGAAGTAAAACAGTCCACTCTCTCTGGAGCTGTTGACTTGGACTCTGGTCAATTCTGGCTGTTTCCTTTCATGGGCTGACAGTTTGTCCAGGAGTAACCTTTCGATCCTACTAATGAAGCACAAGCAATTAGATATATAGGTATTTAAGCAGCACTAATAGTTATGGTAGGGTTACTTTGGCATAGACACACTATGTTTGGATGAATGTTAATCCAGAATTACATTTCCCTCCCTATTAAATATGACAGGGTCTTACTGTGGCTTATAACATCTCCTAACCTAAAAGGATGTAAGCTTGTGGCATCAGCCATGGTTTCCTCCAAGGAGAGAGCCAATAGCCAATTAGATTTGGGATATACAGGCACATGGGCTGCCTCGCTGCACAGTATTTCTCAGGCAGTGAGGTGTAGCTGGTGCTGACGGTGGAGTCTGTTGACTCAGGGAGACCCGTATTTGCTTTATTGTTTAGTGGCCTTTGGTAACACTTCTCTGGCATCCAGAGGCCATCTGTAGCACTTGCATGTGCGGTCTCAAACACTCCCTCCCTGTTAAGTCAGGTCTTCGCAGCAGGGTCTTATCGCCCTCTCCTCCTGCAGTATCCCAACTTAGGGCAAAGAGCCTTTACCTTTTGTGGTGCTTGGATCCCTGGCCACATCCCCCTGGTAGAACAATCCGTCTATGTCAGAGCTCCTGCATTAATATACTTTGCCTAAGTGCATAGCTAAGGACTTTAGTATTATTATTTGGTTCTGAACAGAGTATAATCCTTTTCACAGTTCTTATGTCTATTAGTCAATAAAGAAGCATTTTTACCAGTTTTTATAAGAGATTACCTCTATATATAGTTGTCTCCAATTTACAGTTGGAAACGACCTCATCTGATCATCTTTTTCTCCTTGCTTCTATGGGGGAAAGGCAAGAAAGTCTCTCATATCAAAACCTTGTGGCACCTAGAAGGTATAAGTTTCATTAGGACTCATTATAAATAGTTGTTACATGTAGGATCCACAGAAGGGTTCGATGTTTATGGCAATCTGAGGCTTTTCTTCCTTTCAATGTTCAGACGGGTCAACCTTTCAGTTGCCACTTTTTGGTACATCCTACTCAATGCAAAGCTGTATCTTTTCTTTCTCAGCCATTAAGTTGGTGACATTTCGTCCTGTTGGAACAAACATATCTTTTCCCATGGTTAGTTTTAAAATTTGAATTGCAAGGTTTTTGACGAAAAGGTTTCATGTCTGTCTGTATCCCCCCCTTTTTTTTTAACCCATGAGTCTCCAGAAGACAGTTGTATTATACATAACTATAGGGTGGAATCAAGGCACAGATTTCATCAAATTCAGCCATGATTCATCAAATTCACCCATGTTGTTTGACATTTTTTAAGGTAAAGATTCTAGATAGGCTTATCTAACTCCAGTGGAACTCACACCGAAGGACATCTGGGTACGCAAACTTGACTGGATGTGTCTTAGCATAAATGACAGAATGTAGGAATTCCATTAGGGGATGTTTTAGGAGGGAGTACAGATAGGAGAAGGGATCTAAATATGATTAAAGTATATTATATACACTAAAATTCCATAAAAATATACACTGAGGAAAAAAGAATTGCAAGAGATTAAGGTGTGCTTCTTTCATTCACTTGATGTAATTACATTGAATGGATAATCTACAATTGGTTTCCAGATGAGACTATATAGACATGCCCTGCTGTCGTCATTGGTATATAATACTTCATTGACTGTGAATACATTCATTCTGAGAAAAGGCTTGGGAACAATGGCATTGATCATATTGTGCATATATTTAATTCTATGAAGAGTCCCTAACTTTTTGCCCAAACTGGCTTTTGCAGTTTTATGGAAATATTAGATTTTCCTTCATATCTGCCATACATACTAGTGAGATTTTTCTGAGTTTAGTCATATTAGTGGGTGGATAGATGTAGCTCCTTGGCATTAATTAGTACTTCATATGTTGTTTATGAAATTGGACATATTTGTCTTTTTAAACTTTTTAATCCTTTTATTGATTAAGGAGCTTTACATAGTTTACTTCATTTTGTTTTTATTGCTATTGGTTTATAATATTTAATACTATATTCTTTAATAGAAGCCAAATGTATACTTAAATATGTGTCATTGTAAGTGAATGGATTAATATAAATATGTGTATATATATTATTGCCAAATTTGTAATTCGATTTTTAATTTTCTTAAAAGTTTCTTATAAGAGTAAATATTTTTACATTTGCTGAAGTAAATTCTACTAATTTTAATATTGTTTATACTATCTGTGATGTGCCTAACAAATCTCTTATAACATATATAACATAATCTGATTTATTTTTGCTTTTTTTGAAGGTTTTTGTTCATTTTTAAAATTTTATTTATTTTTGTATGTGTATGAATGTACTGTCAGAATGTAGTTTTGTGCACCCGTGTTGTGCAATGCTGCGGAGGTCAGAAGAGGGTGTCGGATTCCCCTGGGACTGGAGTTAAAGACAGTTCTCAGCTGCCATGTGGGTGCTGGAGATCGAACCCAGATCCTCTGCAAGAGTGGTCGGTGCTCTTAACAGCTAGGCCTTCTCTCCAGCCTCAGTTTTTGTTGTTAATCTGTCTTCTCTTCCTTCTACATATTTGAGCATATTGAAAAGAAATCTTAATCTTCCCTCTTTTTATGCCAGATGGGAGTTGAAGCCAAAAAGGGAGCCCAGTCTTTAGACAAACTCTCTCAGTACCATAGAAATCCCATCAGATTCCTTTTACTGTTTTCTCAAGGTTATTTCAGAGCAGATTGTTAGTCTTGCCCTGCTGTGCTGAAAAATTTCTTACATAAATCATGAAAGAGTCTACACTCTGGTACCGATTCTTCACTACTGGTCATGATATTTGAAACTCATTTTAGTTGGGAGTCCATGCTGTCTCTATGGAGTGACTGCAACAATAATAATGATAAATGTTTTCTCTCTACCCTCTTGAATTTTAACAGCTCTAACTTTATATTTAAATCAATAGTTAATTTTTAGCAAGATATATGTATGACATGAAAGTGTTTAAAATCATTTTATTTATGGAAAATTCAAATAAGACTCAGTCTCTGAAAATGAGTTCTTTGATGGTCTTCATCATAAACTCAGAACTGTATAGTCATCACTAACTCCAGCTAGATGCAGGACATTTTCCTCACCATCAAAATGACCACCTGGTAATACTTTTTTAACTTCTTGAGAAACTGCCAAATTATTTTCTGCAATTTTGTTCCATTTGTAATTTTACTGCTAATATATCAGTGTCATAATTTAATCACATCCTGGCCAACACTTTTTATTATACAACCATGTAGCTAGCCAAGTTAATGTGAAGCAGTATCTCAATTCTGCTGGATTTCTAGTCTTATAATGAATCTGAGAATGTTCTTGTCTGCTTATTGGATATTGTATATGGTGTTTGGAAAGATGCCTAAACAAATCTTTAGCAATTTAAAGGAAATTGAAGTACTTGTCTTTAATGTTGAAACAGTTGTTTTACACTGTAGATTTTGTCCCTTGTCAGATATATAATTTATATGTCTTCTATGTTCTTTATTTTTCACTTTTGTGATGTATCATTTAAGTACAAGGCTATAATTAATTAACAATTTAATTTTAAAAATTCATATGTGAGCATATTTATATTATTTCTATATTTTTGTCTCCCCCCAACTCTTCCCAAATCTTCACCAATCTCCGTAATTTTGTCACACAAACATATAATACATATACTGATTATATATATATATATTTATTTATTAATATATATATATATATATATAAATACAAATACATGCATTCCGGTTTGGCCATATATTTAGGAGATTTTGCTTGGAGAAAACTGATTCTCTCTCCTTCAGCTGTCAGTGATTGCCTGTAGCTCTTTATTTAATGGTCAGAGTCGATAAAATTTCCTTGATCCAAATTGGCATGTCATTTGGAATTGTCATTATGGAGGTCTTTCTAAGGCGACTATAAATTTGGTGACCCAATTCAATCATGTTTCCCTTTGTTGATTTTACAGGTTGTTGTTACACTAAAAACAATTCCTAACTCAATCTCAAGGAAAAAGACTCATTTATTGCCTTTATTCTACAGTTTAATATTATATTTAGGTCTTATGTACTTTGACACATTTCTTCTTTTATTCAATATTGTGTAGTTTTGAGTTCTAACCCCTTGGGCCTATTTATTCATATATTTATTTATTTATTCAGCTAGTTAGTTAGTTAGTTAGCTAGTTAGTGTGTGTGTGTGTATGTGTGTGTGTGTGTATAGCCAAGAGAGCAATGTTGCTAGACCCATGACTTTCATACAGTTAGCTAGACGGCATGACAGTTTTTTTTAAGTGTTTGAGTAGGAACAACCAAACTTTTCTCCACTATAGCTGTAATAATTCACATTTCCACAAACAATGTACAATATGTGAATTTTACTATGTCCTTGTCAATACCTTTTATATTAAAAGTGATTAAACAGAATTCAGACACAACTTTTAGCTTGATTGATTACTTTTCCCATAGATATCACTCTCCTGACCCTCTCAACAGGAATATGCCCTACTTTTCTGACTTTTCATTTCCTTTTATTTATATAAAAGATCTGTTTTTATTGTGTTATACAGAAGTGACACAATTCACTTTATCTACTGTGTTTAACATTGTGGTCTTAATATCTCCTTGTCTTTGAAGAATGATTTAATCAAACAGACCTTTTGAGTGGAGTCTTTTTTCTGCATCACATTGATTCTGTCATAATATTGCTTTCTGGCTACTTTATTTTATAATGAGCTATTTCAAGTAGTAGATGCTATAGCTGAGTTTATATAATTCCCCAAATATTATTTCTAATTTGTGGATCCCATGAACATGTTACATTAAATAAGTATTAATAGTGGCACGTGCCTGCGATCACAACACTCAGGGAGTCACAGGAAAGAGGAAAATTTAAGTCAGCCTGGGCTAAACAGTGGGTACCAGTTTAGCTTGCATTCTAGAATGTGAGACCTTGTCTCAGTGACATATAATACTTCAGAAAGATTTAAGATTTCTCATAATCTGACCATGAAATGGGGTATTATCTGGTATTATCAGGATGACTTAGTAACAAAGGTTTCCCTGGAAGAAGTGAAATGCATAGAGAGCAAGGGCTTCAACGGCAGAAGAGGGGCTCAAGATGGCTTTTCTGACTTTGGAAATCATGTAATGGGTCTAAAGCCCAAGCATCAAGTTGGCTCAGAAATCTGACAAATGTCAGAGAACAACTGCTTCCTTAGAGACATTGAAAGGAATGCAAGCCACTTTATATCACCATTTATGAGCAAGACTAATTTTAGACTTTTCATCTCTATGCATATAAAACAATTAATTTTTATAACTTTGGATACATGGTTCATGACAATTTTATTATATCAATACAAAATATTCAATTGAAGATGCCTTTATGAAATGGGTCATTTCTTTTTTTAATTATTTATTTTTATTTTCATTTTATGTGTATGTGCTGGATAACTTTAGTGTCAACTGGACACACCTGGATTGAGGGAGCCTCAATTGGGGAATTGGCTCCATTGGATTGGCTGTGGCCACATCTGTGGAGTATTGTCTTGATTGTCAAGCAATGTGGGAGAGCCCAGCCCACTATGGGTGGTGCCACCCTGGGCAGGTTGTTGTGTACCTTTATAAGAGGGCAGGCTGGGCATGGACCAGGGGAGCAAGCCAGTAAACAGCATTCTTCCATGGTATGCACTTCAGCTTCTGCCTCCAAGTTCCTGCCCTGACTCCCTGCCTTGGGCTCCCTAAGTAGTGAATTGTGACCCAGGAGATGTAACCTGAATAAACCCTTTCCTCCCCAAGTTGGTGTCAGTCAGAGTGTTTTGTCATAACAATGGAAAAGAAACTAGAACAGAAATTGGTACCAGAGAGTAAACTATTGCTGCGACAGACCTGACCTTGGTGTTTTGGGGAAGGATTGTAGAAGCGTTCGGAACTTTGGGCTAAAAAAATCATTGAACACCTACAGATCATTGCTGTGGAACTTGGAACAGTTTTGCTGAAAGACCTGTAGACAATGAAGGCCTGGCTTGTGAAGTTTCTAGTTTCAAAGGGAAGCAGAGATCATCAGGACTGTGTAATCTGTGGGTTCTGGTCAGCTGGGGCTGAAGAATCAGCTGTAAGTAACAAGAGACCAGAACCTGAAGGGAAATCTTTGTTGTACTGGGACAATTGATGCTGGTTAGCTGGGGCTGAAAAATCAGCTGTAAGTAACGAGAGACCAGCATCACTGTGGTGAAATCTTTTGGGAAGAATTTCTTCAGGGTCAGCACACAGAAGCTGTTCCAGAAGGGTCCTGAGCCTCCATCTCAAGCCAGAAGCAGGACTTGGTAGAGTCTCCTATATGGTTCTAGTGTTGAAATTTGAGGGGGTCAGAGAGCAGCCGAGGCTTGGCACTGTGAGAGGTCAGGAAAGACGATTGGTGGAAGTGCACCTCGGTTGCAGTGAAGACCCCAGGATTGCAGGGGTCATGGAGAGAAGCTGAGGCTTTGCACCAGGAGAGGTCAGAAGAGACCATTGGTAAGGTGCTGCCTCAGTTTCAGTGGTGACCCCAGCTTTTTGGAGATGCCAGGACCATGGGACGACCACCAAGAGCAGCAGCAGGTGTGGAATGGAGTTGGCCTGGGCTTTCGGGATGAGCTGTGTGTGCCATGGATGGCAGAGTCAGAGAGGGGGAGCTGCCAAAACCTTTGGAGCCCAGAAGATTGTGAGTGAATCCCAGGTGTCCAGCCTTGAGCTACTTGCTGGACTTAGGTTTTATTTGAATGTGCCTGATTCTTCCCTTTGAAATAAGTCAGTACTTGTTTTGGATTTTACAGCAGCCCACAGTTAAGAGAATTTTAACGAACTGTGAACTTTTAAGTTTTGGGACATTTTAAGGACTGTGGGGCTTTTAAGGTTGTACTGTCTTAGGTTGCGATTAATGTTAACATCATACTTTGGGGATAAGAACTGGAAAGGTGGTGGTTTAATAGTGATGTGTTTTGTGTGTCAAGTTGACATGGAGTCAATTGTGCTGGATAGCTTTAGTGTCAACTTGACACACCTGGGTTGAGGGAGCCTCAATTGGGGAATTGGCTCCATTGGATTGGCCTGTGGCCACATCTGTGGAGTATTGTCAAGCAATGTGGGAGGGCCCAGCCCACTATGTGGTGTCACCCTGGATGGGTTGTTGGGTACCTTTATAAGAGGGCAGGCTGGGTATGGACCAGGGGAGCAAGCCAGTAAACAGCATTCCTCCATGGCCTGTGCTTCAGCTCCTGCCTCCAGGTTCCTTCCCTGAGTTCCTGCCTTGGGCTCCCTAAGTGGTGAACTGTGACCCAGGAGATGTAAGCTGAATAAACCCTTTCCTCCCCAAGTTGGTGTCAGTCAGAGTGTTTTGTCACAGCAACAGAAGACAAACTAGAACAGTGTATGAGTGTACTGTCTGCATGTAAGTAGGTGCACCTGTGTTGTGCAATGCTGTGGAGGTCAGAGAGGGTGTCGTATTCCCCTGGAACTGGAGTTAAAGATAGTTCTTAGCCACCTTGTGGGTGCTAGGAATAGAACCCAGGTCCTTTGCAAGAGCAGTCGGTGCTCTTAACTGCTGAGCCATCTCTCCATCCCCATGGGTCATTTCTGATTTGAAATATGATAAGGCAATATAATGATTTCTGTCCTGTATTTCTTTGAGTTCATAATACTTCAGATCCTTTGAACTAACTTAATGTGTACATTAATTTCTTCTAGTCAGCCACTATCACCTTCAAGTAACTTCTTATGTATTTTTTTCCCTTCTGTGAGTTAGTACTTCCATTTCTTCTGTTCTCCAGTTAGGTAAACTCACTCTTCTGGTATTCATGTTTCTTAATTATTTTCTTTGCCACTTCAATCTTACTACCAAGTACCTCTATTCAAGTTTTTCTTTTTGTTGACACAGTTCTATATTCCGTGATTTCTTTTCCTCAGTGAATTTATTTCATTGATTCTTTTATTTGGGACAAAGATTGCCTCATTATTTTCTCTACTAATCTAAACATGGTTATCTTTTTACTTATCTGTGCTAATAGAGCAGGACTAATACAGGTGTATTAATAAGTGGAAGATCTAGCATCTTTAGTTTATACTGATAGTATTTTTACAATCTAATTCTTTTATGGTTTTCTGTTTTTATAATTTTTATTGCAAACTCCATATTAAGACTCTATGATACCACAATCCTAAAATTGATTTTTCCTCTTCCTCTGAATGTTATTGTTGTTACTATTTGTGATTTCCCTTGTTTTTTACTTATTAGTTTTCGATTAATCTCTATTTGCTGTCCTTCCAGAAGTAAATGTCTGTTTATTTTGATGAATGGTAAAATATTCAGCTAGTGGTCTCCTTCAAGGTCTTAATGAAATAATTCCTTGGATGGTTTTACAGAAGCCTATCTAGATCCAATCCCTTAAAGAAGATCATTTCTCCCTCACTCAGAAGAAATCAGGTGCCATTAGTTTCACACCTAAGGTTGGCGCCCACTGCTCATTCCCCTAGTGCTATGCTGGGTTTATGTCAGATAGAATCAGCATGGGTCTTGTGCATGCTATCACCATTGTCAAAAGTTCATGGCAGCAAGTTAATAGAGGAATGAAAAACACTGTTTTCTTATGTTTATTCACTAACCCTGGCTTTTACAATCTTTTTACCCTCTCTTCTTCAATGGTCTCTGAGTCATAGGTGGGTGAAGTTTAATAACTAGGGACACACACTCTGCAGAGAGTATTATTCTCTACACCTTGGCCAGTTGTGCCCTTCTGTCTCCATTGCACTTTGTTGCATATGGAAGTCTTGCTGGTAAGGGTTGAGGGTTGTATTAGTATTCTATCTACTCCCTGTTCTGCTATGGTCCATAAGCCTTAGTTATAGAGTTTCCATTGTTAGATGTGTCGTTAAGGGTTTTGCATTCCTCAGGCTTTTGTTCTCAGTGTGACCAGTTGTGGAACTATGTAATAGTCTCCATTTCTTGGAAAAAAGAGCTTCTTCTATGAGTGGTGAAAGGTATACTTGTCTCTAAATATAAGGATACATATTTAGCAAACTGTAAGACATTACATTTGTCTTAAATAATGACAGTGTATCACATTTTTTAAAATACACCTCCAATTTCCAATATGTTGAATTTTTGGTCACACAATCAGCTGTGTTCAGAGGTGGTATTTTTAGCAGTAATTGGATCACAATGTTATGAACTTCATCACTTAATCACTATCAATCAGTTTCCAGCTTTGCAGACTAGCTGTTCCCCAGAATCGTGATTTTGGAGTGCCTATTATGTCCCAGGTTCTTTCTTCTCTGCTTCTTTGATCTTGTTTGCAATAAGGAGACCTGATTTTCTTTGATACAGATTCCTGCCAGCAAGAGAGTCTTTCTTTGGTCTTTCTGACACAGGGTTTTCTCATAGAAGGTGGCCTGAAATTCACTGTGAAGACCAGGCTGACCTCAACCTTACAGAGAATCACCTGCTTATGCCTCCAACATGTTGACAGTAAACTCATGCACCACCATGCCTGGCTCTATCATGTATTTTTTTCATTTAATTTTTTAAATATTTTTGAGAATCTTGTACATAATTATTGTATTTACATAGTTTCTGCCCTTCTCTGTATCCCTCCAACACCTCCCATCTTCCGTCTATACTCCCTTTCAAATTCATGACCTTATTTTAAGTATTCTACTTACACACACACACACACACGACCTTATTTTAAGTATTCTACTTACACACACACACACACACACACACACACACACACACGCACGTGCACATACAATAACTTAGTGAGTCAATTTAGTGTTTATCATATGTAAACCTGTTTATGGCTGTTCACTTGAACTGGATAACTGTCAGGAGCTTTGTCATTATAAAACAGATTCTCCCTCTCTCATTAGCCATTGATAACTGCTGCTCTTCCTCTAGTGCTGCGGCCTTTTGACATTTCCCATATCATAGGAACACATTGACTGTGTAGTCATTATGTTGGTCTTCTTTAGACAACCACATTGTTGAGACTTCACGGGTTCCGCTTCCCTGTCTTCCCTAGAAGGTGTCCTGGTCTTGATTCTCGAGCTCCTCCAATATCTTCTCTTCTTACATGATGTGTACTTTTCCACAGCTACAGAACCTTCAGTATCAATTAATGAATGTCTAATGAAAGTATGATGCATTTAAACAATGACATATTATTCAGCTGCTAAGAAAAATTAAATTATGAAATTCAGAGATAAGTGGATGGTGCTGAAAATAATCATCCTGAGTAATGTGAATGGGACAGGCTCGGACTAATGGGATGGGAGAGCAGGGCACAAGAAAGAATAAAGGGAATAACATGAAAGGCCTTTTGTAAAAGCTCAAAACAACAAACCTACTGCAATTATGCAATACATGCATATACATTATAAGGAGTTTAAACATAGCTATCCTATAACAGGGAATTGCTTAAAGAGTTTAAATGCAGTTACCCTATAACAGGGAATGGATTAAAGTGTTTAAATGTAATTATCCTATAACAGGGAATCATTGGCCCTAGAAGACACCACAAGTTATTATATGAAAACCATAATGAAAGGAATGGAATCCACATTTTTGATCTTCCCATTTTAATATTTCTATTGAGATGTGCATTTCATATAATAAATATTAATAAAATTTGGACCCCTCACTCTCCCTTTCCCCTAGAGACCCTCCCCCAATGGATTTCAGATATTGTCATATATATTAAGTCCTATGCAATCAAGAATTTCTATCCAGATGTCCCTCAGTGCAAGTTCATCCACTGGAGACTAGTCAGCCTATCTAGAGTCACTTCTTTAAAGAAAATTTACTTCTCCTCACCCTGCAGTAATCTTTTGCCAATAGTTCCTTGGTTATGGGTGGAGCCTGCTGCCCCTTTTCCCCTGCTCCATACTAGAAGTTTTCTTATTGACTTGGCATGGGTCCTGTGCATGCTGTCAGCATTGCAGTAGGTTCATAGGAACACGTTTTCAGTGGCCTGAAATTCTGTTTCCTTATGTTCATACACCAACACTGGCTCTTACAATCTTTCTACCTCCTCCTCTGCAATGGTCACTGACCGTGGGTATATTTTAGTATAGAAGTACTATCCTGGGACATATACTCTGCATCTGCAGTCTCTTATTCACTAAAACTTAGTTAGTTGGGGCCTTTTGTGTGCTTCACGTTATATTATATGAGGAAGCTTCAGAGGTGAGAATTGAGGGAGGTATTAGTATTGTTATACCATACCCCCTGTTTTGCAGTGTTCCAGAGGTTCTAACGTAGATATAATAACTTAGGGATGGGCATCTTTCAGATATATATTCTCTGCATATGACTGGTTGTGGGATTCTACAACAGTCTCCATCTGCTGCAAAAAAGAAACTTCTTTGATTAGTGGTGTACAAAACACTTGTCTATAAATATGAGGTTCCGTATTTACCACATGATCAGAAATTTCTTTGGTCTAGGGATATGACAGAGATAGGGTTTTCTCTAGGATCTATGACCTCTCTAGCATGTGTATTTGGCTATATTTACAGTGCTGCACATCAGCTGCCTCCTACTGAAAGGGCTTTATGTTTAATTAGATAACTGTTGATTACCTCTTAAATAACAGTGACACCATTGTACAAATAGAAGTGTTTTGCTGTCTTCAGTAATAGGTTCTTACCTTCAATTTTTTTTTTTTGCAGTAAACAAGGCTGTGGCAATAGCCTCTGCTATTCTGGGAGTGTTTTGGACTACTGTGACCAACATTTTGAACGGAGGTTTTCTTGTCTGGCACTGTGTTCACTGTGATCATGGATACACTTGTACTGATGTTCAGATATTGTATGTGTATTTTTGGGTGGGGAGGGGGGTTGAGGTAATATGTAGGGAATAAAGAAAGCCACCTGTGGCTACCTGCTTGTCTGTTTACACTGAAACCTGGTCTTAGGCCTCTGCATTAGCAAGCCTGTGACACCTTGAGATCAAAGGCACTCATGAGTTCTTGTGCTCTTGATGCTAGTGCTCATGGTGATGCTATGGAACTTGAGACATGGGGTCTGATACTTGGCCCTGAGATAGGATGTCACCCTGGGTATAAAAACAGAATGCTGTGAATAAGAAAATGAGTTCTTCTTACCATCAGACAGAGGCTACTGGCTGTTATTTTTGCCTATAAATATTAGCCCTTGAGGCTTGTGTAGTTGTTACAAATGGGTTGGATGGTGGTCCATCAGACCCCCAACTGAGGAAGCTGGTGGGGGACAATGAGTTGGATCATGGTCAAGCAGACCACGAACTGGAGCTGGTGAGCTGGTGTGAGGTGTGTGGTGAGGTGTGGGGGGTGGTACTAGACCGTAGAATGCCAAATAGGCAGCAGTCTGGCATTAGACCATAGAGCGCCAAGCAGGTGACAGTCTGGAGGGACCGGGGTTCCAGTAGGGCATTGCCTGGTGTAGTTACTAGGTTAGACAAGTGGGCAGTGAAAAGTTGGTCAGCTTTTGGCCCCACGTTTAGGGCAGCTGCTGGTGGCTGTCTGGCATCTTCCGTTTTCCCTGTAATCCAGTGGACAGGGTTTGAGCGTCCACTTCTGGGTGTGGTAGAGTGATACCCACAGTAATTAATTTCCCTCTGGCTCTTTATGCCACCCAAGATTTCTTCCTATCTTTCCACTTTCCCCTATCTAACTTTCCTCCTCCCTCCTCAGTTTTATTGCCCCCTTTTTTCCCTTGATTATACTAGTCTCCTGTCATCTCCCCTCTTTTGAGTTGCTTCTTCCCTTTACCCTAGGTTTCTTAGTGTGTCCTTCCAGTCTCCCTTCCCAGTTAAATATCCTCATTTCCCCCTTGGTAACTAACATCCATTCCCTACTATCCCCCTCTTTCAGGCTCACCTCCTCCCCATATTTCTGTTTTTCCTTTGCATTTTCATGCCCCCACTTATTACATCAGGATATACTGATATAAGACATAGCAGTGAAGGAAATCATGTATCTATTTTTTGTATCTGTGCTATTTCACTCAGTATAACAGTTTCTAGTTCCATTCATTTACTATGATAGAAGGCTGATCTCAAGATGGGAACGAGACTACACTGTGGAGGGTCTAACAACTAGATTGGAAAATTGAGCTGCTCTGAGTGCAGGGGACCAGGATTAGAGTTGGAGGCTAAGAGGATAGTTCAGAGATCTGGGCAAAGAAAAGAAAAAGCAGGCCTCTGCCCAAGGCTAAAAGGGGACAGGGTATAGGACCAGGGGACATTGAGTTGCTCTGGCTGCAGGGGAATCAGATTGTATTTTGGAATTGTTGACAAGAGAGATGACATAGATCTTCCTACAGGACTGACTATTGCCATTGCACTTGGTTACTCAGCAGAATTTGACAGTAAGATCTTATTCCTGAAGTTGCTGTATACCTGAGTCACAGAACAAATAAGGAGAAACAAGGAGACACTGACCTCAAAGCTACATCTCTGCTGGATGGCTTTCACAGTACTAGAAAGTATTATGCATATTCCTGGCAGAGAAGTGTAATTATCAACTTTACTTAGGTGTGAACCCTAAAAGCTACAAGAACAACTGGGTTGGCAAAGTATGCCAACTGTTGCAACAGTGGCATGAATATTATTGGAGTAACTCAGAAACTAATTCATCATAGCTTAATGCATCTGCTGTTTTCATAGTAGCAATTTGGTTTTGTTAATGACATAAATCATCCAGAAACATTTAAGTAATTTAAAATCAATGACAAGGAAAAACACATTTTATGTTAAAAATAGTTGTAATTAACTAAAATCTCAGCAATTATAGCCATCTGGATTTTACTGGAAATATTTGCATGTAAGTAATATCTGAAATGTAAAATGCTCTGCAATATGTGCTTAAAATTTTAATGCCATTTATTTTTTATTTCAAAACTATAAATCTTGGAAATAAGGCCTGGTTTTATTTTTCCTTCTGAGTCTAATTATTTTGACTTATTTTTTGGTTAGGATAATTTTGAAGCTTCATCAGTATTATTTTTATGAGAGACCTGTATGTTAGTAGGTTTACCTTCTAGTATAAACTATACTTATTTCAAAAATACTCAGAGCAATTACTTGGTTCATAAAATATTTAAAAGGAATATGAGGAATGATTTATAAATGATTGGTGATCAGATACAGAGTTGATTAGTTGAAAAAGAGCTTTTATTGATCAAAGTTTACCTTTAAGAAGTTAATATTTCCCTAAGGTTTATTTTGTGCTTTCCCATGCAATCAACTTGCTAACAACATTTCAAACCTAGGTTTTCTATTTTCAATAAAATATAGTTTTCTGTAGTTACTACAGACAATATTATTAATGTTATTGACACATATACTACTGAAGAAATGGTTTGGCAGTTAAGGGCACTGGATCCTTTTGCAGAAGAATACATTTTTTTTAAAAGTTGCAAATAATTTTAGGCACTGATACCCTTATTCATAACTCTCTTGTTAATGTACTGTGTTCTAAACAGATTGACAAAGACAACCTCAACACTTTCCCAAGAATGAGAGCTCAACCCCTTCTTTCAGCAACAATATTAGTAATTTTTCTGATTATTTTCATTTTACTCATTTATTGAATGCCTTGTACAAGATAATTAGTAGGCTGGATCTATTAGCAAGTCAAAAAACAGTAGACAAATGACTTTAAGTATATGACTGTGCAAACCAATAAAATATTGCTGCTTGTTCATGTGGCAAACACCACAGGGACAATCATTCAGGCCCCTCCTACCACTGACTTCCCCATTCCACCATCTTCACATGTTCAGGCCCCTCCTACTGCTGACTTCCCCATTCCTCCATCTTCATACATTGTATTGCTAAGAGAAGGAATGCTTGAGAACTGACTGTTTACTGCCCTTTTGTAATGGAGTATTTTTTTTTTTCATGTAGCAGGCTTTTTTATTGATGCTTTGTACATTTCATACATCATTTTTCAATTCAGTTCAGGCATATTTTCCTTTCCCTTCCCCCCACCCCCACCCCATCCCAGATCATGCATTCTGCCATAACTGTCCTGCATCTTTCTGTCAGTTTTTTTTTTTTTCATTTTTTTAGCTATAAGTGATAATCCATGAGTACAAGCATCCTTCATGTAAAACCAATTTGCAGGCTGTTGTGCCCAAATCCCCACAGCCCCACCTTCCAGCGGGGGGTGAGGGGTTGTATGTTCAATCAAGTTGATCAAATGAGTATCCAGACTACATTGCTGTAGTTTCACCATTCACCCCAATCGCAGCCCTTCATTCTACCATGCCCCCTCTTCTTGCAGCTTTCCCTCGTCCTAGAAAAGGGGCACATGTGGTTTGAGAAGCAAAACAGTCCACTCTCTCTGGAGCTGTTGACTTGGACTCTGGTCAATTCTGGCTGTTTCCTTTCATGGGCTGACAGTTTGTCCAGGAATAACCTTTCGATCCTACTAATGAAGAACAAGCAATTAGATATATAGGTATTTAAGCAGCACTAATAGTTATGGTAGGTTACTTTAGCATAGACACATGTTTGGATATGTTAATCCATGAATTACAATTTTCCCCCCTGTTAAATATGACAGGGTCTTACTGTGGCTTATAACATCTCCTAACCTGTAGAGGATGTAAGCTTGTGGCATCAGCCATGGGTTATTCCTCCAAGGAGAGAGCCAATAGCCAATTAGATTTGAGATATACAGGCATATGGCTGCCTCTGCTGCACAGTATTTCCAGGCAGGTGAGGTGTAGCTGGTGCTGACGGTAATGGAGTATTTTAAAAGCTCCGATTCTGCTGGCTAAAACTACATTCCATAGCTCCACTTCCAGGCAATCTGGGTTTAAAAAACTTAATTTTCTGGCAGTAAAGTTCCACCTGCTGTTGATAAATTTGTAATGATACTCACAAAGATAAATGAATCCAAATGTTTAATTCTTGACCAGCAATGCTTCCTTACCCAGAATGCAGATACACTGCCTATGTGTTTCTTTCTCTTGCAGGCATGTACATTCGGTTATGAACCCGAGTTTCAGCCAGTAGAATGTAACTTAAATTCTTATATGGGAACTATACAAGAAACATATTAGTATATGCATATACTGGCATGCATCCATACATACCTATCGGCCTTTGTAGTTCCCCAGAGAAAGTAATGATTTCTTACACTTCTCTCATTTTTCTGTTAAGAACATTCCTTTAGCAAATTTGAAGTATATAATGTTGGTTAAATATAAGGTGTTATATTTGGACATTAGGCTAAGAAAGTAACCCAGGCAGAGAAAGAATATAAGACATAATTTAACTTATTTGTGTAATCTATAAGAGTCAAACTCAGAGAAATAGAATACAGAACATAAAATAATGACTACCAGAGGCTGGAGGAGATGACAGATGGCAAAGGTAGTTAGTCAAAGGGCACAAGTTCTATGTAATTGTTTATGAAGCTTTGCCTCTCAAACCTCATATTTTGAAAGCTTAGTCCATAGTGGTGAGTCAAATTATTGACAGGTGGCCTGGTATTTTGAATTGTGAATTCTACTCTATTTTGCACTTCCTGCAAATGCAATGCATTGTCCTTTACCAAGTCCTTTACCAACATGGGTTTTGACTTTGTTCTAGGCCTTAAGAATCACTTTCATTAAATAATATTTTTCATTAATGATGCTAACAGATATCCTTTGTTACTTTCTTAGTAACTATATTTGTAATTTCAAACTCCATAACAATTATAACAATCACCTAAAATAGATATTATCTGAAAATATTTCAGATTAGCCTTTAAATGTGGTTGTATGGCTAGATTTGACATTTTATTCAGCTACAGTCCTAAAGAGAAAAGACCTCATTCTGGGTACTTGCTTGATTTTTAGTGTGAGACCTAGATTAAACACATTTAAAAGAGAAATAAAACAAGTATGTCTATAACTTGGAAAAGAGCTGCCACACTGAGCCCTATCTACACTGAAAAATGGTCAATCTTCAGAGAAGTAAACCTGAATGGTTTGGGAGACTTGGAAAGGATAAAATTTCTCAAGATGTAGTATTGTGAAATGTGTTTGCATTTTGTGTTGCTACAATTAAAAAAAAAGGTATATTCTAAATGATTACTTTGTTCTCTTATTTACACCAACTGGTACAACTAAATTCATGTATAGTGAGTCCTGATATTTCTTTTTTTCATTAAATCTTTTTTTATTTATTTTTTATGTGTATGAGTGTACTGTCTGCATGTAGGTTGGTGCACCCATGTCCTGCAATGACATGGAGGTCAGAAGAGGGCATCAGATTCCCCTGGGACTGGAGTTAAAGATGGTTCTTAGCCATCATGTGGGTGCTAGGAATGGAACCTGGGTCCTCTGCAAGAGCATTCGGTGCTCTTAACCACTGAGACACCTCTCCAGTCCTGATATTTCTTAATATTGAAAATAGCTCTTATGGTTTAAAATGTATGGAGGCGCCGGGCATTGTGGCCTTTAATCCTAGCACTTAGGAGGCAGAGGCAGGCAGACTTTTGTGAGTTCAAGGCCAGCCTGGTCTGCAGAGTGAGTTCCAGGACAGCTGGGGCTACAGGGAGACTCCATCTTGAAAAGACAAAAAAAAAAATGTATGGAGACAATGTTGTTGCCAACAATCATATTCAATTGATAAAGAACATGGTCCCTTACAGATTTACTTTGGCAATTCTAATTTGGAGGAAAAAAAAATAGACAAATTCCACAGATTATTGAAACTCTGCAGGAGAAACTCTTGTGCATGAAGGAATATACTACTGCATATTTCAGGAGACAGAAAACAATCTAAGAATGTATAGATGCTTGTTCTAGCTGCAAATTGAAGTGATACTTTTTTTTACTGCCCTAAAGTTTTCAATGACTTCACATAGCTAACTTTATCTTTCTAAATCCATTTGCATGTCATAAAGTATAGAAACCTTATAAATGTTTCAATTTGGATTCATAACTAACTGATTTCACAGGTGTGGTGGTTTGGATGAGTGTCCCCCATAAGCTCTAGGTATTCAGACTTTTGTCTCCAGTTGGTGACGCTGTTTTTGGAGGTCTTGGGGTGTGTGGCCGTGCTGGAGGAAGTGTGTCACTGGGGGCAGCGCTTAGAGCGTTTTAACAAGCCTCGTGGTCTACAGTTGCCCTCTCTGTTTCCTGTGCTCTTTTCGAGATGTGACCCTCGGTTTGCTGCTCCAGATCCAGCCGCCACGCCTCCCACCACAATGGACTCTAATTCCCTGGAACAGCCAATCATAAGCTCAAATAAACTCTTCCTTTTATAAGTTCCTTGGTCATGGTGCTTTATCACAGCAACAGAAAAGTGACTAATACAACAGGCTTTCAAATAATTTTAACTCAAAATATATTTGATTTTTTGGTTTAAACTGGAAGATGATTCATCTAGTAAGATTTAATTTTGGCTTAATGCTTATATAAATATCCTGGGCTTTAAAATATAACTATAACAGTAGTAAAATTTGAGAAGTTTAACAGCTAAAGTAAATTTCCAATGAAGGACCTCAGCATAGACTAATAAACAAAGGTTTATTACTTTTGTTGCTTTATTTGTAACTATATTTGTAAATTTCAATGCCAGAACATAAAATCAGCTAAAAAAGATATATTGTGAAAATTTTATATTAACATTTGGTAGTTAAAAATGTCTTCAGAATTTCTTATCCATATTTTAAGTTATTCAATTTTAGAAAATCAAAAATCTTTGAAAGGTATAATTACAGACATCAAAATGCAAAAATTATTTTTGCTACATTTGATAAGTTCATGACTGCAAATGTGAATATCTTTAATAATCTAGAATTTAAGACTGAGGAAATATGTCAACCTTGTGAAAGTTGAAGCATTGCAAAGGCTTAAGTATGATATTCAAAGTAATTTTTCAATAAAATCAATCCATGAAGAAAGTCCTGACCAATGAAACAAAATTGAAGATACAAACTTGAGCTCATACAATTTTAGCCACCTCATATTTAACAAAGGGGCATAAAAAGCTCAATGGAGGAAGGATAGCATCTTTAGCAAGTGGTGTTGGAAAACATGGATCATTATTTGCAGAAGAACAAAATTAAACCCTTACCTCTTACCCTGTACAAAAATCAACTCCAAGTAGATCAAAGATCTCAACATGAAACCTAAAACCCTGAAGGTGATAGAAGAAAAAGTTGGCAACAACCTACAAGACATAGATGTAGGTAGACTTTCTAAATTAGACAGCCACTGTGCAGTCGATAAGTTCACCAATTGACAAATGGGAACTCATCAAACTCAAAAGCTTCTATACAGCGAAAGAAACAATCAAGCAAGTGAAGAGAAAACCCACAGAGTGGGAGGAAATCTTCAACAATGATACATCAGACTGAGCATTAACATCCAGAATATATAAACTATTCAAAAAACAAAGAAGGAAACAAATGACTCACTCAAAAGATGGAGTAAAGAGATGAACAGAGACTTCACCAATGAGGAAGTAAAGATGACTGAGAAACATCTTAAAAAATGTTCAACATCATTAATGATTAAGGAAATGCAAATTAAAACCACTCTAAGATATCATCTCACTCCAATAAGACTGGCTATGATTATGAAAACAAAAGATAGCAAATGCTGGAGTGGTTGTGGGGAAAGGGGAACACTCATCCCACTCCTGGTGGGAATGTAAACTCGTACAATCACTGTGGAAAGCAGTGTGGAGAAACCTTGAGAAAGACTCAAAATGAGCCTACCACCTGACCCAGTCATAACACTCCTGGGTATATACCCACAAGACTCATCCCACTGCAAAGATACATATACATCTATGTTTATTGCAAAGATACATCCACATCCATGTTTATTGCAGCTCTCTTCACAATAGTGAAGAGCTGGAACCAACCCAAATCCCCCTCAAACAATGAGTGGATAGAGAAAATATGGTACATCTACACAATAGTGTTTTATGCAGCAGTAAAGAAAGATGACATCATGAACTTTGCAGGTAAATGGATGGAACTAGAAGACATTATGCTAAGTGAAGTAACACAGTCCCAGAAAAATGAAGGATGAATGGTATCCCTCATCTGCAGATGCTAGGGCCAAGTACCTGATAGTATGGCAAAGTGAGCAATCTGATAATAATCTGATAACTATATTGTAAGGTTATGGCGCACCCCCCCCCCCCCCAGAATGAAAAGGCCACGAGGTCTAAGCTCTTTGGAGCAAAGTTTAATTCAGGGTAGCCGGGGCTAGGCTCAGGGAAGAGGTAGAGCCAAGCACAGAATGGCGTCTGGCTTGGGAATTTAAGGGAGAAGGTGGGAGTGGGATTCAGTGAGAGTGGGGGTGGGTAGCGCACTCTGCAGGAGTCTGGAGTCTGGATTTCTAAAAAGGCGGAAAATTCCTGAATAATCGGTGATGGCCCGTTTTAGCATAGCCAAAGGCTGGCCTGGTAGAGCAGGATCCTGGGCACCACCGGTCTTAGGTGTCTCTGCATTTCAATGCCTCTGGAACTCACACCCTGACATATATGACATAACATGTATTGTTCCATGATTTATATTTTAATTTTATGTGTGTCTAACTTATCTGAATATGTGATTATTACAATTGACGAATTAATACATTCCTTAAAATTTATAATCCAAATTTCAATTAAAATACAAAGCAATATTTGATTAATTCAAGAACCAGATCATCTACGAAGACGAGCTGAAATTTCATGCTGTAATATCTCTGTGTATCAAATGAACATTCATCTATCTTTTTTTTTAAATTTTTTTTTTTTTTTATTTCGGTATGTGTATCAATGTACTGTCTGCATGCAAGTTTGTGCACCGTGTCGTGCAATGCCGCGGAGGTCAGAAGAGGGTCTCGGATTCCCCTGGAACTGGAGCTTTCCTGGAACTGGAGTTTCAGAGGGCTCTCGGCCGCCATGTGGGTGCTGGGGATCGAACCCGGGTCCTCTGTAAGAGCGGTTGGCGCTCTTAACCGCTAGGCCATCTCTCCAGCCCACATTCATCTATCTTATACCAGGAAGAAATACCTTTAACAATACAAATCAAGACCAGTGGAAAACTACTAAACTCCTGTGTAATGCAGCCTGGATCCTCTGTCATACTGATTTTCACCTTGTGAGTTAAAAATCTTCCTTACCCAATCTTTGCTTGCTTCATTTCAATTATTTCCAAGTAGAAATACCAAATCTGAAGCATCATTAAATATTTGAGGCAAGTATAGTATTTTACTGCACTTCCTGTAATAGCAAAATGACTTCAATAAGTTTAGCCTTGAATGCGATTTTTGTTGAATGAATAAATGAAGTGTTTAAACATATTGATTATGCATATATATTTTAAATATTTATTTTAAGTGACTATTTTGGGACAGGGATTGCATGTGTGAGTGCAAGTGCCTTTAGACTCCAGAGGAGTCTGAGCACCAGGAAATGGAGTTACAGGTAGTTATCAACCAACTGACATTGAGTTCTGGTAACCAAACTCAGGTACTCTGCAAGAACAACAAGTATTCTTAAGTGCTGAACTGTGTCTCTCCATCCCCAAGATAATTAATATATTTTAAAACATATGTTCCAGGTTTCGATTAGGTCACTTGTTCTCAAATTAAAGATATTTTCGCCTCCTTTGTACATTTCTTAGGAGAAAGATAAGCTGAAATATGTTCAGAAACAATGGGTAGGTTAACAATCAGCCAATATAAGTTCCTTTGTCCCACTCTGATAAAAATTATAAGTGAAGATGGAACTCTTTTAAAGTGACAGATTTATGCCAAAGAGGATCAAAAACATGTCAGACAGACAGGGACTATCATCTCCAAGAAATACAGGGCTGAAAGCTGTAGAATCTGGAGGATTCTGGGTCTTGCTACTCAGGTTAGAGACATGTTGCTCCAGCTTTTAGTTGTCTTGGTCACACTTGGAAGCTAGTGTGATATCTGTATTTTAAATCACATTTGGAAGCTGGTGTGATGTCTGTATTTAAATGCAGCTAGTTGGTGCAGTCAGTAACAGTTACTATTGATGTTTAGAGTTTTGGATAATACAACTTATGAATCCTAATAGCAGTAGGTAATGCCACCACTCCCTTGGGTGTCAAGACCCTCTTCCTTCACACTATTATTATAGTTCTTTTACCTTGATGGTGGAGATCTCTGCTCTCAATTCACTTAATCTCTCCCCGTAAACAGAGCCTAAATTCCTTTGTCAGTTCTTCAGAGCCAGCCTTCCAGCTTCTCTATGCTTCCATCATCCCTTTTTGTCTTCGCTGCTTCCGTTTCCTGCTGTTTCTGTCCTAAAATAATCCCTGGATCTCTTTAGCTACATTTTGCTACCACTTCAGGTCATTAGCACTGCTACTGTCTGTTCTTTGTGTTACTGACTCAACTCACTCTACTCATAATAATTCTCATGAGAAAAGAAAAGACCATTCAGTAGAGAAACATTTTTTTTTATCCAATGTAATACCAAGGGACAGCACAGAAAGATGTCCCCATTCTGTCTCAACAATTTAAAACAAACAGCCTGTTATATAGTTAGAAAAGAAGCACATAGAGGCAGAAAATATACCTGTTACATGGCAGTTTGCATCATTCAAAACATATCTTCCATTTCCACTAAACACAGGTCTTATATATGGAATAATCATAGGCTTTGCAGTTTACCAATTAAAGGTTTTATGTTGAACCACTGGGGGAAGGAACCCCACCCTCAATATGAGTGAAAATCGTTGTAGTGTGAAAGAGTTTGCAGTCTTCTCTTTGACTGATGTTTTTCAAATCCTCTGCATTCTGTCTAGAGTAGTACACTACAGGATGGCTGTCTGGAATAAAGATCGATCGTGGATTCAGTTGCAGTAAGAGTAAAATATTCAACAGGGTTACAGCAGAAGATTGAATGTAAGATACTACATACCATCTCTACTGGCTGGCTTTCATAGTGCTGGAAAGCACTACGGTGGTAGTGGAATGGTACTGGAAGAAACAAACAATCACCAATCTTTTTCTGATGTTAACCTTGTGAAATAAAATAGTGAACAGTCTGGCAAAATATATCAAGTACTGCAATAATGGCACAAAAATCATATGATGTAAACCAACCATTCTACAACATAAAACCAATACCTGCCAGTGTTATTGGGGCCAAAAGCTAGAGGCCAAAGTTGTTAGGAAAGAACGTACTATTCTGCTAAATGGATGTTATGTAAAACTGAAACCTAAAGCCATATCATTATACCCATCGATCAGTGTATTCCTCAACACTCTTCGGAATTTTTTGGCAGTAGGTGGTTATGAATACAGAAACCCACAACTTGTCAAGGTACAGAGCAGAAAAGACTGAGGAATGTTCAACCCTATATCAGATGCCCATTCCTTTCAAGGCTTGGGGATCATTTTGGCAGAGGTGTTGGAAATATTGTATGAGCCAGAGCTTATGGACAATTATAAGGAAATATTTCTTTTTCCAGACACAAAGGTCAACTTGTGCATGTGAAATCACTGCCTTTATGATAGCATGCACAAGACTTACAAAAGCTTAAGGCACACAAAATCTCAGTGTGGAGAGGAGGTGATCTTATCCAATCTCTAGCTGGGGAGCTATTGGCAATTGATGGGTCCTGAGAGAAGAAAAGTCAATTTGACTTAAGAATGTGTTCTTTATTTTTATTTTTTGGGTCTTGTTTGAGACAGGGTCTTCCTGTAGCTCTGGCTGTCCTGGAACTCACTCTGTAGACCAGGCTGGCCTTGAACTCACAGAGATCCGACTGCCTCTGCCTCCCAAGTGCTAGGATTAAAGGTGTGTGCCACCACACCCAGCTAAGAATAAGTTCTTAATGCATATGTGGGCAACCTAAATTGGTCTCAGTGGATTATAATAAATAGGAAGACACAAAGCTGGGTCGAGGCAGGATCTGAGAGGAGTTGGGAGAACAGTAAATACGATCAAAATACATTGTATGAATGAATTATCAAATAACTAAAATAGTAATTAATATATGTGAGGGGAATATTTAAAACTTTACAAAATACAATATTAATAATAAACTGAGAAATAAATACCCAGGCTATATAAAGTCAGTCTAGAAGTTTACCAAGGGAATATCTAGCTAGTTATTACCCATATGCAGTATCAAGGCATAAAAAAATGGCCTGATTATTGCTGCACAAGTGTCTTATTCCCAAAAGTCTAAGTTGTGTAAGTGGGGGTATTCATGGAGCATATACCTTATATTAATTTTTATAACACAGTTAAGCTGCATTTCACCCTCTTTCTAATACTCCTAGGAAGAGATAAGTACTTCTAAATTGTCTTGGGCAGAAGTAAAATATTTGATAGAAAAAATATTCTTAGGACTATAGTTCTGTGACAAGATCAGCAAAGTCATTTAAAAGTATTTAGTTCAATTCCTGGATGTTTTGATAAGATTAAATACATTTTAAAGAGAGTAATTAGATGAGTTAACTAAATAATACCGGCAAAGAGGATGTTCTGAGAAAGAAAATATTGAAAAAGATTTCCTGGATCAAGAAAGCCAGGTAGGAAAACAAAATGTTGCAGGAAGGACCACTTTGCCATCCCTCCTCAGTTCCATGAAATCTATTGGGAGGTAGAAGGGGAAAGCCACAAATAGAGGAGGGGATCTAAATATGATGAATAGGTATGAAATTCACAGAAATTAATATTTAAAACAATTAAAAATAGAATGAGAAGCTGTGTACTGTAATGCTCACAGGTCCTAACATCGGTCCCATCCAAAGAGGAAGTGAAAGGAGAAACCAACACCGTCCAGCCGAACTTAACATCCAGTGGAAATATTAACCTGCACATACACACACACACACACACACACACACACACACACATACACACATATAGAGAAACACACATGCACACACATAGGCAAACACACACACTTGAACACAATCACATATATATATAGACAATAATAAGAAATCGAACTATTTTTAAAATCTAAGCATGCACAATTAAATATTAATGCATTATCCTTTTTCTAATACCAGATTTTGTTGTCTAGGAAAATGGCAACATTCTTGGATATATATTGTAAATTCTCCATGTGGCCTTAAAATTAAACAGAGGAAAGCCCTGAAATCTTGACCAAAATTATTAGGAAATTTACATGAGAAATCATATCCATTGTTGAATATGGGCCTATTTTTATTTAAATAATGACAAAATAAGAATTAAAAAATTAATTCAAACTTAAAATTTTACAAAGGTGCTTAATACAAAGTATCATAATTTCATTATGACTAGTACTTCTTATAGAATCAACTGATCTCAACTATCACCTTTGCTTCTCAATTTCTTAGATGTTCTTCCTTTAAAACAACCAAAATCAGAATTAGAATCAGCATGCTGGGTGCTACTTTACAAGTTTTGCTGGCTCCTTCAAAGCCTAAGGTGTGACAGTTCCCTGGAGACCTCATTTGCAAATTTGTCTTTACTTGCAGTATCTCAGAGGTTGGCAATAGCAAAAGCTTTGTCCCCAGGAAATTTGTTGAACAAAACTGATTATATTCATGCATAATTTGGTGAAGTGTAGGAAGTGGAAAAATTATTCGCAATGATGAAAACATAGATAAGTATGATTAACATTATAAATGGTCTATAAGTTTTTGTCATACAAATTCTTCACTTACATTGTTAGATTTATTTCCAAGATATTTTATGATTCTTGAGGCTATTATAAATGGGATCTGTTGCTGGATATTTTGTGTGTGTGTGTGCTGTCTTTTGTTGGTATATAGGAATGCTACTGACTTGGAGTATTAGTTTTAGATCAATCTCTGACTGTAGTCCTTATGGTCTTAAATTGCTATTGAGGTTTTTTTGGTTCTCTTTTTTTCAATATACATTTTTATTTTATTTTTGTGCATTTCATAAAATATATTTTAATCATATTTGGACATGCTCCGCCATGCCTTCCCAACTGTATTTCATGCTTTCTGTCACGTGTGTATGGAGTCAAGCTTTATACTCAGATGTCCCTTCCTCAGTCCAAGTTCATCCATTGGAGTCTAGTCAACCTATTTAGAGACACTCACTTAATGAAGATCAGCTCTACCTCAAACAGAAATAATCATCTTCCAACAGTTCCATAGCTAATATTTTAGTCTACTGCCCATTTCCCCACTTCTATGCTGTTTGGCATGTATCTTGTGCATGCTGTCGCCATCGATAAAATTTTATATGAGCCACCCTTGCCTCTTACACTCTTTCTGCCCACTCTTCTGCAATGGTTCCTAAATGCTGGGTGGGTGAGGTTTAATATACAGGTCCCATCTCGGAACATGCACTCTGCAGGCTCTTATTCTCTACATTTGGTCAGTTGTTGCTTTCTGTGTGCATTGTACTCTGCTGTGGGGAATCCGGGCTATTCAAAAGTATTCCCCTTACCTCCTTCACTGATAACAGAGTGATGCAGGAATGTAAGAGTCAGCCCTGGGAATATTTGTCTTTTGCAAACATCAGTTTATTTCTCCAAGGTTTACAGGTTTATATAGGGAAAATGTTGGCTGCCTTTGAAAGCATTAAAAGAGGCATGGTTCTAAAAAAAAAAGTAAAATAAAATGCCGAAACAGGTGTCACTTTTCAGAGAAATTAAGAGAGACTTTTCACAAGGGGACTTGGTAAAGCAAATAACAATTGAAGGTCACTTAACTAAGATATTTCTTCCCAAAACAAGCAGCCTAGGATCCAGGTGGCCAGCTGTGTCCCTTATCATTTGATGGTGTTCTGCCAGATAGGGTCTCTGTGAGCTGCTCTTTTCATCCACCCACCCCTGTCTGGGTCACAAGCTGCCTCCCAGATTTCCTGAGCTCAGCTTATTTCTAGACAATTCATCCTAGTCAGTGACACTCTGCTGCATGAAGAAGCTTCAGTAGTGAGAGTTTAGGGGTGTTTTAGTATTTTCTCTATCCCCACTATGTATCATGCCCCTCATGTATAGAGTTTCCATTGCAGAAGTTTCATTAATGGCTGGGCATCTCTCAGATACTTACTCTATGTTTGTGACCAAATGTGTAACTGTGTAAACAGCCTCCATCTGTTACAAAATGAGCTTCTTTGATTTTAGGTGAATGGTATACTTCTCTGTAAATATGAGGATCCAAATTATGTGAACAGTAAACATGTGTATAGGGATATGAAAGAAAGAGTTTTCTCTTTAATCTCTGACCTCTCCAGCCAGGTGTACTTGTCTATGTTTACAGTGCCATATATTAGTTTTTTTTTTTTTTTCCTATTGAACAGGCTTTAAAGCCAATTAGATAGCTGCTGATTACCCCCAAGATAAAAGTGCCACTATCGAAGCAGTATATTTTTCTATGATGCCAGTCCTTGATATTAGGTTTTAAATCTGATTTTGGTCATTGATTGATTTTCTCCCTTAGTTTGCATACTATCCTCTAAAAATATGAGAACTTGTCTTTGGAGAGGAGGCTTCAAGTTCAGACCTGGCTCCACTGCTCCTGATCCTGTGAAACTTGAATGCCTGCAAATTTCAGCCACCTGATACTTAACAAAATTATAAGGAACACACACTTGAGAAAGATAGCATCTTCAAAAATTATGCTGAAAACACTGTATCTCCACCCCACCTGTAGAATATCAAGGAAATCTTATCATTCACCCTGCACAAAATTGGACTTCAAATTGACCAAAGACCTCAATATGAAACCTAAAATTATGAACTTTTAGGAGTAAACACAGACAGTTTCCTGCACTGTAGGAAATGACTTTCTAAATCAGGTATCAGTTGCTCAGGAATTAAGGTCAACAATCCACAAGTAGGAATTCATTAACCTAAAAGACTTCTGCAAGGCAAAAGGAGCAACCAAGGAAGTTAATAGGAAGTAAGTGAGTAGGAGAAAATCTGTAGGGATTTTTATGTATCTAATCAAACATATTATCCGCAAATAAGGATACTTAGACTTCTGACTTACATCCCTTTAATCTCCTCTCATTTGTATTTTATTGCTTTTGCTAAGATTCCAAGCACTATATTAAACAGAATGGATAGATTGGAAATCCTTCTATTTTCTTGATATTAGTGGAAATGTTTAGTTGTGAAATTTTTAATTATTTCTTCTGTTAAATTATATCTTTAAATTATTTTCTTCATCTTGGTTTAACTTTGGTAGAACATAAACATATAAAATTCCATACATTTCTTTCAGATTTTCCAGGTTAGTGGAATATACATTTTCAAATATTTCCCTATTATTCTCTGTTTTCTTCATGTCTCCTATAATATGTCCCTTTCCTCCCTGATCTTGATAATTTGGCTCTTTTCTCTTTCTTCTGGCTAATTTGTCAAAACGCTTGTCCATCTTGTCAATATTTTCCAATATCTAACCCTTCCCTTTGTTGATTCTTTTTGTTTGTTTTTATTATATTTCATTATTAGTTAATCTGATTTTAATTATGTCTTGCCATCTATGGTTTCTGAATGTTGTTTTTTTCTTGTATTTCCAAGCCCTCCTGGTTCATTATCAAGTTAATAATTTGAGCTATCTCACTTAATTCTTTTTAATTTTATTTGTATGCGTTTTGCCTTCCTGTATGTAAATGCAACTATGTATACCAGAAAAGGGCATTATATCTTGCAGATGTAGATTTATGGACAGTTGTTGCAGCCGTGTGTTTGCTGGGAACTGAACCTATGTCCTCTACAAGAGCAGCCAGTGCTCTTGACCACTTAACTATCTCTCCAACTCCATCTCTCATTTTTAAATGTATGTTATAGTCTTTCCTCTTGGAATTGTGTTATTTGTGCCTCATAGATTTTGGTCTCTTCTTTTTCAATATTTATTTATTTATTTATTTAGTATTTTTATTTTATGTGTATAGTGCTTTACCTGCATGCATGCATGTACAATGCCAGCAAGGTCAGAAGAAGACTTTGGATCCCTGGTCAGCTGGTTATTTTTAACTGTCAACTTAACAAAATTTATAGAATCATTTTGAAAAAAATAAAGAGTCTCAATCTTGAGTTATATAGATCATTTTGGCTGTGGGAATGGCTGTGTGGGATCCTCTTGATTGTTAACTGACCAATGGCCTACATCAACCCTTAGGCTAGAGTCTGAATTGCATTAACAACAAAGATAGCCAGCTGAGCAGGAGCAAACAAGCAACATGGATAAATACATTTCTCTTTGCTGTAGACTGTGGATATGTGATGGACTAGCTACTTGAGTTCCTCCTGCCTTGGCTTCTGCTTAATGATATAGTGTAACATGGAATATTTAATGAAATAACCCCTACATTCCCTAAGTTTCTTTATGGTTATGGTGTTTTATCACCTCAACTGAAGCCAGAAAATATAGAACTCTTATAAGTTTTGAGGTTTCTAGTTAGATTTATAAAGCTATCCCTCAACAGCCTTTCCTGCAGTCATAACTCACCTAGTTGGAGATATGAGGTATGTCAATCTTTTTCTTTACTGACTGCTGACTATGAGAGATGTTTCCAGTCCTAGTATATCCCAAGCCTCCTGATTCCTCACTAGCTGCCTAACACAGTTACTGATTTTCATTATGTTGATAATAAGGAATTGCATGAATTGCACCATCTATGTATTTGTCACAAGAAAATCTATACAGATGGTTCAAGATCAAACTGTAAATTATTCAATAGATAATTATGAGGCAAAGATGTAAGAAGGGTGATGTTACTTTGTCAAGATAAAGCTGTAGAAGAAATTCATTGTTATGGTAGCTCCTATGTCTAAACAAACTAATCTCAGTTTGAATGCACAGTGCTCTCACACTGTATATACATATATATGTATATCCATTATACATGCACATGTATTTATACATAATGCTCCCACATATACACATACACATAAGTACACATAATATGCCCACATAGGTTTAAGAAGTTAATTTCTCCTTACATTAAAATGAAAATGCCTATAAACTTTCAGACTATTATTCCCAAATTTTACTAAGTCACTCTAAATGCTGTACATTTCTTCCTTTCATATATTTTCAAAATATGGAAGTCTTTATTGCTTATATATTAATGATCATTTAAATGTTGTTAGAGGCAATTCTAATGGCAAGCCTACTTTTATAGTGCAATGTTTCCTTAATTCTTTCAGAATATTTTCAACATATTTTTAGAATATTATGATTATAGAAAAGCATAATTTTTAAAATAATCATGAAACATGAGCTTATGTAAATAATACTTATTTACCATATTATATAGTAGGGTATTACCTACCAAGTGATACATTAGTATTATATTTATTTCCATAGTTAATATAATAACAAATAAATATTAACAGCCATCATTACTCATCACAATATTTAAATTTTATTCAGAATCATCTCTTATGATACTTATGTATGATGCGTTTTGGTTCTATTTTCTTTTTAACTTGGATTTCTAGAAGCCTTCCTGAATGTTGTCATTTTGAAGAGGGTTCATTCATCACAGCAAAAATTACAGCTATTTGCAGATAATTTAAAAAATTCTCAATGATACCAAATGCTGGAGAGGTTTTGAGGAACGGGAAAGACTCATTCACTGCTGGTGGTAATGCAAACTTGTGCAACCCCTAAGGAAAGCAGTGCGGAGGACTCTTTAAAGATTCAATGTAAGGGCTGAGATTGGGGTGAATGGTGAAACTACAGCAATATAGTCTGGACACTCATTTGATCAACTTGATTGAACATACAAGCCCTGCTGGATGGCAGGACCCATGGGCTGTTTGGGTTTGGGCACAACTGGTTGCAAATTGGTTTTACATGAAGGATGCTTGTACTCATAAATTATTACTTATTGTTAAAAAATGAAAAAGAAACTGAGAGAAAGATGTAGGACAGTTATGGCAGAATGCATGATCTGGGATGGGGTGGGGTGGGGTGGGGGGAAGGGAAAGGGAAATATGCCTGAACTGAATAGGAAAATGATGTATGAAATACACAAAGCATCAATAAAAAATGAAAATTAAAAAAAAAAAACTCAAAATGAACCTACCACTTGACTCAGTCATACCGCTCCTGGAAATATACCCACAAGACTCATCCTACCGCAGAGATCCTTCTACAACCATATTTAGTGCAGCTCTCTTCACAACAGGGAAGAGCTGGAAGCAATCCAAGTGTCCTTCAACTGATGATTGGATAAAGAAAATGTGGCACATCTACACAATGTAGTTCTATCCAGTGGTAAAGAAAGATGACATCATGAAATTTGCATGTAAATGGATGGAGCTAGAAGCATTTATGCTAAGTGAAGTAACACAGTCCCAGAAAAACAAATAATCCTAGCACCAAATCCTTATATGTAAGACAAACTGAATATTTTTCTTTTTTTCTTTTATAGTAAATATAATACCACATTACCTGACATTATTATTTAAAAAGTACCTTAAACATACATCAACTTGCTATGTAATTTAGGAATGTAAAGTAATATTTCTTTTTACCTACATGCAACTCTATGGTTAAAATGTGAATACTTAAACATGTTTTGGAATTGATGTATAGTTTATATTTAGTATTTGTAATTTTGGTGTATGTTTGGATTGTATATATGCATATATTCGAGTAGCATAAAATTAAAGGGAACAACAAGAAAAAAGACTTTTTCAAAGAACTGTCTGAAACAGTAAACTTCTGCCCACAACTAAAATTCTACATCAAAAAAAAAAAAAATAGTGATAAAAAGAGATGCAAGACATGTGGCAGAATGCATGAGTTCTGTCAGGGTGGGAGCATGGAACTGGGAACAGGTCTAAATTTGATTAAGAAATGTGTGAAATGCACAAAAGTTCAATAAAAATTTAAGAAAAAAAGACTTCTGTTCTATGATAAGGACGTTTTGGTTACAAAGGGTAACATAAATTGCATAGAGATTACTAAATGCCAAAGATAATGGACATCCTATATCACTATACTTGTGGGGAAAATCATGAGATCAAAGCCTAAGTTAGATGTGGAGAGGGAGTTTATTTCAGCTTAGTGGCTAGCCCACAGGCATGGACTTAACCCCAGGGATCATTCTGTAATGGAGTCAGCAACCTGACTGAGTCTCTCAGATCCTTTAAACTCTGGAGACAGATGTAAGCAAAAGCAGGTAACACACAAGTGTTAAAACAGTTAACAGGCAAATAAAAAGTGCCCCCCACCCCAGAATGTGGCATCATAGTCTACATATAAAAAAGGTGACATGCTGGGCTTGTTTACAGACAGATAACATCAAAGGCCACAGGAATATGACTTTTGGGGAGGCAAAAGCTGCTGTGCTAAAGTTACAGAAAAGGCTCCTGTCCAGGGTAGCCACAGAAGGCAGAGAGGATGGCTCCAGACTGCCCTTCTACTGCCTAACCCCATTACCATAACATAGCGAGGTGTTTTAGTATCCAGGCCTATTTTTGGTATTTTCACTAATATACTCATAAACTCTTTCTTTTAATCATTAAATTCAGAATGGTTATAGACCAAGATATCTTAAGCATAAAAAATAGCTAAAGTTTTAATGTGGCCTGTTATCTCTTAGGGACACACACACAGACACACACACACAAACACACACACACACAGACAAACACATGGTTAGAAAGAGAATCTAACCCTGCTCATCCCCAACAGAATAAATAATTGGATATTTTAAACAACTAAAAGATAACACAATAACAACATAATTTATACTTGACAATCTAGTAAATGTTTATGGTATTTAAGTTCTCACCACATTTATTTATTCATGTATCTATTGAGCAGCTCTTACCATTAAAGTTCATTAAGAATAAGAAAACTTTGTTTTATAAATGTATGTATCTAACTGCCTACATTAGATTTGAAAACAGATGAAGACTGAATAAAATATTTACATTTTTTTCCATAATTTAGTGGATTTTTAGATTGAGTTAACTAAGTATTTTGAGGTTTAGATAAAAGGATTGTTGATATCTGATTGTGCTTATTTAAATGTATTTATTCTGTCAATCAATACTCCATTTGTGAAAAAATGAGAGTTTGCAGAATTACTCTTATAATATTCACTAAATGCTTTCAAGTACGTGATATTTCAAATCTTTATAATGTCAACATAATACAATGTTAAAATATTATATAATGGAATAAGTAAAAAATTCATCTGAAAATTTAAATGAATTAAAATTGTAATCCAGTCATTGTAGGATAAATTACTTTTCCCTTTTCTTAATAGGTGGATGACTTTTAGCAGCTAAACAGCTTCATTCCTCATTCTTCAGTTTGTCTAAAATGGGTATAAATAACAATATAATATTTTGTTGAAATTGAATTGACTGATGCTTGTAAGACTCACAAAGAAGGAATGGAGTCCCTCTTTTGAAATTTTTGACCAGAGAAGTCCCATAGCACTCAATCAATACTTCTACTGCTACTTGGTTACTCATTAGAACTTATTAAGACTATTTTGCTGAACACACTACATACATGAGACATAGAATAAACATGGAGAACTAAAGCATATACTGACCTCTACAATTCTGCTTGCTAACTTGCATAGTAGTAGAAAGTAGTATGCTTGTTACTGGCAGAAATCTCCAACCTTACCCTGGGAGCTACAGCAACAGTAGGCTCTGGTGCAATAGTGGCATGAATACTACAGGAGTAACCAATCAGTTTCTTTTTTTTTTTTTTTTTTCTTTTTTTTCTTTTTTGGTCTTTTTTTTGAGACAATGTCTCCCTGTAGCTCCAGCTGTCCTGGAACCTGCTATGTACACCAGGATGGCCTTGAACTCACAAAGATCTGCCTGCCTCTGCCTCCCAAGTGCTAGGATTAAAGGCGTGTGCCACCAAGCCCAGCTTAACCAATCAGTTTCTACCTGGATTTATGGGCCAATTCATAACAGGGAATCCATACCTGACACTCTTTTCAGGGCCAAACAAAACCCCTGTGACTATACTAGTCACAGACAACAGAGAACCTATTATTATCTTTCTGCTATAGATATAATATTAAACTGACTCCTGATGACTTTTTGTTATACCCATAGATTAGCGTATCTCTCAGTTTTCAACAGAGAAGTTTCTAGCAACAAATAATAATAACACAAAGACCCACAACTGGTCCACAGATAGATATATGGAATGATCAACCCTAAATGGGACATGTATATCAAACACTTTCAACCCAAAGCTCATTTCAGAAGATGGGGCATGAATGTTGGAGCCAGAGTCCATACCTGACTACGAGAAACTCTTTTATGGATACTACAGAGTAGTTGCACATATGAAAATGTATACTAATAACAGCATATACAAAATCAGTCTAAATCAAAGCCAGATAGAAATTCAGCATGGATGGTGATGTAGGCATGAAACCCTACCACTATATGAGGATTTGTTGGCAATCTTTGTATTCTAGGAGAGGGAGAGTCAGTTTTCCTTACTAGTATGACTACTAGTCACACTATCTCTAAGGGATAGACCATTACACAAGAGAATCGTCTTGGGAAACAGATCAAATTTGGTAGACATTTAAAAAATACACATAATAATAGCAGATATGAAGACATGTGAAGGTAGCAAGATGGCAGCACACATAGGAGTTCTGAATACGATAAAAGTACATTGTATGAAATTTTCAAATAAACATATATTAAATTAAAAAAAATCAAAGGCTTGGTAGTTAGTACCTGTAAAATAGCATATGCAGATGATGATAATGAATGAATAGGGTGGAAAGCATGAAAATTTGTCATATTTATTAAGTCAATTTGTATTTATATTAGTGTATTCAATGTTGCAGAACACACTATTTGAGTTCCCACATTTCTAATCACCAGCTCCTCTTTTGTTGTTGAGACAGATTACTAAAAAATGGAATGAGAAATATAGATTCTTCTCTAAGTTAATTTTATTATTAGGGTTTGCATGCATGTATTTAAGTGTAAAAAGCCTTTGAAACATATTTTATTTTAAGAATTTCAAGAAATCTAGGATCACAAGCAGACTGAATAACAACATTTAATTTCTATATAATGTTTTTACTCAGCCTTACAGAATCTTCCTTTTACCATGAAATATTTGAAATTTAATGATGAATTTTCTGTTATATTTGAAATGACACCAGAATTGTTCCAAATTTTCTAGTGCTGATGAAGATTGTATTAGTCACTTTTCTGTTGCTGTTATAAAACCACCATGACCAAGGGAACTTATAAAAGGAAGAGTTTATTTGAGCTTAAGATTGACAGTTCCAGGGAATTAGAGTCCATTGTGGCAGGAGGCATGGTGTCTGGGGCTGGAGCAGAAAGTCGAAATTCACATCTCACAGTGAGTACAGGAAGTCAAGAGAGCCTCTAGAGATTAGCAAGTTTTGTTAGACTCACTAAGCCCTCCCTCAGTGATGTACTTCCACCAACATGGCCACCCCTTCTAAGACCTCCTAAAACTGGGGACAAAATGTCTGAATACTTGAAGTCTATGGGGGACACTCTCATTCAAACCACCACATGCCACTACCTGGCCTCCATAGGCTCATGACCATATAAAATGCAAAATGCATTTAGTCCAGCCTTAAAAGTCCCGTAGTCTTTACCAGTCTCAATTCTACTCAAAAGTTTACAGTCCAAAGTCTCTGCTGAGATCCAGGCTAATCTCTTAACTGTAAGCTCCTGTAAAATCAAAAGGCAAATTACATACTCCCAACGTAGTAGAACCGAACACACATTCCCTTTCCGAAAGGGAGGAATAGAGGCATAGTGAGGAAATACCTGCTGCCAGGCTAACAGTTCCTAGGATGAGCCTCTGTCAAGGAGCAGAGAGGGAAACACAAGAAGTCACCAATGAGAAATGAAACCAACTCAAAGAGAGGGTCTGGGAGAAAAGTGACTCAGCTTTATTCATGCTAGCAATGTGCTTATATACTAAAGCTACTATGCTTTGGGCAAGAAAGTGGGGGGGGGGCAGAAGGGTTTGAATGAGGGGAAGGGAAATGCAGGCCATCTTGGCTCCTACTGGGGGCTACAGAGCTCCTGTTTGTGCAACCAGTAAACTAGAGGTGTGACATTTTGCTCAATACCTCAAAGGAAGAGGCCATTAGGGTCTGGAACATTGCAGAGATAGGCGAAACAGGATATACCACAATATCCAGACCTCACAGAGCTACAGATAACTCACCCACCAAGGCAACTTGAATGCCCATGGAGATATCAGATAACTCGAGCAAGTTCCAGGACAGAACTTGCAGGTCCAGCCTCAAGCTAGACAAAGTTTCATTCCTACACAAAACAAGACTGAAAACTACCAGGGCAAACACCAAGTCCAGTAGCTCCATGTGCAATTTCTGGGACTTTGCTTCCAAAGGGTTGAGATGGCTGAGCACTTCCAGTGTTGTGTGCAACATACATCTCTTTCTTAGGCTGGTACATGTAAAGTTATGGCACGCTCCCCCCAGAATGAAAAGCCATGAGGTCTAGGTTCTTTGGAGCAAAGTTTAATTCAGGGTAGCTGGGGCTAGGCTCAGGGGAAAGAAAGAGCCAATCCCAGAACGGCGTCTGGCTTGGGAATTTAAGGGATAAGGTGGGAGTGGGATTCAGTGAAGGTGGGGTGGGGGGTGGATTGGAAGGCAAGGCAGAAGATTCCTGAGTAATCAGTGGTGGCCTGCTTTAACATAACCAAAGGCTGGCCTGGTAGAGCAGGTTCTTGGACCTCTGGTCTTAGGTGTCTCTGCATTCCAATGGGCTTCTGGATCTCACAACCTGACATTCCAGCCTTTTATTTCTATAGGAAAAAGGGCGGAGGTCTGTCTTCTGTATCTGCTTCAGAACTGATCAGGGGCAAAGTCCTGGGGGAACATCTGTCAGGCTGGAGGGTTAGAATTCAGTTTTTCATTTTGGCTGCTTGGGGTGCTCTGCCCAGTGGGTTTGGTCCAGATCAATAGTGGCCAGTACTTAGTGGATGTTTTCTCTGCAACTGAAAGGACAAGCTTGTTGAGTCTTACATGATAATACTAGTGCAGGGACCAACAGTGGGCTACAGGGTGCATTAGCAATTGGAGGGTCCTGGTCTAGGGAATGCAGAGGGAAAAAGGATGTGTACCCTGGTTTGAGAAATTGGAAAAAGTTTTAGTACACAGAGCTCTAGAATGAGGGCCAGCTTTAATACACGGGGCTCCAGAATGAGAGCCATAACCATGAGAATATAAAAGGTGGTATTTTCTGGCATGGCACATTAGATCTGTCATCTATCTCTGAGATATTTTCTTACATGACACAGTAGATTCCTAACTTGGCACAGTAGATCTCTCACCTATTTCTCTGATAATAACCTATTTCATTTTCTCTTCTTTATATTACAGTTTCCTGTTGGGGTGTTTAAAAACCACAGTTAGCTCAGATAAATGAAGTTTGTTTTGGTGTTAAGGTCAGTTGAGGTTCTGTTCCTTAAGGGGTCACTCAGGCCTTGTGGCTGGCTTTCTTCACCAGTTCCATCTATGTGAGGACAAGGTCAGGCCTTGCTTGACCAGAGCTTCCCTTTGAAGCATGAGGAGTCTCTCTTCTATATGGACTTTCCTCCTTTGACTGGACACTGGCAGGATGAAGTCCTTTTAAGTTAATCTCCAACACTTCCCTGGCACGGGATGACTGGTTACTCGTTGCCACAGGGCATGCACAAAGTTGCAGATGCAGGACCCTAGGACTCAAGTCGACCTCAGAGGGTAGGGGCCAAAACATTGTCCCATCAAATCCCTCTTGCCAAATCAGATTAGAGCTTTAAGTGTGGTTGCTAAACCTCCAAGAGTATTGTTTGAATTAATTTGGTACATTAATTACCATACAACTCCTAAGTAAAGCTTGAACATTGACTTAAGCACAGTTAATCAATTCTTAATTGCTGTGGCAAAAATATTCTGACCAATAATAAAAGCTCATGGTAGGAGCCTGGTAGTGACTGCAGCACAGGCTAGAAAAGGATGCTATTTACTGGCTTGTGTTGCTGGCTCATATTCAGCCTATTGTATACAATATAGAAATATCTGGCCAAGAATGGCATTGCCCACAATGGGCGCAGGCCAGTCCAATGAAGGCAATTGAGATTTCTCAGCTCAGGTGTATTAAGTTTGCTCTTTAAGTAAGTCCTACAATTTGCTCTTTAAGGTCTATGAAGGTCATTCAAGTACTCAAAGTACAATGATTTAAACCATGCAAGGCAAAAGTTTCTAACAACATAGCCCATGAAACAAACCCAAGATAATAAAGGGGTTAAAAACAGTACTTTCTCAAATGAAGGCCATGTCACTTGTCCCCAGATTTTGAATTATAGTTTTGGAAAGGAAAAGGAAGGGGGGACATTGTCACATACCAGCAGCAGGCAGATAATACTTAGGGATCACCCAAATTGGTTACATTCACACTGTCCGTGTGGTCACCAGAAGCAAAACCCAATTTTTTCCAAAGATATTAAAAGTAACATGTGCAAAGTATAACAGATATACAAAACAATTTTAGTATGTATGGGTAACTCTATATATATGTCTGTTTTACTTGAGGCTGTAACTAGATATATAGTACCTGGTAGGTGGAACACAATTTTTGTATATGTCATAATTACATTATAGAATTCTTAAAAGTGAACAGTACTTCATGCATACACTCATAAATAAGGTTCTAATAAATACATTTGGCGATGACACTTTGTAAAAGTTGTGCTAAGCAAAGGCACATGCATTGTAATCATACAGATAGATCTTAATATGCTGTTTAACAATGTCATACACACACATTTATGCACAAATTCCTTTAAGAGATTTTATCCTAGCAGTTGTATTGAACCATCATATGCATTGGAAAAAACACCTTTAGAAACATTATTTAAAACATGCAGCTCTGATTAATTGTGCTGCCAAGGCTAAGATGACATCTTGCACCTTTGATTTTAAAACCATGATCTTATTGAAATACTTTAACAAGTGATGGAAAACAGAATTATATATAATAATTAAAGAACTGACAATATCAAAGGTACTTAGGCTGTTTCATTGGAGGGAAGGGATTGCAGGGGAAGCAATGTGCCACTGTCCAAGAACCAGAGTATGAATGAATCCAGGGATTTTTTTTAAAGTGGTCTCTGGTGAGAAGGAACGTTACATAGCACAGGAGAAAAAAAATCTGTTAGTGAACCCATAAGGGTCAAAAAATCAGCTCTTCAGACGTCTGGAAACAAGAAAAAACTGGAAAAGAAAATTTTTAGTTGTAATACTTGTGGAAAAATAATTTGGACAGAGAAGAAATAAAACCTTCAGATAAACAGTGTAGAAACCTAGGAACCCGGGTTCAAATCAGGCCTTTGAGAAAAAAAAATTAAGAGGCATGCCAAAAGTAAGCTTAATTTATTTTTTTGTTTGTGTGCAACATAGAATAAAACAAGTTTGAAGTAGCCACTTTGTTTTGACAAAAAACACAGAACATGGACACATGACAGTTACAAAGACACATTGAAGAACGGTTATGACAAACGGTTATAACACACAGACAGGTTTGGACACACAAGACCTAACTGTATCCATTAACTCTGGACAGTGGGAAAATCCCATTTTATCTAAAGTTGCCCTTCCTTGTCCAGGGCTGTAGACAATTATCACATTTACAAAGAATCACTTAGAGTTTAAGACATTTGCTTAGGTGGAAAATAGACTGTATGTCCTACTGTGCTTTGCAGCACAGCCTGTTCTTGTACACCTGCGAAGGATGGTGGACTGGGTAAGCAGGAAAATCTGGTGGCTTGTGCATATTACCTGCTAATTTAATGAGAATAAATTAAGTTAGTGGAAAAATCAAAAGATCCCAGCCAAGTGAATGATTACTCCCTGAGGGAAATGCTGGATGCTAGTGAAGCAGGGTGTGATCAGCAGACCTTCCTAATCTCAGACACAGGGGCTTGTATCCTGAAGCAGACAAAATGGATTTCTGAATAAAATGGGGTTTATAAGGAAAAACAATGAACTGGAAAATGTCAAAATCTGAAATAATCCCTTAAAATTTAGGCAAGTTTTGTAAACAAAATATAAAAAACCCAAAACACTGATTGTACAAAAGTAAAGAATGAAAATTGATTGTATTTAGAAATGGATGTAGTTATAAAGTCTGATGTGAATTTAGGCTTTTTGTCATGCGGGCATAAACAGGGGCATGTGCAGACAAAGCCTCAAGATGGCGGCTGAGGGGTGGGTGTGGATTAGCATGGTTGCTATAGGAATAGTCGGAAGCATGTATGTTTGAATGCCAGGCGGGAGAAAAAGCCACACATGGTGCATGGTGACTGGGGCTCTTCCTTTCAAACATCTCAGGACTAAACACCCTCTATATCCACTCAGGCATCCATGCCGCTTGCTTTATGGCAGGAATGTAAATAGTCAATGACAAACAACTTCACACAGTAATTTTTTAAACTTTCTTCTGGGCCAAAGACTATGTCTATGAGTTCTGCAGTAGCCCTGTCAGGCCTCCAGCAGCGGATTGTGAAGGGCCTAAAGTCTGCCCTTCCTTCCCAGATACAATGTATCAAGTAACTCATTAGCATTAGATGTAAGCCTATTCATTTAAACAGCTCCATGAAACAAATATGCTTAACTAGCTTCAAAGCCAAATCTTTAGCACCTTGATGAAACCTCTAAATTAGAGATGAAAACCTAAATCAGAGTAAAATATGACTCTTAAGTTTGTATCAGTACTCAGAAATTACTTGAGTCTGAAGCAAGTGCGGGTGGTGAGAGGTGAGAAATGGCCCTCCTATGACCAAGCTCCAGCCCTGTCTGATGCATCACAAAAATCTCTAACCTGCCTTTTTCTCAGAGACTCAGAATAGGCTTTTAGTAAAAACAGCACAATTTCAGTCCCTTGTTCGGCCTTTCCATACCTTTTCTGCTTGAAAACATCCACAACTCCTCCCAGTGCAGGGACAGTAAGCCCCAGCCACCTCAAACACACACATTCATCTTGCCCACATCCCTCTTACTGGCTCCAATATGCTTGATGCATCCTTTTACTCAAAAACAACTCTCACTCACACCTAAGGCCCAGCCCACTGACCAGATGGGATTGGGAGTACGGCAGGGACCTTAAGCACCAGGGGGTCCCACTCTCTAGCCAGAGTTGTGTATATGGTACACACCCTTGTGGCCAGGAGCTGTGAGTCCCTTGGAGGACCTGCCCAATGCCAAGAACTATTTCAATGGAGACAGATACCTTTATTTATTTTCTCTAACACCACGTTATTTACTTCAGGTGGAAAATTACCAATAGTCACATACACATGTGTAATTTTCATGTATGTGGGAATTACCAACACTCACACACATGCTTTCTCCTTTTTCTGTCTTTTGGTCTTTTTTGAGACAGGGTCTACCTTTAGTCTCAGCTGGCCTGGAACTTGCTCTGTAGACCAGGCTGTCCTTGCGCTCACAAAGAATTGCCTGCCTCTGCCTCCCAAGGACTGGGATTAAAGGTGTGTGCCACCACACCCGGTCCCAAGAGGCAACAAAACTGCCCCACCCAAAACAAAATCCAGTCCAAGAATCCATTTCCAGTCCTGAATCTGGTCTACAAAGGTCTTAAAAAAATAGATAATTCCAAAGTAAGCAAGTTACCTTTTGAAAGTAAACACAAACCAAAATGGGATCTTTAAACAGTCAGCTCTGAGGCCGAATTCTATAGCAAAACCGCAAGGTGGAGATGGCACTGGCATGTGCAGTGAGGCAGCGGAGAAGGAACAGTAAAAGAAAGAAAAAAGACTGCAGAGGGCAGAGAAAGAGAGGGAGAGGAAAAAGATAAGTGAAGTAAGTCTTTTAGTCTCAGAAGGAATAGAGAGAGGGACTAGAGTGAAGGGCAAAGAATGCCTGTACATACAAGCATTCTGACTATTTACCAGAGCACTGGAAGAAGTCTCTCAAAGCTGAGAATTTGGAGATCTAAAGTACTTAAAGAATGTAGGAGACACTCCAAGGGTGTGAGGCCCAGGGCCTCTCCTTTAGAGTGTTAGGCTCCCTTATTGGGAGTCGGAGGCTGAGGAAGAAGGGAGAAGGAGAGAGAGAAAAGAGGTCTGTAGGAAGGAAAATAGATTCCTTTTAGTCTCATCACCCACACGAGCACTAAGGCGTGTCCGCCCTAGTTCTAAGTGGGCACTCAGAGACCCCAGGTCCGTGTGACCAGTGTGGGAGTCTCTGAAATTGGGGCCTGCAGGTCTGTGAAGTTGGTGTCCCTAAAATCACAGAGGAGGCCAGGATTTGGGTCCAGAGTCTGTTCCCAGCGTCCTGGTAATAGACAGCAAACTGGACGGGGAAAATTGGAGGGAATCCCTGATTTAGCTGGCACTCAGGGATCCAAAAACGGAAACGGAACAGGAGACTAAAAAGAATGGAAAAAGAGGATTGGAAAAAGCAGTAGTTAGAACAGGAAGTGTCGAGGCAGAGGGGGCAGCTAGAGGAGGCAGAACATACACAGGGTTACACAGAAGGTAGGGTGGGAGATGGAATCTCCCCTCACTCAGGTGCCCGTCCAGCCAGCCACCCGCGAGGGGATTTAGGAAGTCTTACCATGAGGGCCACACATATAAACCCCATGCTCAGTCATCACGAGAGTGATGAGTGCCCGATGAGGTGAAACGACTTCGGCGGAACCATGGGTTGGGGCCCAATCAGATTCCATAGCCCGAGAGCTGTGGAACCATAACATGCACTGTTAACTCTCGCGCACAGTCACACGGGAATAGAGTAGGGTAGGATAAGGAGAAGAGAGAAGGTACCTTTGGCCAAATGCTGGTGGATGCTGTTGTAGCCTGCGCTTGGTATCCAGCTTACTGGCTACCCCGAAGCTGCTCTGAGGGGCAAGGGGGCAGGAAAAAAGGCAATCCAAGTCACAGGCACCAGAATGTAAGATTACGGTGCACTCCCCCCAGAATGAAAAGCCATGAGGTCTAGGTTCTTTGGAGCAAAGTTTAATTCAGGGTAGCCGGGGCTAGGCTCAGGGGAAAGAGCCAAGCCCAGAATGGCCTCTGGCTTAGGAATTTAAGTGATAAGTTGGGAGTGGGATTCAGTGAGGGTGGGGGGGGTCGGAAGGCAAGGCAGAAGATTCCTGAGTAATCAGTGGTGGCCTGCTTTAGCATAACCAAAGGCTGGCCTGGTAGAGCAGGTTCTTGGACCTCCAGTCTTAGGTGTCTCTGCATTCCGATGGGCTTCTGGATCTCACAACCTCACAGTACCACTTCCTGTATGCAGCTCTCCTTGGCAAATATCTCACAGCTCTGGCATTTCGAATGTTTTCTTGGGGTCTCTGCTGCAACCAGGCTTCACATTCACAGCTTCACACAATGGCCTATCAGGGCCTTCTTTATGTAGGGTCACCCTGCTGCACACTACCTGACCTTAGCAGCTCTCCAGAACCATGGAGGAAGTACTGATGACCCCTCCACTCTTGCATCCTTCATTCCTCTAATGCCAGCACCATGTGAATGAAACTGCCAAGTATGGCTGCAAGTTCGAGATGGATACTGTCCTACTTCAACCACATTCACAACTTTTCTCTGTCCTTTCAGTATTTTCCTTTCAAAAGCTGGAGGCTTAGCTGGGAGTGGTCCTGCCCTGAAGGTACTGTTTCTGTTGTTTACTTGTAAATTTCAAGGCCCCTCTTTAATCACTTTAATCTCACTTTTTCCATTGTTTACTTGTAAATATGTAAGCCTCTACTTAATCAATTTAATCTCCTTATCTAAGGGAGCCTCTCCTTCAGGACATGACTTGGCCCCACCATTAATCTTCCTAGTGCACTTTTCAGATCCAAACTGTACATTCTGCATTTCTTTCTGCCCCATCTGCTCTTTTTCACTGTAGATCTGCACAATATACACCATTTATAGCCATGCCACCATTTCTACCTTAGGCTGTCTTGAAATATCCCCTGCCAAATTCATTAGTCCATTACTTTTTCAATTTAGCATCAGTCAAGCATTTGGGGGGTGGGCAAACTGTGGCCAGACTCTGCCAAAATATCCCAGTTGCTGCCTAAGTCTTTATTTTTCCCTGGAACTACATTTTTTGCAGCAATGTTTTCTTCAAGGCTTCTACTAGAATTGTCCTTTAAGCTCTGCTTACAGTAGTCAACAGCTTTTCTAGCCCAAAGTTCCAAAGTCTTCCACATGTCTCCAAACACCCACATGGTCAGGTTCTTCACAGCCAACAGCCCACTCTCTGGTACCAAATACTGTATTAGTCACTTTTCTGTTGCTGTGATAAAACCACCATGAACAAGGAAATTTATAAAAGAAAGAGTTTATTTGAGCTTAAGATTTACAGTTCCAGGGAATTAGAGTCCATTGTGGTGGGAGGCATGGTGGATGGGGCTGGAGCAGAAAGCCAAGTTTCACATCTTACAGTGAGTACAGGAAGTCAAGAGAGCCTCTGGAGAATAGCAAGTCTTGTTAAACTCACTAAGCCCACCCCCAATGACATATTTACTTCAGCATGGCCACCCCTTCTAAGACCTCCTAATACCGGGGACAGAATGTCTCAATACTTGAAGCCTAGGAGGGACACTGTCATTCAAACCACCACAAAAGTAATATTTTATTTTTATTTTTATTTTTTAACCTGTAGCTTATAGTGTGATGGACAGGTGGTCCCAGTTATACATGTCAATATAATGTAGCACTGTTGGAAGATAATGCTTTAATAGTGCAAAATGTGTTGTGTGCAGTTAAAGCTTGAATTTGTTTTAATGGAATATGTAAACTCCATGCCAATTAATATATTTCAAATAGTCTGTGTAATTATCTTTGTCATTAACACTTTCCTTGAGCAGAGAGAATATAGATACATGATGCAAAAATGAGAAATAAATCAAAAGAGTTAGTTACAGGGGCCCTCTGCAAGCATTTTGAATTAAAATTCTACTTGACAATGATTTAAGGAGTATAGATTTTTAGTTACATTTCATATTTTCATTCAATAAATAAAACAAATATTTGAGATATTTAACATGGTCCTTCTCTTTTCCATTTGAGAGAGCTAGTTTTACAAACTAAAATTAATTGAAGACTACACAAAAATAACTTGAAAAATGAAAAGCTGAAAATAAGCATACTGATTAATAAGTTATTTCTTCATTTCCAAGTTATATTACTTTATGAGTTAATGTTTTATAATGCATATAAAAATATATCCTGGTCTACAGAGGGATTTCCAGGCCAGCTGGGACTAAAGGGAGACCCTGTCTCAAAATAAAAAATTAAAAAGTAAAATATATGCATTTAAATTATAAGTTCCTACTTATGGATATATATTTTAGATGCCTGTTATGATGCTTAGTTGTTTTAAATATTTTTGCATGTTTAATTTTCATGTTTAGATTTCAGTTGTTATAGAGTAGAAATAAAAAATCACAGACATTTATTTGCTCAATACAATGCACAGTAAGCTGTTACATTCATATAGCAGCACACATCTTGCCACAAGGAATATACTATTGAATTGACACTAATCTGACCATATTCCACATTCCCTTGTGTAAAGCCTTTATTACTCTTAAACAATAGGCATTATTATGAAGTTGGAAAAATAAACAGGCAGAATATGAATATGAACATTCTTCAGTGAAATTGAGGCCCTGTGCCATTTATACAATTCATAAAATCAGTTTAACCTCCCTAGACATAAGTGTGTATCTGTAATTTAGGTACTTAATTACTTCTAGTCAAGAGGGAGGCTTAAATATGTCTGTCTCTGACTTTGTGTTTGCTGAAGAAAGAGATCTCATTATTACATTCTATCCTGAGGAGACTTTGGGAGAAGGTCAGGAGGGAGAATGGCATTATACAGCAGCAAAGAGACAACTATGACACAATCTTGTTATTCAATTCATCCACTGATGGGGATTTCTAGTTTCTGCTGCAAAATAAATCTCTTGAACAAATACACTAGAGTCTAAAGCATATATTGTGACCCATAATGCCTGAAATGCATTAAATATGAAAGTCCTTATTGTCCCATCAGATATGTTCAGCATTCACTCCCACTTGTAATTTCTTGTTGGAGGTGGAGTCTTTTCATTAAACTAGAAAGGCAGGAGTATGATCCATTTTTTCAGAGAACGAACAGGATTCCTTTCTATAGAACACAGTAAATATTGGAGGAAATATGTATTCTTAGAATATTTCAAATTATTAGCACTAAGCATTCTGTCATTGTAAGTAGTTATTTAAAAGTGTTTTTAAATTAGTTTTCAACACTTGTGAGGCCACGTACTCCCTTGGAATTCACATTCTAAATACTATTATTTTTCTTATGGCAAGCTCAAAATATTTTATTTGATTGTAACAATTTTGCCCAGGAACTGATTTGTATGTGTATAGGTTTCAACTATTAGAAAAGTTGAACCATTGCTAAATGTTGAATAGAAGGATGTATAAGGAAATTAATATATATCTCATATTAAAACACTTTTATTGAAATTTGAGAATTTCATCCATCACATGTTTATCATATTCTTATCACTTCCTTATCTCCATGTCCATCTTTCTGACCCTGGACTTTATGTCCTCCAATATTATTTTTAAAGACATGCCAAGTCTAATTTTTGTTATCCAAATGTTTTTGAGTGTGAGTCTATTCCCTGGAGCCTGTTCAACCATTGAGCATCATACCCTTAAAAAAAAAAAAAACCTCACTGTGTCTCTCAGTAGCTATCAATTGCCAGTGGTTTTCCAGATAGGTCTGAAGTTTCTTCCTTGCCACCCTACCCCATCATTTATGGATTTTTTTTTCTGGTTGGGTCTTGCACAGGTCTTGTGCATGGTGTAACAAGACTGTGGTTTCACATTTGCAACTTTCTTATTGTGGCATTAAATGTTTCTTTGGAGCAAACCATCACCTCTGGTTCTTGCAACCTTTCCTGTCCTACAGTGATCTCTGAGACTTGAGAGGTGAGTATGTTACAGGTGTCTTGTGTGGGTTTAAGCACTCTATGGTCTCTTACATCCTGCATTTTGAGTAGACATGAACCTCTGTTTTAGTAGCCATTTTCTTCCAGCACTAATCTACAGATATCACCTTAAATCCTGGGGCATTGATTCAATATTATATTCATTTAGCAGAATAATAGAAGTATGTTTTCTCCCCTACAGCCTGTGACCTGTTTAGGAGCAGGACCTGGGTCCTGATAACAGTGCTTGGTATGGCACCATTCTATGAAGTGGAACATAAATCCAATCAGAAAGTGGTTGGGTAATCCAAGTAATAGTAGTGCCACTGTGGTGGTTTGAATGAGTGTCCCCCATAGGCTTTAAGTATTCAGACATTTGTCTCCAGTTGGTGGCACTGTTCTTGGAGGTCTTAGAAGGTGTGGCCATCCTAGAGGAAGTATGTCACCGGGGGCAGGCTTAGTGAGTTTAACAAGCCTCATGGTATCCAGTCGCTCTCTCTTGGCTTCCTATGCTAATTGCAAGATGTGACCCTTGGCTTGCTGCTCCAGCCCTGGCCACCATGCCTCCCACCACAATGGACTCTAATTCCCTGGAACCGTCAATCATAAGCTCAAATAAACTCTTCCTTTCATAAGTTCCTTTGGTCATGGTGTTTTATTACAGCAACAGAAAAGTGACTAATACAGCCACTATTACACTGGATAGTATAACTTACCAGGCCAGTTGTTACTGTAGTCCAGTTATTTATTTTATCATGCACAAATCTATGAGTACCTGCAAGTGTGTATTTGTGCTACGTGCATGTGTATGCCTGGAGAAGCCAGAAGTTGTTGATTGCCCTAGAATCAGAGGAACAGTCTATGGTTATAACCTTCTATGTAAATGTAGGTCAAACTTGGGTCTTCCGTATGACCAGCATCAAGCACTCCTAACAGCAGTGCCATCTACCTAGGCCCTATAGTTTATATCTTTAAACTTATAATCTCTAATAAAAATATTGTTCTAGTAATTTTACAATTGCCCCCAACCATGTGTCATTTTGATTTCTTAGTGACTATGTTCCTTGTTAAATAAAATATATTTAAATACAACACTTCTTTCTTTATTTTCCATGGTATTTCATCTACTACACAAATATAAGAACTCTGTCATATACAACCATTCTCCTTTTTTGCTTTTCCATTCTTCTTGCTTTTATATCTTTGTTTTAATTAAGAACTTAAATGAATATTTTATGACTGAAAGTTTGCACTTGTTGGTCCCTTTGACAATGATTATTTTAAAAGAAGATTATGCCCCAAACTATTTCAAACACAAGTATTGAAAAATTAATTATTACAAAGTTCTTCACAACAATTATTATAAAAAAGTGCTAAGGTAGAATTTTTAGAATATTAGCTAAAGGAAAAAAATGACAGTACAATATTAATCCTATAATGAATAAAAGTTATGTATCCATTGATTGATTAAAGTAATTGAAAATTTTCATTTTGGGGATTTCATTACTAAATACAATTATTTAATTTCATTTAATGCCATACATAACTAAAAGTTAGCAGAACTTCTGGCATCAGGAAAACCGCTTTAAATCAAGAATTATGGTGAATAATGTACCTGACCTCTCTTGAATATAATTGCTACAACATAAATTTAGTTACGAGCTTGCATTCAGCCAATTTACTGAAAATTCTAAATAAATAATGTGATTCTTTTCTTATTATAGTCCCAATGATCCAATTTTCTAGGATCCCAGAATTTGAGCAATATTAATGTTCAGAAATCTGTGATTCCTTGAAGCAGATGGACAGGGGGAGATAAAGCTTAGAGACACAGCATCTGAACTCATCAATGTGTTCCCACCCAGTTCTACAATCAGCTCTGATTTTAAAGAATTAGAGCATTATATTAATTTTATGAAGACACAGTATGTTTATAGATTAAGAAAGTTCCCCCTAGAGGTAATTAAATTACAAAAGATCCTATTCACATTTATTGAAAGTAATATATAAAACGTTTAACATAAATATTTTTAAAATAATAACTAACATTAAGAATAATTGTTATATATTGTAAGTTAAATTAGTAAATTTTATTATAGGAAAAATATACTCCTCTTCTTATAGTGTTTTACATAGATAACTTACACAAGTAATAGAAAATAAAAAAGAATAAATCTCATGTGTTGATTATCATTTTTTTTAATTTATATTATTTTTTATGTGTATGAGTGTACTGTCTGCATGTAGGTTGGTGTGCCCATGTCATGCAATGCTGTGGAGGTCAGAAGAGGGCGTTAGATTCCCCTGGAACTGGAGTTAAAGACGGTTCTTAGCCTCCATGTGGGTGCTGGGAATTGAACCTGGGTCTTCTGCAAGAGCCGTCCGTGCTCTTAACCGCTGAGCCATCTCTCCAGCCCCAATTATCATTTTCTATTCTTCTACATCAGCTCTTCTCCACATCATACTAAGGATCAATACTGGGGCTTCCTTGTGCTATATTCAGTTTATCTTCTGATCAAGTGAAAACTAACATGACTGACTACATGTTAGGGTCAAGACCTTAGCTTCATTGTTTCCAACATTGTTTCTTCTTTTAGTTTAGTTTCTTAGTCCTGGATAATCTACCATAAGCAAGTGATCTAACTCAAACACACCCTGCCTTCATCACTTTGTAGACCAGGCTGGCCTTGAACTCACAAAGATCCTCCTGCCTCTGCCTCCCGAGTGCTAGGATTAAAGGCCTGCGCCACAATGCCTGGCTATTATTCTGAAACCTTTTAAAGTTTTTCAAAGCAGAGGATTATTGTTTGGGGGAGAACTTTACTGTCAGTCGGTTCTTTGTCCTGGATCTTTGTTTTTTCTTCGTGTGTGTGTGTGTGTGTGTGTGTGTGTGTGTGTGTGTGTGTCCAATACTAAAATTATGCCATCTGAAAAAAAAAACCTGTTATTTACAAATCATATTTCAGGATTCACATTTTCCCTTTTAATTTTATATTACTTTAAAATATTCCTACATGCCCTCCACCCATATACCAAGATTAGGACGTCTTAAAATAAGTGATAGATTAATTCTAGAGCCTGATAAGAGATTCTCATTATAAGAGATTCACATTATAAGAACACAGTTGCTTTGAGGGAAAGGAGTATAACATTGGCGTGGCTCAGTTTGCCTTACAACTCAGTGCTGGGTGCTAGCATCCACAAATGAGGGATATCATTCTTGTTGTGTTTTTCTGGGACTGTGTTACTTCACTTAGCATAATGTCGTCTAGCTTAATCCATTTACCTACAAATTTCATGATGTCATCTTTCTTTACCTCTGCATAGAACTACATTGTATAGTTGTACTACATTTTCTCTATCCACTCTTTGGTTGAGGGGCACTTGGGTTGGTTCTAGCTCTTTGCTTTTGTAAAGAGAGCTGCAAAAAACGTGGATGTGAATGTATCTCTGCAGTAGGATGAGTCATATAGAAGTGGTATGACAGGGTTAGGTAGTAGGCTCATTTTGAATCTTTTAAGAGTTCTCCACACTGCTTTCCATAGTGGTGGTACTTACATTCCCACCAGCAGTAAATGAGTGTTCCCTTTTCCACACAACCTGTCCAGCATTTGGTATCATTTGTTTTCTTGATCCTAGCCGGTCTTATTGGAGGGAGATGATATCTAAAGTGGTTTTGATTTGCATTTCCTTAGTTATTAACAATATTGAACACTTTTTAAGTTGTTTCTCAGCCATCTTTATTTCCTCTCTTGTGAAGTCTTTGTTCAGCCCTTTACTCCATTTGTGTTCTTCTTTGTTGTTTGAGTAGTTTATATATTGTAAATGCTAATGCTCTGTCAGATATATCACTAATGAAGGTTTCTTCTGACTCTGTAGATTTTCTCTTCACTCCACTGATTGTTTCTTTTGCTGTACAGAAACTTTTGAGTTTAATGAGGTCCCATTTGTCAATTGTCGACCTGATTTCCTGTGTAACTGCTGTCTGATTTAGAAAGTCTTCTCCTAAGCCTATGTTTGTATAGGTTGCTGCCAACTTTTTCTTCTATCACCTGCAGAGCTTCGGGTTCCACATTGAGGTCTTTGAGCCATTTGGAGTTGGTTTTTGTACAGGGTAAGAAGTAGGGTTTTGCTGGCTGTGGTGGCACATGCCTTTAATCCTAGCACTCAGGTGGTAGAGGCAGTTGGGTCTTTGTGAGTTCAAGGCTAACCTGGTTTACAAACTGAGTTCCAGGACAGCTGGGGCTACAGAGAGACCCTGTCTCAAAAAGACCAAAAAAAAAAAAAAAAGTAGGAGTTTAATTTTATTCTTCTACAAGTGGTGATCCAGTTTTACCAGCACCATTTGCTGAAAATTTTGTCTTTCTTCCACTGAGTCATCTTGGCCCCTTTGTCAAATATGACGTGGCTGAAATTGTATGTGCTCAGTATTGTATTTCCAGTTTTGTTCCATTGGGCTACAGGTCATCTATGTGCCAGTATCAGGCTGTTTATATGTATAATGACCCCCCCCCCCGTATTACTCTTTTCACTCAGGATTGCTTTGGTTATTCCAGGTCTTTTGTTTTTCCATATGAATTTAAGGATGTTTTTCCAAATCTGTGAAGAAAGTCATGGAGATTGTAATCGGGATTTCATTGCATGCATATATTACTTTTGGTAGAACGGACATTTTTACTATATAAATTTTTCCAATCCATGAGCAATTGAGCATTTTTCCATCTTCTGGTCTTCTTCAATCTCCTTCTTCAGGGGTTTAAAACTTTTGTTGTAGAGATCTTTGGTGTCTTTGGTTAGGGTTGTTCCTAGGTATTTTATTGTTTCTGAGGCTATTGTGAGTGGGAAGATCTCCTTATATTCATTCTCAATTGCTTGCTGTTGGTGCAAAGAAAAGTTATTGATTTTTCTAGGTTAATTTTGTATTCTGCCACTTTACTGAAACTCTTTATCGTTTCTAGGAATTTTCTGGTAGAGTTTTTACCATCCCTTATGTAAACTATCATATCACCTGTGAAAAGGGATAGCTTGACTTCCTGTTTTCCAATTAGTACTCCTTTAATTTTGCTTTCTCTCCTTATTTGCCCTAGCAAGCATTTCAAGCACTATATTGAAGAAGAGTTCCTGTTTTAAGGAGAATGCTTCTAACTTTTCTCCATTTAGGATGATGTTGGCTGTAGATTTGTTCTATATGGCTTTGATTACATTGAGGAATGATCCTGCTAGTCCAATGATAATTCCTCTTTCATCACAAATTCTATTGATTTGGAGTTGATCTTTCTTTCTTTTGGTTAACTGGGCTAGGGGTCTATCTTGTTTATCCTTTCAAAGAATCAACTTTTGGATTCATTGATTATTTGTATTGTTTTCTTTGTTTTGATTTCATTGATTTCTGCTCTGATTTTTGTTATTTTGTCCTGTAGTCTTCATTTGTTGTTGTCTTTCTAGTGTTTTTAGCTGCAGTGTTAGATCATTTATTTGTGCTTTCTGTGTTTTTAATGTAGGCATGAAGGGCTATAAATTTCCCACTTAGGACTGTTTTTTAAGTGTCCCATAGGTTTTTTGTGTATGCTGTATTGTCATTTTTGTTTAGTTCCTGGAATGATTTTAATTCTTTATTTCTTCATTGACCCAGTCATTATTCTGGAGTATATTGTTTAGTCTCCATATATTCTTGTAGAATTTAGGGTTTATCCTGGTGTTGATATTAAGCTTTATTGTACTGTTGTCTAATAGAATTCATGAAATTATTTCAGTCTTTTTGTATTTGTTGTGTTATTTTTTTTTCTGTGTCCCAGTATGTGGTAGATTTTCGAGAATATTCCATGGGATGCTGGGTAGAAAATATATTCTCTGGTGCTTGGGAGGAATATTTTGTAGATGTCCGTGAGGTCCATTTGGCATATTGTATTGTTTAGTTCAGATGTTTCCTTTTATTCTTTGTCCAGTTGACCTGTCCAAAAGGCTCAGTGGGTACTGAAGTCCCCTAATATTATTAGTGTGCTGGGATTAATCTGTACCTTGAGGTCTTGCAGAATTGTGCTTATAAAGTTCAATGCACTGGAGTTTGGTGCTTATATATTCATGATTGTGAAACCTTCATGGTTAATCGTTCCTTTGATAATGATGTAATGGTCCTCCTGTTCTCATCTGATTAATTTTACTTTGAGGTCTATTTTGTCTGATATTAAAATAGCAACTCCTGCTTGGGGATAGTTGCTCTGTTCCTCTGACCTTTGAATTGCTTCAAGTATTTTCTGAAGCATTGGTTTTCTGGACATGAATTCTGTCATCTCATCTTGTTTATGTCATGAAAGTATTTTTTTTTCTCATTCAACTATAATCAGCATTTTTGCTGGTTATAGTAATCTGCATTGGCATCTATAGTCATTTAGTACTGGAAATACTTTGGTCCACATTCTTCTGGCTTTCATCTTTTGCACTCAAAAGTCAGTTGTAATTCTGATAGGTTTCCCCTTATATGTAACTTGTTCTCTCTCTTGCAGCCTTCAGTATTTTGTCTTTATTTTGGGCATCTACCAATTTAACTGTGATGAAGTGGGGAATTTCTTTTCTGATCTTGTCTATTTGGTGTTCTATGTGATTCTTGTATTTGTATGGATTTGTTGGTTTTCAGTTTGGGGACATTTTCTTCTATTATTCTGTTGAAAATCTGACAAATACTGTTGTCCTGGGATTCTTCTCCTTCCTCTATCCTGATGCAGTTGTTTGGTCTTTTCATAGTGTCCCACATTTCATGATTGTTCCACTCTTGTGTTTTTGTAAATTTTCCATATTCTTTTCTTGAGTCTTGTAGTTCTTCCATGTTATCTTCCAGTGTTAATATTCTATTTTCTACTTCATCCAATCTGTTACTGAGGATTTCTCCCATCTTTTCCCGCTGATTAGATGAGTGTTTGGTTTCCTTTTTCATTTCATTCTTTTCCTGTAACTCCTTTCTTTGCTGGTCAGATTCTTGTTTCATTTCGGCATGGGATCTTTCCAGTGTTTCTACTTCCTTCAGGAGTCTGTCATTCTCTCCTTATAGTTCTTTCCTGACTTTTTCATTCTCTCCCTTTAGTTATCTGATTTGTTCTTTATATTCTTTGATTTTTTTTTTAGTATATCTATGATTGTTCTTCTAAGACCTGTGTCGTAGGTTCCTTCCAGGGAGATCTCATTGTAGGGAACTTCCACTTGAGTGGTAGAATTTGGTGGGGATTTATTATGTTCTTTTCCCATGTTTTTTTTTTTCTTTGTGTTTTGTCATATGGGTTTGTTTTTTTGTTTGTTTTTTGGTGTGAATCACAAATGCTTATTCTCTGTGTTGAAGGCTTTCTTTGCTTGTTTCCTTCAAGTGTGTTCATTGTCTTCTCCTTGGTTTATGAAGGGCTGGTTGTAGTAGGTTTTTGGTTTTCATTTTTTATTGGGAGGTTCAGCTAGCTCTTCCTTTTGTGGTCTGGAGGTTCTCATTTTTATAGTCTATATGTTGTTATTTTGTTCCTCTGTTTCCCATTTCTTTTTCCATGCCTTTTTGGTTGTTTAGGATTCTGGTTTAATGAAAATGTTGGGGTTTTTTAGACAACCTACTTAGTGTTTTGCTATCATATTAATGTTGTCTTCTGGGATTAAAACATAGAGCACATACCTATATTATCAGTTTATTTAGAGTTCAAAGAATAGCATTTCCTATGAGGCACATAACACATCAAGTGTATAACATTACCCTATTCTTTGCTGTCTGTGTTTCTGTTATAATTATTATACATACATACATGGAAAATTCTACCAGATGAGAATTTATTTTCAATTCAACAGGTTTTATTGAACCCAAGTATAGTGAATTGGTCACATATTTATCCAGATGTTTGCCATTTCTTTTGCCCTTCCATCATTAGTAAAGATGCAGATCCTGTAGCTATTACTTCCTCTTATCATGATTTACTTTGCTTTCTTAACTTTTTACTTGACTAGTTGTACACATAGTCATAAACATAAAGAGTATCCATTTAAATCCATGTAAACCCAATTACCAAATATCTGAGTCCAGTTCTTGTAATCCCAGGGTCTCTAAATCCAAGTAAAAAGGTTTGATTACACAAATAGGCTGATCAAATAAAAGTCTAGTCCGTTTTTGCTGTGATTTCACAATTCACCCCCTTTCTTTATCTCTTACAATCTGACATGCCCACCTCCTCCAGGAGAGTCCCTGGGTTTTGTAGGGGAGATCCAGAGAGAGTGAGAGGTAGGAAGATCTATTTTTTTTCTGTGAGGTGACACATCAAACACTTGGGTCTGTCCAAGGGTCTGTTTGCAATGGAATGGTGGCTCATTTAGAAGTCTCCTTTTAATTCTAGTAACAAAACACAAATTGTAACAAATATTAGCCATTATAAACAGTTACACTATGGGCACAAACACATACACTTGGTTGGTATCTTGGTTGGGGCATTATAGCACTTGGAAGAAGGCATGGCAATAGCTTTCTAATGTGGCCAATAAAGACACCTGACACTAGGGGGCCCCAAGTCTGCAGTACCAGCTGTGTGTCCTATACCCCAAGGGAACAGGCCAGAAATGGACTTGAGATTTCACACACACCCCCTTGTGTGTACATGAACCAGACTGCCACTATTGCGCTGAATCTCCCTTAGCATGTAAAAATTCAGCACTTGGGATCTGTAGTAAAACTTGAGAGCTTGTTTCTTTATAGCGGTTTGCATAGTGTTCTCTGGCACCATGAATGTCAGCTGCTGATTTTTAGTGTAGGATCTCAGCATAACTTTTTTCTCATGCTCATATCATACCATATCTTCAGCAATAGTGTCTTACTGTCCATTTCTTGTTTACACCCAAACTTATAGGCAAATGGCCCTTGTTTTGGGGTGATTTTAGAGCCTCCCTAGCCAAAACTTGTGGTAGGCCAGCCCACAACTGGCATTGGAGCCTTTAATCTACCCATGCTTTTTATTTAATCATAAGACAAAATTCCATCCTGGAGGGAAGGAGGCTTATTCCTTACTCCTCTGTTTTTTGTAATTGTCATCATAATTACAGCAACCTCTCTTATTTCTCAGACTCTCATTTCCTGATCTATAGTTTTCCAGAAGGCAGGAGTTGTATCATACACCTATAGACAGGTATCAAGCTGAAAGTGTTTACGATGCCCCATCAGACTTTCTCCTTCTAGACTGCATCCAGATGGTTCATGGAGGTAGGACCCAGCTGTTCTTGATCCAAATTACATTGTTATGAGAAAAGGAAATGCCTCAGGTAACACTTGTATAATGTAGAGAAACATGGAGAACATCTGTGTTCACTTAATCTCAAAGCTGTAACTGGGAATCCATTACAAGTCAGGAGTGGATTGAAAATTAACAATTATTTTGTATCCCTAATTAGCTTAAGTGTATTATTATTATGTATTCTGGAATTAGCCATCCATTTAATCTTATACAGGAGGCTTTCGTTCAATGCTGTGAGACTTAATGATATTTACTAAGAGATTTATCACGAGTTATTAAATTACTAAGTATTCGGTATTTATTTATCTATAAAACACACACACATGCATATGTGTGTGTGTGTGTGTGTGTGTGTGTGTGTGTGTGTAGGGATGAGGCTTTGCTTTACTTGAGCCAGGCCCCACATCTTACTGTCCAGAATGCTTCTTTGAGGAGCCTGGATAGTCAGTGCTCCTTTTCCGCTGAACAAAGTCCCATATCATGAGGGCTCCCTTTTGATGTACTAGGCAGATCTCACACCTTCCATTAACTGAAAACACACCTGAGAGTCCCACTGCTCTGGTAGGAGCCACATTGGCTCATGCTTCCCTTGCTTTTTCACATTCTCCAGCCCCCACTTCCTTCCCAGAGCATGGTAGCTTTAGTATAAAGTCTTTCACTTGTAGTCAGTAAACCAAGTATTTTCTCCTTGAAGTTTCTCCTGGCTCATTCTTGAGTCTCTTCTTCCACCTCTCTCCAGGCTTCCTGGTAGGTTCTTTCTTCCCTCCCCTACCGCCACTAGGACCAGTCACACTGCCCAGCAGAGCTCTCCAGAGAACCTGCAGTCACTAGCAGTGGACTAAGGAGGAAGAACACCTAAAGGCTACATATATGGAACAGTTATTTTGAATAAACCACTATAAAGTATAAACTTAGAGATGTCTTCACAAGTCTTGGGGTAGGTTTTAGATGACCAATTCTCTCCAAATGTTCACGGATGTTTTACATAGGTTTGGCAAAAAGCCTGTCTGTTCACTCCAAAGATGTTTTTCCTAGTGGTCAAATATCTTACATTTAAAGCATATCTAAATGTAAAAATGAACTGCACTCAGGAGCAGAAGTAATCATTCCTTTAAATTAACTACTATCCTTAAAGAACAGGAACCCTATTGTGATTTAAGAGTCTTAGGATACATGACGATTTATTTATCAGCTAGTAGGTTACCAAAAACCTTGCCTGTAAAGGAGTGTAAACATTAAGTAGAGAGAGGTCATATGTACTTAGTAGAACATTAAATTGATATTATATATTTATGATTCCATTAGTTACTTTTAATACAGAGATTATACGCCATGATAAAAGTAGCAAAAACTTGTGTTGAAATTAGTTCATCCCTTAACTGTTCACAATTTTACAGTGTGTTAAATCAACTGAACAAGTACTCATTTTAACTTGCATATAAGGATTTGTTGTTAGAAACCACAAATGAGGGATAATATTCCTCATTCGTCATTTGATTTCTGAGACTGTGTCACCTCATTCAGAATAACAGCCTCCAGTTCCATCCATTTGCCCACAAATTTCATGGTGAAGATATTTTTTTTTCAATTTCGCTTTTAGTAAGGTTTACTGGCAACAGGTATTTTTGATTTACCTTCACATGAAAATGTCCTGATGTTTTAACATAATTTCAATAAGATAATTTGCAGGATGTAGAATTCTGGCTTGAGACTGTTTTTCCTTCAAATATTTCCAGTTGTTGTTGGAATCTGGTATGAATCTGTAGCCATTTAAATCATTGTTCCCTCCCTACCTATTGAGTTAAGAATAATGAAACGGTATGAATATATGAATGAGGAGAGAAACACAACAAGAAGTGTTTGAACTCACTAGTTTGTTCTGAAAAAGGACATTGTGTTTCCCATATGTGTTCATGTAAGTCCAAGGACTTCGAGTTTAAAGTGAAGTGGAGAGCAAACACAGCTTTTGGAAACAAAGTAATATTTAATGCATCTTACATTTTAAAAACATCATGTAGACTTTTATTTGCATATATTATGAATGAGCAGTGGGAGGAGCATAAACAAACAAATTAGTAAGTAGGCAACAGAAGAAATTTGAGATTTCATGACTTTCCATGACAAGACACTATCATGAAAGAATTAAGAACGAGTGCACAGAGGTTAGATCAGGGATTTTCCAGGACCACCTGAAGCACAGGTCAGAGCCAGGCACATCAGCCAGGTGGATTGTTGGATCACTCTATCTCTGGGTTGTTGGATGATTGTCTCATTGGTTTTATTAAATCATTGTCTCCTGTGGCTGTGGGAGTGGAGTCGTCCGTCTAGCTGGTATAAAAGGTGGGCAAATTGCCACTGTGAGACTTGAGTGCATAGAGCTTAGATCAAGGATTTCCCAGGACCACCTGAAGCATGGAGTACCGGGACATGGGCTAAGAGGGGAATAACCCCCCCAACGGGAATTGCTGAGGGATTGTCCAAGTGGATTCTTTTGAGAATCTTCAGAACAGAAAGGGAAGAGTGAGTTAGACTTCCAATAGAAAACCTAAAACTTAGACAAGTCAACGCTCCATAAACAAGGAGAAAAACAAATCAAACAAATGAAGGGATGTGAAGAAAGCAAGCAAAGCAAGCCTTCAACACAGTGAAGAGGCACTTGGGATTTGCATTGGAATACAGGCAAAGATAAATCCATATGTCATGGACAGGAAGAAGAGACAACATGGGAAAGGTGCAGGATAATTCCACACCAAGCTCTACCAACCCTGTGGAAGACTTCTACAGTGGGATTCCCCTGGGGATGGCCCAGGACACAGATATTAGAAGTACAATTGTGGACATACTCAAATCAAAAACTGTAAAGAACAGGTCAGAGATCTTAGAAGAGAGAATGAAAAACTCAAGAAGGACCTAGAGAGAAAGAGAGGATGACAAACTCCAGAAGGAGGTGGAAATACTGAAAACAACTGTGCTCTTATATTGTGAATCCCTTTAACAAACAAATAAATAAAATAAAGAATTAAGAACGTGCTGTGTTCTGGAAAAACCTTTTAAGATAAAGACACGAGCATTTTGTGATAAACTGGGTGCAATACGAGAACAGATCAGAGATAAATCCAAAAGTTTCTAACTGCAGGGTTATTAGGAAGGATAAATAGGCAGATAGGTAGATGGAATAATTAGGTGCATGAAATTATCAGCGGTCACAAGAAATGTTTTATCATGAGTTTTTATTTTCTGTAGAAGATCAAAAGATTTTCATCATATTGCCACATTTTCTTTGTAATGATTAACTTTATTAATGACACAAACTTCATTTGAGGGGGTTCAATGAATGTATAATGACTTGTGTCCCCTGTTTCTCAACTGACCAGTAGTACTCCTCAAAATCCTTTATGCTTACTCATCTGTCAAGTCTTTCTTACTTCTCACTACCATTTATCTTTTTATTCTCTCCATGTCTCTGCATTTCAATGACATTATCTATGAAAATAATATAGTATGGACCCTGTACAGTCTTGCTTGTTGATCTCTAACCCTATGCCTTTCGAATTTCCCTATATACATCTGTAGTGTAGTAGCTTATTTTTCCATTTTGCTTAATAATTTCAAGCAATTTATTTTTTTTTATTTTTTTATTTTTTATTTTATTTTATTTTTTTTATTGATGCTTTGTGTATTTCATACAACATTTTCCAATTCAGTTCAGGCATATATCCCCTTCCCTTCCCCCCACCCCACCCCTACCCATCCCAGATCATGCATTCTGCCGTAAGTTTTCTGCATCTTTCTCTGCTTTTTTGTTTTTTTTGTTTTTTCATTTTTTTTAACAATAAGTGATAATTTGTGAGTACAAGCATCCTTCATGTAAAACCAATTTGCAAGCAGTTGTGCCCAAACCCACACAGCTCATGGGTCCCACCATCCAGCGGGGGGGGGGGTCTTGTATGTTCAATCAAGTTGATCAAATGAGTGTCCAGTCTATATTGTTGTAGTTTCACCATTAACCCCAATCAAAGCCCTTACATTCTACCACACCCCCTCTTCCGCAGATTGTTCCCTAGGCTTACAAAAGGGGCACAGGTGGATGAGAAGCAATACACTCTACTTTCTCTGGAGCTGATGTCTTGGTCTCTAGTCAGTTCTGGCTGTTTTCTTTCATGGGCTGCCAGCTTGTCCAGGCATAACCTTTCGATCCTACTAATGGAGCACATTCAATTAGATATATAGGTATTTAAACAGTACTAATTGTTATGGTAGGTTTCTTTGGTATAGACACAGATGTTTGGATGGTATGTTTATTCATGATTTACATTTTCTTCTGTTAAGTATGTCAGGGTCTTCTTGTGGTTTATAACATCTCCTAACCATTAGAGGATGTAAGCTTGTGGCATCAGCCGTGGGTTATTCCTCCAAGGAGAGAGCTAATAGCCAATTAGATTTGGGATATACGGACGTATGGCTGCCACTGCTGCACAGTATTTCCAGGCAGCTGAGGTGTAGCTGGTGCTGACGGAGGAGTCTTGCGTGACTCAAGGAGACCTATATTTGCTTTATAATTTCAAGCAATTTAATCATCTCGCATTTCCCTTGTCTCATTAGCTACAGAAATATTTCTTAGTTCTCATACTTTGAGAAATTATTAAAAAAACACTGTAAATTTCCATGTGGATGCTGTTTGTAGGAATAAGTTTTCAACATGTCTAAGTAGATATTATGGTGTATAATATTTAAATCATAGTATAAAATATGAGTAGCTTTGTTGTAATATACCAAACTGTTCCATAGTAGCTCTACCACTTTTCGTTCTTTTTTAATTAGTATAATTTTTATTTTTTTATTTTTATGCTTTTATTAATGTTTTGAGTATTTCAGACATAATTTTTTGGTTCAATTTATGCATATTCCCTTTTCCCTTCCCCCCACCCCACCCCAGATCATGCATTCTGCCATAACTGTCCTGCATCTTTCACTCTTTTTTTATTATGTTTAGGAATTCACATTTTCCTTCATTAATTTTATATTACTCTAAAATATTGATACTCTTCATATACAGTAATTACAAAGTTTGAAAATAGGTGGTGGGTGGATTCTAGAGCAGGTTGAGAGATTCACATTATAACAACATAGTTGCTTTCAGATAAACAGAAATTTAACAATAATTTTGTTCAGCTTGCTGTTCATGTGGGGATTTGGTGTTAGAATCCACAAATGAGGGAAACCATTCACCACTTGTTTTTCTGGGACTGTGTTACTTCACTTAGCATAATGGCTTCGAGCTCCATCCATTTACCTGCAAACTTCATGATGTCATCTTTCTTTTTTTTAATTTTATTTATTTCTGTATGTGTGTGAATATACTGTCTGCATGCAGGATTGTGCACCCGTGTTGTGCAATGCCGCAGAGGTCAGACGAGGGTGTTGGATTTCCCTGGAACTGGAGTTCTCCTGGAATTGGAGTTTCAGACGGTGGGTGCTGGGGATCAAACCCGGGTCCTCTATAAAAGCGGTTGGCGCTGCCATCTCTCCAGTCCTGATGTCATCTTTCTTTACCGCTGAATAGTACTACATTCTGTAGATGTACCATATTTTTGTCATCCACTCATCAGTTGAGGGGCATTTGAGTTGGTTCCAGCTCTTTGCTATTGTGAAAAGAGCTGCAATAAACATAGATGTGCATGTATCTTTTTGGTAGGACGAGTCTTTTGGGTATACCCAGAAGTGGTATGACTGGGTCAGGTGGTAGGGTCATTTTGAATCTCTTAAGGGTTCTACACATTGATTTCCGTAATGGTTGTACAAGTTTACATTCCCACCATCAGTGCATGAGTCTTCCCCTTTCCCCACAATCTCTCCAGCATTTGGTGTCTTTTGTTTTCTTGATTTTAGCTTGTTGTATTGAAGTGAGATGATATCTGAGAGTGGTTTTAATTTGCATTTCCTTATTTATTAATGAGGTTGAACACTTTTTAAGATATTTCTCATCCATCTTTAATTTCTCACTGGTGAAATCTCTGTTCAGCTTTTTACTCCATGTTTTGAGTAGATCATTTGTTTCCTTACTTCTTTGTTTTTTTGAGTAGTTTATATATTCTTGATGTTAATGCTCTGTCAGATGTATCACTAGTGAAGATTTCCTCCCACTCTGTGGGTTTTCTCTTCATTTCCTTTATTGTTTCTTTAGCTGTACAAAAGCTATTGAGTTTAAAGAGGTCCTATTTGTCGATTGGAAAAAAAACCCTATGCACATAGTTTAGGAAAATTACTATAGCAAAAATGTCCATTTTACTCAAATTGATATACAGATTCAATGTAATCCCAATCAAAATCCCCATTAGTTTCTTCACAGACATGGAAACAATATCCTTATATGGAAAAACAAAAGACCCCAAATAGCTAAAGCAACTATGAATTGAAAATGGAATAAAGGGGGTATTGTTCTACCAGACATCAAACTATAGTACATGGCCATAGTCATAAAGACAGCATGGTACTGGCAAAAATAAACAGATCCATTGACCAATGGAACAAAATTGAAGATCCAAAATTGGGCTCATATAATTTCAGCCACCACATATTTGACAAAGGGGCAGAAAAGGCTCAATGGAAGAAGGATAGCATCTTCAGCTAATGGTGCTGGCAAAATTGGATCACCATTTGTAGAAGAACAAAATTAAACCCCTACTTCTCACCCTGTACAAAAATAAACTCCATGTGGATTACAGATTTCAACCTGAAACCTGAAACCCTGAAGGTGATAGAAGAAAACGTTGTCAACAGCCTACAAGATATATGGGTAGGAAAAGTGTTTCTAAATCAGAGAGCAGCATCACAGGAAATAAGGTCAACAAACAACAAATGGCATCAGTACTTCATATAATGATACAACATTGATTTGATTGTAAATTCTCTGATAAAATGGGCATGGGATACCCTGTCGCAATCTTAAAATTATATATATATATATATATTATATATATATATTATTTTAAGATTTTGGCTCAAGTCAGACATGGTGGCTATGCCTTTAATCCCAGCACTTCAGAGGCAGGGCAGGTGGAATTCTGAGGTTTGAGGCCACTGGTCAACATAGCAAGCTTCAGGCCAGCTGGGACTAAAGAGAGACACTGTCTCAAAAAGAACAACAACAAAAAATGCTGGTTCATTTTCTAACTGGGTTTGCTTCTGTTCACTCTTTTTGAGTTCTTAAAATATTCTTTTTTTGTAAATATCTTATTGAGTTTTCACTCATTCCATATAATAGACCTTAAACAAATTTAGGCCCCCTTCCCTAACCATGTACCTCATAGATCCCCTACAATGGATTTCATGCATGCTATCATATATGTTGTCTTATCCTGACAAGCTATTGTACCTAGATATCCCTCAGTACAAATTCATTACTGGAGTCCACACAGCCTATCTTAGAGTCATTTCCTTAAAGAAGAACAACTCTCCCTCACCCAACAGTAATGAGTTTCCAATAGCTGTTAAATTTTTAGTAGTCCTTTGTATAATTTATATTATAGTCATTTACTAGAAGTCTTAGGCAAAAAATTATTTTTTTAGAGAAGGAAGTTTATATTTAATCAAATGTATGTTATCAAGTCATATTTTCTTTTTTTATTGATGCTTCCTGTATTTCATACGTCATTTTCCAATTCAGTTCAAGGCATATATCCCCTTCCCTTCTCCCACCTCACCCCTACCTATCCAGATCATGCATTCTGCTGGTTTTCTGCATCTTCTTGCTTTTGTTTTTTGTTTTTGTTTTCATTTTTTTTAACAATAAGTGATAATTTGTGAGTACAGCATCCTTCAATGTAAAACCAATTTGCAAGCAGTTATGCCCAAACCACACAGCTCATGGTCCCCCCATCCAGCAGGGGGTCTTGGTATGTTCAATCAAGTTGATCAAATGAGTTGTCCAGTCTAATTTGTTGTAGTTTCACCATTAACCCCAATCAAGCCCTTACATTCTACCATGCCCTCTCTTCCACAGATTGTTCCCTAGGCTTAGAAAAGGGGCACAGGTGGATGAGAAGCAAAACAGTCTACTTTCTCTGGAGCTGTTGTCCTTGGTCTCTAGTCAATTCTGGCTGTTTTCTTTCATGGGCTGCCAGCTTGTCCAGCATAACTTTCGATCCTACTAATGGAGCACATGCATATTAGATATATAGGTATTTAAACGTACTAATTGTTATGGTAGGTTACTTTGGTATAGACACAGATGTTTGGATGGTATGTTAATTCCATGAATTACATTTCTTCTGTTAATATGACAGGGTCTTCCTGTGGTTTATAACATCTCCTAAACATTAGAGGATGTAAGCTTGTGGCATCAGCCGTGGGTTATTCCTCCAAGGAGAGAGCTAATAGTCAATTAGATTTGGGATATACAGACATATGGCTGCCACTGCTGACAGTATTTCCAAGGCAGAGTGAGGTGTAGCTGGTGCTGACAGAGGAGTCTTGCTTCGACTCAAGGAGACCTATATTTGCTTTATTGGTTTAGTGGCCCTTGGTAACACTCTCTGGCATTCCAGAGACCATCTGTATACTTGCAAGTGCGGTCTCCATACATCTTTCCCATGTTTATATCAGGTCTTCAACAGCAGGGCCTTATCGCCTCTCTTCCTGCAGATATCCCAGTTTGGAGGCAAGGAGCCTTTACCTTTTGTGGAGGCTTGAATCCCCTGGCCAACATCTCCTTGGTAGAATAATCCATTGTTGATGTCAGAGCTCCTGTATTAATATATTTTGCTTAAGTGCATAGCTTAAGGAGACTTAAGCATTATATTTGGTTCTGAATAGAGAATAATCCTTTTCACAGTTTCTATTTCCAGTAGTCAATTAAAGAAGGCAGTTTTACTGATTTTATAGGAGAATACCTCTATAACAGCTGGCTCCAATCTACAGCTGGAGAAGGACCTCATCATCATCATATTTCTCCTTTTTCTATGGGGGGGAGCTAAGAAACTCTCTTGTATTAAAACCTTTGTGGCACCTAGTCATATTTTCTACTGTTGGTTTTCTAGCTAAACAGCATTGTGATGCCTGTATAACTAAAGGCATTGCTTATGTTACTTTTTTAGAAGTATTATCATATCATGTAATAGATTTGGGTCTGGGATCTCCTTTATATTTTGCAAAGATGTAAAGACTGTTCCTAGATTAGTTTCTTGGAAGGTTAATGTTTCATTTTTCTAGCAGCCATCACTTATTTTTTAGTGTTTTTCAGCACTATGGATTGAATACTTGATACAGAAGACCCATATTGATCCTTCATCTGTCACTCACAGATATTTAAGTGTTGCTAAATTCCCTATTTTTGGTCTAATTTTCCCTGATGTATGGAATTATAAATCCTTCTATTGGCTATCTGATAGAGTTAAATTCAACAAACATATTGTGATATCCATATTCTTGATATAGTATATACACTATATAAGTACAATGTAGTTATTTGGATTTTAGCACTAAGCAGATTCATGAAAGTCATGGATTTTTCAAATTAAGAAAAATGTTGCTATTAATCACTATATAATTATTATTTTTTCTAAGTAAAAGAATATAATTATACTTTTTATTTAGAAAAAATAGTAACAATATAGTTTCCAAGTGTTAATTCAGTATTAAATTTTACAGATTAGATTATCTTCATAAAAGTGAACTTGACTCCAGTTAATGAACTTGCACCAAGTGACATCTGGGTACAAATGCTTGACTGGATAGGACTTTACACATACAACAGAATGCATGAATAGGACTTTATACATACAGCAGAATGCACAAAAATAGCTGAGATTTATGCATGGTACAGTAGGGGTTTGGAGTCTAAATTTGATTAACAGCTATTATAGAAAATGCACAAAAATTCAATAAGTATATACTTTTAAAAATGTAATGGGATAAGTGATTAAGTGACTATTTGGAAAGAACAAAATATATTTGAATATATAAGCTTAGTAAATACTAGCATGTTTTGAAAGACTGCATTTTAAGCACTGGATTTCATAAACATACTTTTCTTTGAACATCTGCAGAAGTTTGTATGAACAATCATCAATGTAAAATTTAAGTGCAGATATATTACGTGTATAAAGGGGTTATAGACAGTTAATTGAGTGAGTGATGTTACAATCAAATACTAGCAGGTGCAAATGCTTGATGACCATGATTTCTTTGTGAAGTTACTTCAGTATAAAATTAAAAAGAGCAGATATAATTTTCTCTATTCCCAGTGCTTATTCTTTCTTAGTTAAATATTGCAAAATTATATTTTATCATGTTCCAAATAGTTTGCCTCTTACTTTGGAGATTATCATTAATTTAGCAGAAGCCTCAACAGCAACCCTATATGGCATTCTGCATAGTAGAAACATCCATAGAAACATCTGGTTTTCTCCAATGCACCTATTAATTTTTGTTTGGAATCATCAGTGAGCCATCGTAGGGAAAATACTAAAAAAGGTACATACCAAGCAGTGTGCCACCTTCTAGTGTTGCAGCACCTTGGAATAACTAGATGCTGAAAAATGATAAAAAGTTCCCAGAGAGAAAGATGTCTAAATGAATACCTCATAACTCTCTAATGATGCTTTCTTATGCATCAACATCTCTAAAATCACATAAAGTGGATACAATTACTAAGTTTCATGAAAGAATATGAAATAATGATTTAAATGAAGCATTTTAATATGTAATTTTAACCTTGATTTTTATATATTTCCACAGTATAATGTCAGACCATATCAAAATAGAAGCAAATTGAAAAATAAAATCAAGAAAATACTTTTCTTAGTATAAGAAAGAGACTATATTATAGCTTTCTTTCATTAAATAACTATTATGCTTACATTAAGCAAGGAACTTAAACAAAGGTATAATTTTCTTTTGAGAAGTAATCAAGAAACCTACAAAAACGTACTTGGATAGAAGATGAAAAGAAGACTTGAAAATGATATGCAGTGCTCTAAAATTTTCAAAAATCCACAGTGGAATTTTAAGTGCTTAAAGTCAATGAAATATTAAAATTAAGTTAAAAATAAAGACATTCTTAATCAGAGTCTATCTTTCTAAATGAAGACATTTGATACAAAACTAACTTTACTTACATGTCACAGAAGGTATGCCTCATAAAAAGAACTTTGAGAGAAGATTTAATGGGTGAAAAAGAATTTGCTACCAAGTATTATAAAATATATTAGGGACTATCTGTCAAGTTCCTTGCCAATGACAAAGGATTTTCCATATATGAATTTAGAAGAAAAGATAGTTAATCCAGCTAAAACCTTATAATGATGTTGAATGAATAATCTTCTCAGAATAAGATAGCTTCCAAGAAAAGATCCCACCCAAACTGCTAGACAAGTAGGGCAGAACTTCAGTGTATACATTAGTCTTTTTATGTCTCAAATATTTGCTCATTGATGATATTTAAAAATTTTTCTCAACACCTTTAAGTTATTAAATGGGAAGTATATAGTCAATGTTTGAAATACATAGTTTCTTTTTCCTTTTTTCCCGGGGTATTCGTAGAATGTTTTTTGTGGACTCCATTCTAAGCTTCACTGTCAGAATTTTGTAAGTGCATTTTCAGGGAATTTAAATATATGTTATAGACAGTCAGTAGAAATAAAAGTGCTAGAAGCTTTCGACATGCTGTTGTGTTCTTTGCCTTCTACATCGTTTTTATTATTCATGAAGATAAGGACTACATCTTGCACATCTTATACAGTTCAGTAAATAGCAAAGTGCTTGAATATAATGGGTGCTCAGTAAATATTTATTGAATTGATAACTACATATATTAAATTAAATTTCCTATGAATAGCCTCTAGCAGCAAGCATCCTCATGTATAAGTGTTCTTCCTAAAGGAAAGTTATGCTTAATATTTGCTAGAAAGTTGCAAACTCATTTTATAGTAAACTAAACTTGTTATATCAAGGAATGCATGAATAGCAGCTGCTTTAATGACCGTAATAGTTTAAGCTGAGATTTCACCCTCTGTTCCATCTCCTAACCATGAACATAGGAAAAAATTCTGTTTCATTTGTAAAACATAGTATATAAATTATTTAAATACAGTTATATTCCCAGAAAGTATTTCTTCATGCAGCTGGCATGTAGTTCCCTTGGGTTAACAATTAGAAATAAAAGAGAAAGTCTGTTTATATTGGATACTGAGGTTTTCATGCTATCTGAGTTTATATTTAAATAACAATAGAAAATCAAATATTAGCCTGGTAAACCTGGACATTTCTCAGTGTTGAGATTGACTCAAATGATAATTCCCTCCACCCTTGTTTTGGTAAACTCTTCATTCATCAAAGCATTTTAATCACTTTACGTGTTTAATTAAATTCTGCGAGGCACTAGCTGGTGTGTATTTGCATATTTTGAAGATGAAATGCATTTGTGAGCCTTTATCAATCCTCTTGTGGATTCTTTGCATTGAGATATAAAGACCCACCAAATTGTTTGCTGAGCTGAAATAGTATTGTTTCCCATACAATCATTGGAAATGAAACCCATTTGAATTAAACATATTTAACTTAGGTAGACCTTTACATTGGGACTTAACTACAAAAATCATTTAAAAGAAATAAATGTACCTCTTGTCCTGTACAAAAATAAACTCCAAGTGGATCAATGATCTCAATCTAAAACCTGAAACCCTGAAGGTGATAGAAGAAAAAGTCAGCAGCAACCTACGAGACATAGGCGTAGGAAAAGACTTTCTAAATCAAACAGCAGCTGCACAAGAAATAAAGACCACAGCTGACAAGTGGGACCTCGTCAAACTCAAAGCTTTTGTACAACTAAGGAAAGAATCAAGGAAGTGAAGGGAAAACCCACAGGGTGGGAGGAAACCTTCACCACTAATACAGGTGACAGAGTATTAACATCTAGAATATATAAGCTACTTAAAAAACAAAGAAGAAGGGGCTGGAGAGATGGCCTAGTGGTTAAGAGCACCAACCGCTCTTACAGAGGATCCAGGTTCGATCCCCAGCACCCACATGGCGGCTGAGAATAGTCTGAAACTCCAATTCCAGGAGAGCTCCAGTTCCAGGGGAATCCAACACCCTCTTCTCACCTCTGCAACATTGCACAACACAGGTGCACAAACTTGCATGTAGATAGTACATGCATACACATACAGAAATAAATAAAATTTAAAAAATTTAAAAACAAAAAACAAAGAAGAAAACAAATGGAGTAAAGAGATGAACAGAGACTTCACCAATAAGGAAGTAAAGATGGCTGAGAAACATCTTAAAAGGTGTTCAACATCATTAATAATTAAGGAAATGCAAACTAAAACCACACTAAGGTATCACCTCACTCCAATAAGACTAGCCAAGATCAAGAAAACAAAAGACACCAAATGTAGGAAGCTTTTTTTTTTGGTCTTTTCGAGACAGGGTCTCCTTTTAGTCCCAGTTGTCCTGGAACTCACTCTGTAGACCAGGCTGGCCTTTAACTCACAAAGATCCTCCTGCCTCTGCCTCCCAAGTGCTAGGATTAAAGGCATGAGCCACCACGCCCGGCAGGAAGCTTTCTTTTTATGCCAAACAGTGATCACGCATCCCTGCTAAGGGGAACAGGGACACAGTGCCTGCTTTGAGGATACTGTGGGCAGCTGACCCCTCAGGTTAGAGGCCAGCTGACTACTTCCCATAGCCTGGCCTGGATGATACTTCCAACTCGGGCCTTTAGCCTGGACCCACGAGACATGTGTTCCACTTGTGGCCATAGCTTCTCACCTGCCCAGAGCCCGGACAGGAATTTTAGGCTGATGGCTGATCTCCTCCCTTCAGCCAATACCCACTCACAACACCAGCTACCCAGGTTGGTGGTCCAAAAAAGGGAGCCTTTTTCCAACCCACTGGCCACCCAAATGAAATGCAGGCCTATGTTAGCCTGTATGCACGCGATAATTCATAAAAATAATGGATGGGAATTCCGTGATGATGTTACTATGAAATTCAAATGTATTCCTTGCTACAGCCTGCTTTTATAAAATAAATGACGTCAGTTTCCAGAGCCAATCATAAGTCCCCGAATTCCATGCCACTGCTCACCGTTGCCTCACCTAGCATCACACACCTAGGCCATGTTGATTGCTTCTCCTTGGGGTGAGGCCGGACCCTCAACCATGCAGTGCCCTGAGGCATGCTAGTCGGAAAGCCAGCCTGCAATTTGAGCTGGATTTCCCTACAACCAAATGCTGGAGAGGTTTTGGGGAAAGGAGAACACTCACCCACTCCTGGTGGGAATGTAAACTGGTACAACCACTGTGGAAAGCAGTGTGGAGAACCCTTAAGAGCGCCGACTGCTCTTGCAGAGGACCCGGGTTCGATCCCCAGCACCCACATGGCGGCGGAGAGCCGTCTGAAACTCCAATGACAGGAGAACTCCAGTTCCAGGGGAATCCGACGCCCTCTTCTGACCTCCGCGGTGTTGCACGTCACAGGTGCACAGACCTACATACAGACAGTACATTCATATACATACGGAAATAAATAAAATTAAAAACAAACAAACAAAAAAAAAACTCAAAATGAGCCTACCACCTGGCCCAGCCATACCACTCCTAAGTATATACCCACAAGACTCATCCTATCACAAAGATACATCCACAGCTATGTTTATTTCAGCTCTCTTCACATTAGCAAAAAGCTGGAACCAACCCAAATGCCCTTCAACTGATGACTGGATGACAAAATGTGGTACATTTGCACAATGGAATACTATGCAGCGGTAAAGAAAGATGACATCATGAGCTTTGCTGGTAAATGGATGGAATTTGAAGCCATTATGCTAAGGGAAGTAACAGAATCCAAGAAAAAAAAAGGCGAATGGTTTCCCTCATTTGCTGATGCTAACACCAAATCCACTGTTGGCAGACAAACTGAGCAACTTTATTATTATATTTCACATTGTATCTGAAAGCAACTGTGTTATTCCAATGTGAAACTCTTAATGGACTCTAGAATTGTCTTACCACTTGCATTATTCACACATTGTAATTACCATATATGGATGGAAGATATGTATTCATATTCTAAAACAAAAAAGAATTTAAAGTTACACATCTTTTTACCTGCATGCAACTTTACTGTTAAAATGTGAATCTCTAAATGTGCTTAGGAATTAATGTATAGTTTATTTTCAGAATTTGTCATTTTGATTTATGTGTGGAGTGTATATGTGTATAATTTTGAACAATATAAAATTAAAGGGAACAAAAAAAGAAAGAAAAACCTATTCAAAGAACTGACAAAAACAATAAACTTGTGCACCAAAAAGGTTATAAAAGACTGAGAAAAAGATGCAAGACAGGACTTAACATGTATGACAGAATCCATGAACTCTGGCAGGAGGTGGGGGGAAGTAAGGGGTGGGTATGGATGGGTGAATGAATCTAAATTTGTTTGAGAAATGTTGTATTAAATACACCCAGTAAAAAATAACTTAAAAAGAAATAAATGCGAGCTTTCATGTTGCTTGTCACATCTATATCCATTCCCAGTTATAAACACTTGGATGATTTTCAAACAAATTTCCAGGGAGCAATATTCATGAAAAAGTCAGGAAACAATAAATACAAATAACAATTTGTATTTATGGGGAACATGAAATAAGAATTGACAGGAAAAATGTACCAAGCCTTTAACACTCTTTTACACTTTGTTAATATAATGTTTCTCTCACCCTGTGAAAAAAAGAACACATCATTTTCATTAGCATGTACATTGAGATAGTAGTCTTCTTTGGTTATTTTTTCCATGGGCTGTTTTACTGTTAACATTTAGTGATGGCATTAAAAATTGGGAAAAAAATGGAAATATAACATTTTAACTACAGTGAATTATATTAGGTGCTCTCAAACTCCTTATGCATTTAATATATTCCTTGGACAAAGGAACAGCTAACAGGCTATACCTTTTGCTTCCTCCCGTGTTAGGTTCAGATGTAAAGATTGTTGTTAATTGATTTGTACATTATAGAAGATAAATTCTCTTTTTTTTTTTTTTAAATTAGGTTTATTGATGCTTTGTGCATTTCATACATTTTTCCAGTTCAGTTCAGGCTTATTTCCCTTTCCCTCCCCCCCACCCCCCCCCCACCCCCCATCATGCATTCTGCCATAACTGTCCTGCATCTTTCTCTCAGTTTTTTTTTTCATTTTTAGCTATAAGTGATAATCCATGAGTACAAGCTTCCTTCATGCAAAACCTATCTGCAGGCTGTTGTGCCCAAACACCTACAGCCCCACCATCCAGTGGGGGGTGACAGGTTGTTTGTTCAATCAAGTTGATCAAATGAGTGTCCAGACTACATTGCTGTAGTTTCACCATTCACCCCAATCGCAGCCCTTACATTCCACGCCCCCTCTTCCGCAGGTTGTTCCCTAGGCTTAGAAAAGGGGCACAGGTGGATGAGAGGTAAAACAGTCCACTCTCTCTGGAGCTGTTGACTTGGACTCTGGTCAATTCTGGCTGTTTCCTTTCATGGGCTGATAGTTTGTCCAGGAATAACCTTTCGATCCTACTAATGAAGAACAAGCAATTAGATATATAGGTATTTAAGCAGCACTAATAGTTAAGATAAAGTCTCTTAACCTACATGCATTGCTTATGGCATGGCAAGGAGAGAGAAACACTATGGAACTATAAAAGGTGATCAGAAAACATCACTAGAAATTCAAGCAGAATAATTGCTAAATATTAAGGTGAAATGTGTTATTCATAAGGAGCTATGTTCTATTTAGTTGTAAATACTAAATAATTGGCTTCTCACCAGAGTGCTGTTCTAATTTGATGTGCTTGTTTCCAGACACATAACCTTAAAAATGTTGATTTATTGGATTGTGCAAAATAACCTCTTACAAAGTTTCCTAGCATCTTTAGTAACTCCTGTCAAATAGATGGATGTGATTTATTTCATACTATCTCAGTTGTGTTACCCTTAAAGATGCTTTTAAGATCTGAGAATTTGAATTACAATTTTCAAAATTGCAGTAGTGTCAATAATATTGACATATGCATACTATAACATATAAAGAATGAAATTAAAAAGAGAATGAAAATGCATTCTTAATTTAAAAGATTTCATGTTAGATAGTTTATAATTTCTGTAAGCCTCGGTGTTTTTGCTATCTGGGGCAGAGAATAAAGTGAAAAAACTATCAGAACAAGGAATAGGGCTTCACTGTTTCAGGTAAAGTTGCCAAGACCCCCTCCCCCCACCAGGTGGATTTGCTCATAAGAAGAATCCCTATGGTTTTCTCTCTCTCTCTCTCTCTCTCTCTCTCTCTCTCTCTCTCATTCATTATATGAATTAATGCATATTTACATATTTGCTGTCTTTTCTCTCAGGGCATACCTAGTTGAAAATATTGTGGTTCTTAGCTGAAATTTGGGGTATTTTAAAATAGTCGATTTGGGGAGAATTTTATTTCCCTTTACTTATGAATAAGTCACCTACCTTTGAAAGTATAACTATTTGCTTTCTCCATAGCAGCAGGCAGGAATCCCTTGGACACTCTCAGAGCTGACTTATTTGTAACCTAGTGAATATCGTGACCTTCATATTTACAAATTCTGCTCATACTCAAGGGAAGATGGTTACACGGTATGTCTGCTGGGTATTCCATCCTCCTTTGATAATATTTTATGTAAATAATTATGGCTGGAGAGATGGACTAGCGGTTAAGAGTGCCGACCGCTCTTACAGAGGATCCGGGTTCGATCCCCAGCTCCCACATGGAGGCCGAGAACCGTCTGAAACTCCAATTCCAGGAGAACTCCAGTTCCAGGGGAATCCGATGCCCTCTTCTGACCTCCGCAGCATTGCACGACACAGGTGCACACACCTGCATGTAGACAGTACATTCATACACATACCGAAATAAATAAAAAAATTAAAAAAATTTAAGATCCCATTGCTACAGCCTTACATATACATGTGCATATTATATAACAATTGAGCACACTCTGTGGCAGTATGTGTAACAACAACAACAACAACAACATTTACTCTAAGAAGCTAAAAACCAAATCTTGTAAACAGCATATGGAAACTTACCTCACTCCTTTTTTTTTTTTTAATTATTTATTTATTTATTTATTTATTTATTTTTTATTTTTTTTCTCAACTTTTTTTTATTGATGCTTTGTGCATTTCATACATCATTTTCCAATTCAGTTCAGGCATATCTCCCCTTCCCTTCACCCCCACCCCCACCCCAACCGAGATCATGCATTCTGCCATGACTGTCCTGCATATCTCTCTCAGTTTTTTTTTCCATTTTTTAGCTATAAGTGATAATCCATGAGTACAAGCATCCTTCATGTATAACCAATTTGCAGGCTGTTGTGCCCAAACACCCACAGCCCCACCTTCCAGCGGGGGGTGAGGGGTTGTATGTTCAATCAGGTTAATCAAATGAGGGTCCAGACTACATTGCTGTAGTTTCACCCTTCACCCCAATCGCAGCCCTTACATTCTACCACGCCCCCTCTTCCGCAGATTATTCCCTGGGCTTAGAAAAGGGGCACAAGTGGATGAGAAGCAGAACAGTCCACTCTCTCTGGAGCTGTTGTCTTGGATTCTGGTCAATTCTGGCTGTTTCCTTTCATGGGCTGACAGTCTGTCCAGGAATAACCTTTCGATCCTACTAATGAAGCACAAGCAATTAGATATATAGGTATTTAAGCAGCATTAATAGTTATGGTAGGTTACTTTGTTATAGACATATATGTTTAGATGAGATGTTGATCCACGAACTACATTTTTTCCTGTTAAATATGACGGGGTCTTACTGTGGCTTATGATATCTCCTAACCTGTAGAGAATGTAAGCTTGTGGCATCAGCCATGGGTCATTCCTCCAAGGAGAGAGCCAATAGCCAATTAGATTTGGGATATACAGGCATATGGCTGCCTCTGCTGCACATTATTTCCAGGCAGGTGAGGTGTAGCTGGTGCTGACGGTGGAGTCTTGCTTGACTCAAGGAGACCCGTATTTGCTTTATTGGTTTAGTGGCCCTTGGTAACACTCTCTGGTATTCCAGAGGCCATCTGTACACTTGCATGTGTGGTCTCAATGCATCTTTTCCATGTTAACATCAGGTCTTCAGCAGCAGGGCCTTATCGCCTCTCTTCTTGCAGGTATCCCAGTTTAGAGGCAAGGAGCCTTTACCTTTTGTGGGACCTTAGATCCCCTGGCCAACATCTCCCTGGTGGAATAATCCATTACTGATGTCAGAGCTCCTGTATTGATATATTTTGCTTAAGCGCATAGTTTAAGGACTTTAGTGTTGTATTTGGTTCTGAACAGAGAGTAATCCTTTTCACAGTTCTATGTCTATTAGTCAATTAAAGAAGGCAGTTTTACCAGTTTTATAAGAGATTACCTCTATAATAGTTGTCTCCACTGAGACAGAGCACTGAGACAGAGCACACTCTGTGGCAGTATGTGTAACAACAACAACAACAACAACAACAACAACAACATTTACTCTAAGAAGCTAAAAACCAAATCTTGTAAACAGCATATGGAAACTTACCTCACTCCTACTTTCTTCTATGTCTCCACAAATGGAGTCAAGTTAAAAAGGATTGGCTTTGGTATCCGTATGTTTTAATTGTTCTACACCATAAAATTGCTCATATAAATGCACAAGAAGAACAGAAAGACTGCTTGGCTGTGATTACTATTACTGTGAGATAATTGCTATTTACATTTATATTTTACAGAATCTGAAAGGAAGCTGAAATGTTCACTCCATGTGTGGAGATATGACTTATTTATAATTTCCCCATACTCAGAATAGAGCCTAATGGAACTACCAGGTGTAAACTGTGTCCGGTACAAACAGCTAATATACTCCTTTAAATGTTGTTTCCTATTTTCTCTGTGTATATAAAATATTAAGAACAAATTCAGCCAGGCATGGTGGCGCACGCCTTTAATCCTAGCACTTGGGAGGCAGAGGCAGGCGGATCTTTGTGAGTTCAAGGCCAGCCTGGTCCACAGAGTGAGTTCCAGGACAGCTGGGACTACAGGGAGACCCCGTCTTGAAAAGACCCCCAAAAAATAATAATAATAATAAGAAGAAGAAGAACAAATTCAGCCTAGAAACATGATTAAGGGAAATTCAAGACTCCGCACTGAGAAATGGAAGTCTTGGATATAGGGAATGAGCTATAGTTTTGAGAGATTTTAGAGAAGAACCAGGGGATTAAAGACTAGTTTTATGCAAGTGAAGACTAGAAACAAAATTAAGAGATAAGCTTTATGCTCATTAATTGCTTTAAGTTCTTAAAATGCATTGATTTCCATTCTTTTATAATAAATTTAAGATAACTGATAACATACTTGAAGCAATCAATTCCATAGAGGTCGATTTTAAAGCTAAATATTCAGAAGTACTTAAACTATAATTTTCCTTGCCACTGCTTGTGTATTTTCTTTTCATTTTATTTTTCTTTTGTATTGAAAATTTTAAAAATAGTTGTAGTCTATGACAAACTGTCACTTCAAAACCATCAATTAAGAGGCTACAGGGACTGCTTATTGTTTAAAAGCATTTGCTATTCAATCATATGATGTATGCCATATATATACGTATATATATTAGGAAGGCGGAGAGGCGGTGAGTGGAAATGGGGACAAGGGAGGGTATCTAAATACTGTTAAATTCTATTGTATGAAAATCACAAAATTTCAATTAAAAATAAGCCAGTAAATATTAATGTATATTAGGAAAATAGAAATTCACATGTATGATTGCATAATGTAATAACAAGGAAGTCAAAAGAAAGAATAAATCTCTATTATTATATTTGTATTCTTAAGAATGTTCTGCTAAAATAAGTATTTTCATTTTCCTGGAGAAACTACCATTCCTTTAATAGATGGGATAGTAGTTATTGCTGACAGCCTAATGACCAGACATAACCTCTCATGTCTAAAATCTGTGAGAAGTCTTTTTTTGAATAAATTAGCATGTTATTTTCCTTTTGTTTAAAAGTGACATGACTGGGGCTGGAGAGATGGCCTAGCGATTAAGAGCGCCGACCGCTCTTGCAGAGGACCCGGGTTCGATCCCCAGCACCCACATGGCGGCTGAGAACCATCTGAAACTCCAATTCCAGGAGAACTCCAGCTCCAGGGGAATCCGACACCCTCTTCTGACCTCCGCGGCATTGCACGACACGGGTGCACAGACTTGCATGCAGACAGTACATTTGTACACATACAGAAATAAATAAAAATTAAAAAAAATAAAAAAAAATAAAAGTGACATGACAATTCAGCTAAAATATATTGAATAACTCTCCAACTTGAAAACTCAGAGGCATATGTATTCCTTTATAAAGATCTAAACATAAATGTGCAATAATGATGTAGAAATGCAGAAATGACATTGGCGTTCTGCTCAGGTAATGGCAGCTCTTAACTGAATTCATCTACTCATAAATTAAATGTATCATATTCACTGAGACATTGAAAATAATCTAGGTTTTTTCATTATCATGCTAATCCTGAGTTAAGTACAGGTCAGCAGGATTGACTACCATTCATTTGAACCTTGTTTGTCCTTAAACATTTGTTAAATGCTTTAAACAGCAGTTAATAAAAACCAAATAATGACAAATTATAGCATAAACTAGGCAAAAATTACCACAGAATTCTAAGAAATAGACCATAATTATTTTAATTCTTTTCAAGTAAAACTATAATTTATAAAATTACACAATTCAAAGAAAATTAGTTACCTCTCTGAATCTTTAATTTTGCCAAAAGTTTATTTATTTCATGTATGGAGGCCATGAGGTCCTTAATCAGAGCTGGTTTACATTTGACCTTACCAGGCCATCTGCCTATCTGGGATGCCAATTTAATCTTTTGATAACAGCCCCAGGAATATGGATTTCAAAAATGATCTTCAGGATTTTCTGGTTAAAATAGTTGAATTTTATGTTCCCAAACTGTCATTGAGAAAAACTACTATACCAGATGTTGGTGAAATTTGTAACAGAACACCTTGAAGTTGCATACTAGATAAAGAAAATCTGGAGTTGAATGAATCATATTTTAAAATGTGCATTTTTAGCTGGGTCTACCTAATTTTTCTTTTGCTAACATCTGACTATATAAACATAACCCTTCACCTTATTAATTCCCTTTAAAACAAGGAGAATTTGGCTATGTGAAATCTCCGTCCTGAATGAAAATTTCAACACAAGTTTAACTCTGCCTCTGTTTTGAGATTTCAAAATTCATCAGTATCAATATGATACTGTTATTATATAACTGTAGAACTCTTGAAGCTTCTCGATGCAAGAGTTGGAGAAGGCTTTTACCAAGGTCCACAACTGGTAATACATACAGAGAATATGTTTCTGAGAGAATCCTGTCCATAAGTGACACATCTACAGTAGAACCTCTACCCTGAGGCTAATGGAGCTAGCGGAACAGCAGGGTAGAGAGAATACTAATACATCCCTCAACTCTCCCCAGCAAAAGTTGGTCATATGACAGAGCACAATGCACACAGAAGGACACAACTTTCTAAGTTTTAGAGAAGAATGAACTTCAGAGTGTGTGTCTCTGAAGAGTACTCCTATATTAAACTTTACCCATCATGGCTTAGGAACCATTTTGGAAGAGGTGGCAGAAATGTAGAGCCAGGGCTGGTGCATGAACACAGGGAACAGAGGCTTTCAGGCCACTGGAAACTTGTTCCTATCAACTTCTAGCAATGCTGAAAGCATGTATAAGACCCACACTAACTCAATCAGACAACAAACCCAGTATAGAACGGGGGAAATAAGCAGATCAGGTCCATATCCTAGCCAAGGAGCTAATTAACAAATGATTACTATGGGGCGAGGGACAGTAGATTTTCTTTAAGGGAGTGACTGTAGATAGGCTGACTAGACTCCAGTGGATGAACATGCACCAAAGGATATCTGGATAGAAATGGTTGACCAGATAACACTTAATATATATCACAGAATATATGAAATCTGTTGGGGGACTATGGGGATGTGATTAAGATGTATTATATGAAGTGAAAAAAGCCTCAATAAAATTATTAAAAATGAAGAACAAGGGACTGGATGGTGCAGTTGTGAAGGGCACTGGCTGCCCTTGCAGAGAACACTGGTTCTATTCCCAGCACCCACACTTTGGCTAACTGTCTATAACTCCAAGTCCAGGGGATCCAGTGTTCTCTTCTGACATCCACAGGCATTATACCACATGGTTGCACCTACCTACGCACAGATATTACACCACGTGGTTGCACCTACCTATGCACAGGCATTACACTCAAATACATAAACAGAAATAATAAAATAAAATAACTGACAAACAAAAAAATGAAAAGTCCAGGCCAGAGGAGGATTACTTCCACTCTAGATTACAAATGTTTTGCTCTTCCTAGCGAATCCCTTTACCTATTTTTGCTGATCTTCATTGGTTCTATTTAACACATGGTTGAAACTTGTCAGGTCTTGCAAACTGTGAGGTACATTCATATCAGAATTTCCCGTATTTGTTATCTTATGTAATAGCCAAACCAATCCTCCAAAGAACATTGAAATACTTTTAAAAATACTTTATTGTTTGTTTTATTTTGTATGTGTGAGTGTATTGACTCCATGTACCTAAGTGCACTAGTGTGATTCAATGCCTGTATGAGGTCAAAAGAGGGCATGGAATCCCTTGTAACTGGAGTTATGGACTATTTGTTAGCTTCTATGTGAGTGATGGGAACAGAACCCAGGTCCTCTGTAAGAGCAATGAGCTCTCTTAACCATTGAGATGTCTGTCAAAACCCAGAACATTCAAACTCTTCTAAGCAGAATGTGAAAAGAGCCAGTTAGTAGAGATCCCTGATATAAACTTGGAATCACTTAGAACCATAGAAGGAAAAATATGAAGTGGTCTCCAGGGTGCGTAATTCTAAAATTCTTTGGCTGCCATACATGACTTTAGGCTGATTAGTCACAGTCTATGTGGTTTACTAAACATAAAATAATTACCATTGGGCCAGGCATGGTGGCACATGCCTTTAATCCTAGCACTTGGGAGGCAGAGGCAGGCGGATCTTTGTGAGTTCAAGGCCAGCCTGGTCTACAGAGCGAATTCCAGGACAGCTGGAGCTACAGGGAGACCCTGTCTCGAAAATACCAAAAAAAAAAAAAAAATACCATTGGATATAAAATTCCAATTTTCCAGGAAGTCTTTATCATAACTTATCTGTATAAAATCTTTGTAATTTCATCAGGATGATGTTCATGACTAACATGGTGATGATGATGATATTAATGAGGTTATGATGTTATTAGTAGAGATGATGACACAATGGTAATAGAAATGTTACCTGTGTAGCCTGGATATGTGATTAATTTGACTTCATGATTGTCTTCTTAGCCTAGTGAGCTACATCTTCAACATATTACAGCAAATTATTTGTATTTTCTTTAATGATTAAAATGAAAAATGGAAGGATATGTTAAAACCTTGCTTTATTCTAATCGTCATTTTATAACACTTTTTAATTACATGCCCCTAGTGTACAATTGTAGAAATATATTTTGCATTAATATTTAAGAATGCTTAAGCATTTAAAATTGGTTATTTCTTTTTCCACAACGTTAGAACAGTTGCAGTTTGAATGTAAAATATCCTCCATAAGCTCCTGCATTATTTCTGAAATTATACAAATATATATATATATATATATATATATATATATAATTTACATGCATATATATGTATATGTACTCACAGAGCTCTTTCTGAGGCAAATGTGGGCCCCTATACAGAATACTTGAGACTAAATACTTTTCCTAATTTCTGACTTGCAAGGAATTATGTGTAAAAAATTTCATTGTCCAATATAAGTGACTTCTTTGTGAATTATTTTTCATTTTTATATTTTCAGAAAGCAGGTCATACTTAAATAGCACTGTTTTTACAAAAAGAGGACTGTAAAAAAATGAAATTTTTCATTTAATTCATCTGGGGGCTTATATGATAATAACAGAAACAGGCTTCACTTTCTTCCAAAAAGCAAAAGCTTTTGCTAAACAGCTATTCTTCACATAAGTAGTGGTTCAATTATTGAATCAGTGTGTGCACTCTTTGTTTTTGAACAGATAGGGAGTCATGTTAAGTAGTTAGGCCATGCCTTTGAAGGAAGTCATTCAGATAGTCATGGACTAACTGATATTGAAATTGAGGAAAACTCCCTTCTCATTTGAACTACTATGCTTCTCTTATTTAAAATAAATAGAATTTCAAAATGATAGAGGGTTCTTAAATAAAGAATAAGAATATTCACAATAAATTCAAGCAGATAAGCTCATACTAGCATTAAAGGAAACATAATAAAATAAAACTTACTCATCAACTAAAAGGCAGCCTACCCCTTTTTCACTACTGATTGCTTTGGCAATATATAAGAAAATCCGACACCCTCTTCTGACCTCCGCGGCATTGCACGACACGGGTGCACAAACTTGCATGCAGACAGTACATTGATTCACGTACAGAAATAAATAAATGCCGGGCGTGGTGGCGCATGCCTTTAATCCTAGCACTTGGGAGGCAGAGGCACGCGGATCTCTGTGAGTTTGAGGCCAGTCTGGTCTACAGAGTGAGTTCCAGGACAGTCAGAGATACAGGGAGACCCTGTCTCAAAAAGAACAACAACAACAACAACAAAAAATCATATTAGAGGAGAAGATGACAGAAAAAGTCATGTTAACAAATAAATGCAACTAAACATTTTAATATGGCTGCCTTTAATCTTTAGAAATCTTTTCATAATATGGAATTTGAGATTTTAGAAAACTAAACAAATATATCTTGTTTTTTTTTTCATTATTTAATGTCTGAGTACTTCATTCATGTATATTATATGTTACAATCAAATTAAACCATCATTGTCTCCTGTACAATGCCTTCTCTATTACCCTACCACTCTTCCTTCACAAATTTATGGGTTCTTTTTCAACCCATTGAGACTTACATGACTGTGACTTATGTGCATGGGCCTACACCATGCACTGGAGCAGAGAAAGCCTCTCAAGAGCCACATCAGTGAAGAAAACAGATCCCCTCTCTCCCACGAGTCATCAACTGGTCAGAGTTCCTCATCTAGGAGTGTTCCTTTTTGACCTCCTCCCCATCCTTGACCTTGTGCAGGCCTTCGTGCGTGCAATCCCAGCTGTTTTCATGTGCACAAAATCCCTATGTATTCCAGAAGACACAGTTTCACAGCAGAAGTCCAATTCCTCTGTCTTGTACCATCTTCTGTTCCCTCTACTGTCATGGTGCCTAAACCATGGAGAAAGCAATATTGCACTGATATGACACACAGAAATGAGCACAGCAGTTTCTTGTCTGCACATTGACCAGTAGCAGTTTTGGGTACTAATCACCATCTACTACAGAAATAATCTTATATGATGAAGGCCGAGATATGCAATAATCTATGGGTAGAAAGGTAAGAATTTAAGTGGCAGTTTACAACTATGTCCACGTTTCTGTGTTTCTTCTTCGCTTTTCTTTGCATTTGTTCTCTCTTAATTAACTCAGTATTGTGAACAATTTTCAGGCATATAAGTAGTATTTTATCTATGTATTTTAACTGGGGTAAAAATATAATCAATGTCACTTTTGTATAGCAAAAACTTTTTTTAATTTTTTAAAATTAAATATTTAATTTACTTACTTTGTTGTTTGTGAATGTGAATGCACATGCGACATCAGGTTTTTGGGGGCATTAAGATGACAATATTCAGATACTGTTTTTCCTCCTTGTAATACCTGGGTCCCAGTGATTGAACCTGGGTTATCAGTCTTGACAGCGAGCACCTGTACCTCCTGGGTCATCTTGCCATCCCAGTATGTGTATCTTTATGTTTACATATGGTTATGTAGGCATGGCTATTATTATGTTTAACTATGATATACCAATGCCTCCCCATATGGTGAAAGTTAATAACAGTGTGCGTTTATAATTATTTTAATAAACGAATCCAATTTTGAAAAAAATGAGAAATACCTATTTTTTCCTTATGAATTTTTTTCCTCAGACTTTACTGGATGTGTAAAGTCACTGCAACATGAGAACTTTCAAAATGTAAATGCGCTTTACGGCCTTTGGTGCCTCCTCCCACCCAGATCGGTGCCCAGACCTTGAGAAAGAGTAAGAGGAGTAATAAAAACCAATGAAGTACAGTCTATGTATGCCTTGCTATATGAGCCAATTTAGCTTTGGAGAAACCATGTAAGCAGCTAAATATTGTGCTTGCCTATGCTCTTTAGATAATTTCTTGTCAGAGTAACAAAAGCAGAAGCCTTTTAATAATTTTTAGAGAAATATACTTCTCTAACATAAGGATAATTGTCTTCCTGCCAGTTCCTTCCTTGCTAGTAATATACAGATGACAGTAGAACTGGATTGGCTTTGTGTCAAAAAGAGCAAAGTATGATATGATGGAAGTTAAATTCTAATACTGGACAACCTTAAAATTTGATCGTTCCAAATGTCATCTTTGAGTGTAGTATGTCGCTGGAACTTTTTTCCTGTGGGAGTAAAAAGAGGGAAATACCCTCTTTCTGCTGTGGGCATACTTTTACTCACAGCTACATATCTAAATGGCTAAAATGAGAAGTACTGGAGTCTTATTATTTTCTTATTATTTCAAATATTTGCAAAATGAGATACTTCTTAAAGCCAGCAAACTAATATGCAAAGTTCAATAAGAAAAATGCTTGTATTTTGTTTAAACTCTCTACCTTATTGTTTCATATTCCTGCAAATTTGAACCCCATAATCTACTTACTGTCATCGTGTTATATAAGCTATATAATTGATTTATTAATGAAAAAACCAAGAATCATAACCTCTACTCTCTACTAATCATCAATACTATGTTCTACCCGGTACATTAAATAAGAAATATTCTTAACCATGGTGCCTACATAGCATTAGTCAAAGAAGAAACAAAAATTCTTCTCTGTAAATAACTTGGCAGTCCCTCATTTGAACTGATGATGTAATATCTGGTATCATATTTCTTCTCTGACTGAAAGTAGAAATACAAAACCCATCTTGAATGCCAATGGTCTTTGAGGACATTGGGGGACAAGACTAATAGGAAAACACAGAGCTATACAGTTTGTTCTCTTCAATTTTTTTTTCTAGGATTTTTTCCTACTAGGATATTTTCACCTATGCCATTGACCATAATAAGCATTATAAGAAAAATATAACGTACAAAATTGAGCTCAGTATTAAACATCAAACTGCTCTTAAGACATTAATTCACATAGTAAAATGCACTTCCATAAAGTAAATGAAGTTAAATCAGGATGCAATAGATTCTAAAAACCACACAGGGAGTTTGGCACCACATAGTAAGGGGATGTCAAAGATTGAGTTCAGGGATTTATAAGAAAGAATGACTCTGGTTAGCAGTATCTGTTTTTGTAGGGAATACCAGAAGAGATTCCTTGGGATAAAACAAATAAGGAATTGAATAAGGTGATTTGCCATCAGTTCTACATAACAGACATTAAATAAAATTAACTAGTCCCACAAGACAGAAAACAAGAACAAACTGGAATACCAAAGGAAAAATTAAAAAATCCTATGGTTATCCAGGGTGCCATGATTGTGGAGTTATTCAAAACAGACCTTAGAACAATGATGGTTAGTGAATACAACATGGTGCTGAGTCCACAGATTCTTAAGAATTTCAGAAAAGCAAAGAATTAAAAATTATGTCTATGCTTGTGGGTGACATTACAATATGTGGAAGGAAGCTTCTTATGCTTGTAATGTTGAATTTATTAGGTTGTTGTAAAGATTATTGCCATTAAAGATAAGAGGATAAAAATCTACTTTTCTATTAAAGCCATCTTTGGAGCTAAGTAGAACATAAGAATCTTGAGAAAAAATAGAAAAAAGCAAAACAAATGATGAGAGTTACATATTATTAGAATCCTAGAAAAAATGATAAACAAAGCAAAATTCAGAACCACTGATATAATTCAAGTCTAAAAAAGTAAGAAGTCAGTGATAATGGTCACTGTAAGAATGCAAGATGCAGTGATTAGCCACTTCCCAGTAAACCTACTAAAAACCACACACAAAGAAAAACTATATTTAAATTATTTCTGAGAAATAGGCATATTGATTTCAAAAGAACTAAATGAGACCTAAAGGCAACTCTAAGTTTATTTAATCAGTACATATTTAGAAACATCGCACTTAGTATAATAAAATGAGGTTCATATTTTTACTATCAGCTATAATAAATATTATACACATACATATATGTACACATATATAGATACATATATATATATATGTATCTATATATTTATTTATCAAGCACTGCTTATTTTTTGTCCGGTTGACCTGTCCAAAGGCCTCCGTGGAGTACTGAAATCCCATATTATTAGTGTGCTGGGATTAATCTTTGCCTTGAGGTCCTCCAGCATTGTGATTATAAAACTCAGTGCACCAGAGTTTGATGTGTATATATTCATGACTGTGAAATCTTCATTATTAATTGTTACTTTGATTAAAATGTAGGTCCTAAAGTAAAGAGGTTGGTCTACACAATGCAGTTTAGTTGGAAAACCATGAGAAATCTCTGAAAAGCAAATGAATAAAATATTCTTGATAAAAAAATGTAGTGATCCTCTTTTTTTCTCTTCTGCTTAGTTTTACATCGAAGTCTATTTTGTCTGATATTAAATTATTATCTCCTGGGCCAGGAATGATGGCACATACCTGCCTTTGATCCTAGTACTTGGGAGGCAGAAGCAGGCAGATCTCTTTGAGTTCAAGGCCAGCCTGGTTTACAGAGCCAGTTCCAGGACAGCTGGAGCTACAGAGAGACCCTGTCTCAAAAAGAAAATAAAGAAAGAATATCAACTCCTACTTGCTTTTTGGTACCATTTGCTTGAAATAATTTTTCTATCCTTTCACCTTAAGCTTGTCTATGTCCTTGAACTTGACATGGGTTTCTTCTAAGCAGCCAAAAGATGTATTCAGTTTCTTTTTCTTTTTCAAAGCCATTTTTTATTGAAGCTTTGTGTGATTCATACAAATTTTCAAATCAAATCTAGAACCGTGTCCCTCTCCCTCCCCCCCCTCCACCAGAGCTCATGCATTCTGCAAAACATGTTTTTCATCTTTTTCTCAGTCTCTCTCAGAATTCTCGATGCAGGTGCTTACTGTTTCGAGCAGAAGTTCACTGTTTCAGTCAGTTCTTTGACCCAGTCTTTGTTGTTGTTGTTATTATTCCTTCCAATATGCATCACTCCAAAATATGAATATATGCATCTCACATATCTCATAGGTTTTAGCATCTTCAGCTTATAACTTTTTTTCTTCTTTATTAGCCTGAAAGATGTCATGTTTGAAGTCTCCTCCTTGGCAAGCCCAAACCACCATCAATTCTGCCCTTGCGCTTCACACTGGGGTTTTCCCTTCCCATGGTCACCAAATGAGGTCCAGTAAGCAACACATCCTGTCTCGATCTTCCTGTAGCGGTCTCCATGATACAGCCTGGGTAGTCCAACAATGGAAATCTATACTCTGAAAAGGCTGAAACCCCAGTAGTAGCTCAGTCCACAAGTTGGATGTCTCAGTAGTCCCCATCTGGCACTGAAGGTTTGGAGGGTTCTTGGAGAGACATGAGTCTTCAGACCATATTGGAAGGTTGAAAAGCTGTGTCTCATGTTTTTGAAGGATGGCAAAAGCAGTGGTAGCCACAGGGTAGCTGCATTTACCAGTAAGACAGGCAAAACAACTGTGCTCTATTTTTTTTTTTAATTTTTGTCTATTTACTAAAGTACAATTTCTCAGGTCTTACTATTTATTTATTTCTGGTTATACTTTCCTTTTGGATGTTTAAGGCCACACGGTTAGCCCAGATTAACCAAGGTTTTTGCTTGAGGAACTGGTCCTCAAGGGTCACTCAGGTTGTATTCAGTTTCTTAATCTATTCTCCCAGTCTGTTTCTCTTGAATGGGGAGTTGAGATCAATAATATTAAAAGTTATTATTTTATTGAGAGATGTATATTTCTTCCTTTCAGTTTGTTTTCTGTGTACATTCCTGGTCTAGGTTGGTGTTCCCACAGTTATTCTTTCATTAGTTATGCTCTATAGCTGCTTAGGGATAGCTGCTCCATTTCCTATGTTCTTTGTTTTTTCTTTTTTTTTCATTTTTTTTTATTGATGGTTTCTGTATTTCATACATCATTTTCCAATTCAGTTCAGGCATATATCCCTTTCCCTTCCCCTAAACCCATCCCTACCCATCCCAGATCATGCATTCTGCCTTAACTGTTCTGCATCTTTCTCTGTTTTGTCTTGTTTTCATTTTTTTTAACAATAAGTGATAATCTGTGAGTACAAGCATCCTTCATGTAAAACCAATTTGCAAGCAGTTGTGCCCAAACCCACACAGTTCATGGGTCCCACCATCCAGCAGGGGGTGGGGCTTGTATGTTCAATCAAGTTGATCAAATGAGTGTCCAGTCTATATTGTTGTAGTTTCACCATTCACCCCAATCGCAGCCCTTACATTCTACCACCCCCCCTCTTCCGCAGATTGTTCCCTAGGCTTAGAAAAGTGGCACAGGTGGATGAGAGGTAAAACAGTCCACTCTCTCTGGAGCTGTTGACTTGGACTCTGGTCAATTCTGGCTGTTTCCTTTCATGGGCTGACAGTTTGTCCAGGAATAACCTTTCGATCCTACTAATGAAGAACAAGCAATTAGATATATAGGTATTTAAGCAGCACTAATAGTTATGGTAGGTTACTTTAGCATAGACACATGTTTGGATATGTTAATCCATGAATTACAATTTTCCCCCCTGTTAAATATGACAGGGTCTTACTGTGGCTTATAACATCTCCTAACCTGTAGAGGATGTAAGCTTGTGGCATCAGCCATGGGTTATTTCTCCAAGGGGAGAGCCAATAGCCAATTAGATTTGGGATATACAGGCACATGGCTGCCTCTGCTGCACAGTATTTCCAGGCAGGTGAGGTGTAGCTGGTGCTGACGGTGGAGTCTTGCTTGACTCAGGGAGACCCATATTTGCTTTATTGGTTTAGTGGCCTTTGGTAACACTCTCTGGCATTCCAGAGGCCATCTGTACACTTGCATGTGTGGTCTCAATACATCCCTCCCATGTTAACGTCAGGTCTTCGGCAGCAGGGTCTTATTGCCTCTCCTCCTGTAGGTATCCCAACTTAGAGGCAAGGAGCCCTTACCTTTTGTGGGGCCTTGGATCCCCTGGCCAACATCCACCTGGTAGAACAATCCATTGCTGATGTCAGAGCTCCTGTATTAATATATTTTGCCTGAGTGCATAGCCCTAGGACTTTAGTATTATATTTGGTTCTGAACAGAGAGTAATCCCTTCCACAGTTCCCATGTCTAGTAGTCAATTAAAGAAAGCAGTTTTACCGGTTTTATAAGAGATTACCTCTACAATAGTTGTCTCCAATTTACAGTTGGGGAGCGACCTCATCATTGTCATATTTCTCCTTGTTCTATGGGTGGGAAGGCAAGGAAGTCTCTCATATCAGAACCTTTGTGGCACCTAGAAGGTAAGTTTCATTAGGACTCATTATAACTAGTTGTTACATGTAGGATCCACAGAGGGGTTCGATGTTTATGGCAATCTGAGGCTTTTCTTCCTTTGAATGTTCAGACGGGTCAGCCTTTCCGTTGCCACTTTTTGGTACATCCTACTCAATGCAAACCTGTATCTTTTCTTTCTCAGCCGTTAAGTTGGTGACGTTTTGTCCTGTTGGAACAAACAAATCTTTTCCCATAGTTAGTTTTAAGATTTGAATTGCAAGGGTTTGATGAAAAGGTTTCATGTCTTTCTGTATCCCCCCCCCTTTTTTTTAGCGTATGAGTCTCCAGAAGACAGTTGTATTATACATGACTATAGGGTGGAGTCAAGGCACAGATTTCATCAAATTCACCCATGTTGTTTTGGGTGACTATATATGATTAACTTGGGAAGCAAACTTAATTTTTACGTTAAATCATCTTAAAGAGAATGCTACAAGGTGATACTGTACAACAGAGAAATTATAGAGAACATTTGTATGTGTCAATCCCAAAGTTCTTGCTCTACAGATTTTATGTAAAGCAAATGTGGGCAACAGCGAATTATATCTCCATTTAATTCAGATGCATTACCATTTTTATCAGATTCTGTAAACCAATGTTGTTTAATATACACATGTTTACTTTTACTTTTACTAAGTCCTAAAACACCATGTGTCCTGTAGACAGTGTCTAGGCGAAACTGGGTACTTGCTGAGCTCACGTCAATTAAATATGCCTTAATCGAATATACACCCGTGTCCCTCTCCCACCCATCCCCCCTTTCCAATTCACCATTTCAGTCCATTTTCTGATGCAGTCTTTCTGTTGTTCTTTTACTATGCCTCCCTCTCCATGAGAAATATTTATATCTGGGTTGTTGGTACTAGCATCCACATATGAGGGACACCATTTGTCGTTTGTTTTTCTGGGACTGTGTTACTTCACTTAACATAATGTCTTCCAGCTCCATCCATTTACCTGCAAATTTCATGATGTTGTCCCTCTTTACTGCTGCATAGTATTCCATTGTATACATGTACCACATTTTCTCTATCCACTCGTCAGTTGAAGGGCACCTGGGCTGGTTCCAGCTTTTTGCTATTGTGAACAGAGCTGCAATAAACATAGCTGTGCATGTATCTTTGCAGTAAGTTGTGTCTTGTGGGTATATACCCAGGAGTGGTATGACTGGGTCAAATGGAAGGCTCATTTTGAGTCTTCTAAGGGTTCTCCACACTGCTTTCCATAGTGGCTGTACAAGTTTACATTCCCACCAGCAATGGATGAGTGTTCCCCTTTCCCCACAACCTCTCCAGCACTTGGTATCATTCGTGTTCCTGATCCTAGCCAGTCTTATTGGAGTAAGGTGATATCTCAGAGTGGTTTTAATTTGCATTTCCTTAATTATCAGAGATGTTGAACACTTCTTAAGATGTTTCTCGGCCATCTCTAACTCCTCCTCTGTGAAGTCTCTATTCAGATCTTTGCTCCATCTTTTGAATGATTCATTTGTTTTCTTTCTTCTTTGTTTTTTGAGTAGCTTGTATACTCTGGAAATTAATGCTTTGTCAGATGTATCTGCTGTGAAGGTTTCCTCCCACTCTGTGGGTCTTCTCCTCACTTCCTTTATTGCTTCCTTTGATGTACAGAAGCTTTTGAGTTTAATGAGGTCCCATTTGTCAATTGTCGATCTTATTTCTTGTGCAGCTGCTGTCTGATTTAGGAAGTCTTTTCCTACACCTATGTCTTGTAGTCTGCTGCCAAGCTTCTCTTCTATCACCTCCAGAGTTTGGGGTTTCACGTTGAGGTCTTTGGTCCATCTGGAGTTGACCTTTGTACAAGGTGAGAGGTAGGGGTTTAATTTCATTCTTCTACAAGTGGTGATCCAGTTTTGCCAGCACCACTTGCTGAAGATGCTGTCTTTCTTCCATTGTGTCTTCTTGGCCCCCTTGTCAAATATGAGGTGGCTGAAATTGTATGAGCTCAGGTTTGGATCTTCAGTTTTATTCCATTGGTCAACTGGTCTGTTTTTGTGCCAGTACCAGGCTGTCTTTATGACTATAGCCCTGTAGTATAGTTTGATGTCTGGTATAGCGATCCCCCCTGTATTGCTCTTTTCACTCAGGGTTGCTTTGGCTATTCGGGGTCTTTTGTTTTTCCAAATGAAATTGAGGATTTTTTTTTCCAAGCCTGTGAAGAAACTCTTGGGGATTTTGATTGGGATCGCATTAAATCTGTACACTAGTTTGGGTAGGATGGACATTTTTACTATATTTATTTTCCCAATCCATGAGCATGGGAGGTTTGTCCATCTTCTGATGTCTTCCTCAATTTCCTTTTTCAGGGGTTTAAAATTTTTGTTGTAGAGATCCTTGGTGTCTTTGGTTAGGTTTGTTCCTAGGTATTTTATTGTTTTTGAGGCTATTGTGAGTGGGAAGGTCTCCTTGTAGTCCTTCTTCAATTGCTTGTTGTTGGTGTACAGAAAGGCTACTGATTTTTCTAGGTTTATTTTGTATCCTGCCACTTTACCAAAGCTCTTAATCGTTTCTAGGAGTTTTCTGGTGGAGTTCTTAGCATCCCTTAGGTAGACAATCATATCATCAGCAAAAAGGGATAGCTTGACTTCCTCTTTTCCAATTAGAACTCCTTTAATTTCCTTTTCTTGCCTTATTGCCCTAGCTAGGGTTTCTAGCACTATATTGAAGAGGAGTGGTGACAGGGGGCAGCCTTGCCGAGTTCCTACCTTTAAGGGGAATGCTTCTGTCATTTCCCCATTTAGGATGATATTGGCTGTGGGTTTTCTGTATATGGCTTTGATTACATTGAGGAATGATCCCTCCAGACCAATTCCCTCCAGGACTTTAAACATGAAAGGGTGCTGGATTTTGTCAAAGGCTTTCTCCGCATCAATTGAGATGATGGTGTGGTTTTTGTCCTTCAGTCCATTGATATGTTTGATGATGTTTATTGATTTTCGTATGTTGAACCATCCCTGCATGTCTGGTATGAATCCAACTTGGTCATGGTGGATGATTTTCTTGATGTGAGTCTGTATGCGATTTGCCAGAATCCTGTTTAGAATTTTGGCATCTGTGTTCATTAGGGAGATGGGTCTATAGTTCTCCTTTTTGGTTGTATCTTTCCCTGGTTTTGGTAGTAGCGTAATGCTGGCTTCATAGAAGGAATTTGGGAGAAGTCCCTCCATTTGTATCCTTCTAAACAATTTAAGTAGTAATGGTTGTAAGTCTTTACGAAATATTTTATAGAATTCTGCCGTGAATCCATCCGGGCCTGGGCATTTTTTGGTTGGGAGGCTACTTATTACATCTTCGATTTCTTCCTGTACTATTGGTCTGTTTAGGCTGTCGATCTCTTCTTGGTTGAGCTTTGGTGATTCCCAGGATTTCAGATATTCATCCATTTCTTCTAGGTTTTCAAACTTAGTAGAATATAAGTTTTTGAAGTAGTCCCGTATGATTGTCTGGATCTTTTCATTGTCTGTTGTGATATTTCCCCTTTCATCACAGATTCTATTGATTTGGAGTTGTTCCCTCTTTCTTTTGGTTAACTGGGCTAGAGGTCTGTCTATCTTGTTTATTCTCTCAAAGAACCAACTTTTGGATTCATTGATTTTTTGTATGGTTTTCTTTGTTTCTATTTCATTGATCTCTGCTCTGATTTTTGTTATTTCTTCTTGTCTGCTCCGTTTAGGGTTCATTTGTTGTTGTCTCTCAAGTATTTTTAGCTGCAGTGTTAGATCGTTCACTTGTGCTCTTTCTGTTTTTTTAATGTGGGCACTTAGAGCTATAAACTTCCCTCTTAGGATTGCTTTAAGAGTGTCCCATAGATTTTGCTGTGTTGTTTTATCATTGTCATTCAGTTCCAGGAATGTTTTTATTTCTTTTTTTATTTCTTCCTTGACCCACTCATTATTCAGGAGAGTGTTGTTTAGTCTCCATGTGTTCCTGTAGGTTGTAGGGTTTATTCTGGTGTTGATATTGAGTTTTATTGCACTGTGGTCTGATAGAATGCATGAGATTATTTCAACCTTTTTATATTTGTTGAGTTTTTCCCTGTGTCCCAGTATATGGTCTATTTTGGAGAATGTTCCATGAGGTGCTGAGTAGAAAGTGTATTCTCTGGTGTTTGGGTGAAATATTCGGTAGATGTCTGTGAGGTCCATTTGGTGTATTGTGTCATTTAGTTCAGATGTCTCTCTGTTTATCCTTTGTCCTGTTGATCTGTCTAGAGGACTTAATGGGGTATTGAAGTCCCCTAGTATTAGTGTGCTGGGGTTAATCTGTGCCTTGAGATCCTGAAGAATTGTCTTTATAAAGTTTGGTGCACTGATGTTTGGTGCATATATATTTATGATTGTGAAATCTTCATCGTCAATTGTTCCTTTAATAAGGATGTAATGGCCCTCTTTGTCTCTTTTGATTTCTTTTGCTTTGAAGTCTATTTTGTCTGATATTAGAATAGCCACACCCGCTTTCTTTTTGGTACCATTTGCTTGGAATACTTTCTTCCATCCCTTCACCTTAAGTTGGTGCCTATCCTTGAAATTGAGATGGGTTTCTTGTAGACAGCATATAGATGGGTTTTGTTTCCTAATCCATTCTCCCAGTCTATGCCTTTTGATTGGGGAGTTTAGCCCATTAATATTTAAGGTTACAATTGAAAGATGGATGTTGCTTCCTTTCACTTTATTATCCATTTGGACTTCTAGCCTTTGATTTTGCTCCTATGGTTATGTTTTTATTAGTTTCTTTTCCTAGGTGTTTGAGGATTGTTGCTCCTCTCTTCTGCCCTTTGAATTGCTTCAAGTATTTTATGAAGAGTTGGTTTTCCAGACATGTATTCCATCATCTTGTTTATGTCATGGAAGATTTTTCTCTCTCCTTCAAGTATAGTCGACATTTTTGCTGGGTAAAGTATTCTGGGTTGGCATCCGTAGTCCCTTAACACTGGGAATGCTTTGCTCCATGTTCTTCTTGCTTTCATGGTTTGAGGCGAGAAGTCAGTTGTAATTCTGATGGGTTTCCCTTTGTATGTGACTTGTTTTTCTTTTGTAGCCCTCAGAATTTTGTCTTTGTTTTGGGCATCTAGCATTTTAACTATGATATGGCGTGGGGTGTTTCTTTTCTGATCTTGTCTATTTGGGGTCCTATGTGCTTCTTGTATTTGTATGGGTTTGTCATTTTTTAGTTTGGGGAAATTTTCATCTATTATTCTGTTGAAGATCTGATCAATACTATTCTCTTGAGATTCTTCTCCTTCCTCTATTCCTATGATGTGGAGGTTTGATCTTTTCATAGTGTCCCATATTTCCTGGTTGTTCCACTTTTGTGTATTTTTAAATTTTTATATTCTTTATTTGAGCTTTTTAGTTGCTCTGTGTTATCTTCCAGATCTGATATTCTTTGTTCTGCTTCCTCCATTCTACTTCTGAGGCTTTTTCCTTTCCTTTCTTCTTGATTGGATGAGTGTTCTAATTCCTTTTACATTTCATCATGTGTTTTCTTTAGTATTTCCATTTCCTTTTTGAGCTTCTCAATCTCTTCTTGGTGCTCCTTACTTTGTTGGTTGGCTTCCTTTTTCAATGTTTCTACTTCCTTTTGGAGTTGTTTTTTTATTTCCTCCCTCTAGTTCTTTCTGGAGTTTGTCAATCTGTTCATTTAGTTCTTTCCGTAGTTTGTCATTGTATCCCTCTAGGTCCTTTTTGAGATTTTCATTCTTTCTCTTTAGTTCTCTGAATTCTTCTTTATTTTCTTTAATTTCTCTGCATAGGTCTACAATTATTCCTCTAAGATCTGTTTCTTGGGTCACCTCCAGGGGTATTCCATTGTAGCTATCTCCTACAGGTTTGGTAGAGCTTGTTGTGGGATTATCCCGTGCCTTTCCCATGTTGTCACTTCTTTGTGTCCCTGGAATGTGGGTTTCCATTTTGTGATTCAAATCTCAAATGTCTTTTCACTATGTTAGCACTGGTTTTGCTTGCCTCCTTCTAATGCTTTTTTTTTCTTTCTTTCCCTCCTCCTTGTTTATGGAGTGTTAACTTGTCTAGGTTTCAGGCTTTCACTTTTGTTTATATATTGGATACTGTAAGTCTCTTCCTTTCCTGTTCTGAATGTTCTCTTAATCCACTGGATACTCTCTCCTGAATTCCAGTTGTTGGGGGGGTAAGTCCTGACTTAGCCTGTGCCCCAGTACCTGCCTGGAGCAGTGGCGGGCTGCTCCTGACCCCTGCGCAGACTATGGCGGTGTTTGCGCCTGACCCCAAACCCAGGACCTCCTCCCCCTTGCGACTATGGGGGGTGGGGCACCCAGCTGGGCTGCCACGCTCTGGCGGGATTTAGGGGTCCAATCTAGGTCTGCCAGCCACTGGTCCCTCTGCCACAACTCAGCAAATCAATTGCCCTGCACCCGTGGGTCAATGCCCTAAGTTTTTACCTGCCTGGATCAGTGGCGGGCTGCTCCTGACCCCTGCGCAGACTTCCTCTCTCCTTTGAATTGCCTTGCGTATTTTCTGAAGGGTTGGTTTTCTGGACATGTATTCTTTCATCTTGTTTATGTCGAGAAAGATTTTTGATTCTCCTTCACCTAAAATTGACATTTTTTTTTCCTGGGTAAAGTAAACTAGGTTGGCATCTATAGTCATTTAGTACTAGAAATACTTTGGTCCATGTTCTTCTTGCTTTTATTTTTTGCATTGAAAAGTCAGCTGTATTTCTGATGGGTTTCTCTTTATATGTAATTTGCTTTAATGTTGAGGCTTTCAGTATCCTGTGTTTGTTTTGTGAGTCTAGTGTTTTAACTATGATGTGGTGTGTGGAATTACTGTTCTACTCTTTTCTTTTTTTTTAAGAAAGCACTGTGATACCTCGTTCTTTTATTTCTTTTTGTACATTAAGACATAAACTGATAGGGAATTGGCTACAGCAGCTCAGGCTCCTTCCTGTTAGTTCTCACAAAGCATGCTTCTCTGGATGAGCCAGGCTGGTGCTTCAACTGAACCCAGGTTCCTTTCTCTTTGGGTTCCTTTTTTGTTCTGGTCCTTTTCCTTCACACATTTCAGGAAGCTGTCTTGGCTCTTAGAGTGCTAAATATGCTCAATATGCACATTAATTCTCTTGGCAAGAATCTTACCCTTCACTTGCTTGTTTACAACAATGCCAACAACATGCTGAATGATGTTGTAGACTTGGCCATTTTTGCCACGTTTACATCTACTGGGCATTCCTTGTTGAACAATACCCATTCCCTTAATGTCTACAGTATTGTCCTTCTAGTAGATTCCCATATATGTGGCCAAAAGGGGTCTAGAGAACATGTAGTGGGTGCTTCTCTTCTTTCCCTTTGTGTTTGTCATTTTGGTGAATCACTGGAAGATGGATGGCCCATCAGAAGGCTCTAATCTTTTCTATTTGGTGTTCTATGTGCTTCTTGTATTTGTATAGATATGTCCTTTTTTATTTGGGGAAATTTTCTTCTATAATTCTGTTGAAGATCCAGTCAATACTATTATCTTTGGATTCTTCTCCTTCCTTTTTTCCCTATGTTGTGGAGGTTTGGGCATTTCATGGTGTCCCACATTTCCTGAGTATTCAACTCTTGTGGTTTTTTTTTTTTTTAATTTTTCATAATCATTGGTTGAGCATTCTAGTTCTTCCATGTTCTCTTCCAGTCTTGCTATTCTATTTTCTGCTTCCCGTATTCTGTTACTGAGGCTTCTCCTGCCCTTTGCTACTGACTGGACGACTGTTCTATTTCTTTTTTTTTTTTTTGGTCTTTTTGAGACAGGGTCTCCCTGTAGTCCTAGCTGTCCTGGAACTCGCTCTGTAGACCAGGCTGGCTTTGAACTCACAAAGATCCGCCTGCCTCTGTCTCCCAAGTGCTAGGATTAAAGGCGTGCGCCACCACACCTGGCCTCTATTTCTTTTTCATTTCATCCTATGACTTCTTCAGTATTTCCACTTCCTTTTCTTTTCAGAGTTTGTAATTCCTTCTACTTCTTTGTGTGTGTGGTCAGTTTCCTTTTGCATTTCAGCATGGGATTTCTTCAGTATTTCCATTTCCTTCCCAAGTTTGTCATTCTCTCCCTTTAGTTCTTTTATTTGCTTGTCTGTGTGTTCTTTATGTTCCTTGATTTCTTTGATTATGTCTATGATTGTTCTTTTAAGATCTGTTTCCTGGATTACCTCCAGGGAGATTTCATTGTAAGAGTCTTCTATAGTACTGGTAGAGTTTGGTGGGGATTTATTATTTGCTTTTCCCATGTTGTTTTTTTTTTACTGTGCATTTGGCATGTGCATTTTCTTAATTGTATTTTGATGCAAAACTCAAGTGTGTCTTTGCTGTGTTAAAGGAGTGCTGTGTTAAAGGATTACTGTGCTTGGTAAAGGTCTACCAGATCTCCTCGTCCGGCTTTAAACTTCTTCAGTGGCATGCAGGGGTCGGGGCCACCTGGCTCCACTTGCTTGGGCCTACCAGAGCTGGGCCACTCTCCTGGGTGCTCTGACTGTGGTCTCAGAGTTCCACCTGGTTCAGTTTGCCTGTGCTGGCTCTCCTAGACCCAGTACTTCAGGTAGGTGATTCCAAAGCTCTGGTTGGTTCACCTTACCTGTGTGGACTTGTCTAGGCCAGGCTACTCTGTTGGGTCAATTGGGAATAAGAGATGGGTGTTGTTTCAGATCAGCTGGGAGCTGATTTAGGTTAGCTGGCAGCCAGCTCTGGGTTATGAGCCATTTGCTTGGCTCCCACCAGATGGCCAAGTCTCTGCCCACAGGCACCCTGCTTGCTACTTGCCTGCTCTGTTTGGCTCTGGCTGGATGGCCAAGTCTCCACCCACAGGTGACCTACAGGCTATTCACCTGTTCTGGTTGGCTCACCTGGTGGCCAAGTCTCCCATACACAGCACTTTAATCATCTTTACATCCCCATCCACACCTTCTATAGTCCCCTTGATGGATTTCATGCTTTCTGTCATTTTCATTAAGGCCTATCACATCAAGTTAGTGTTCCTTGATGTCTCTCAGTGTAAGTTTATCCATTTAGGTCTAGTCAGCCCCTCTAGAGTCCTTTAAAGAAGATCAGCTCTTTGTCCTGTATTAACCAGCTGCCCAATAGTTCTTGAGCTAAGATTGGGCCTTGCTGCTCCTTTCCACAGTTATATGCTAGGTTATAGTTTGCTTGAGTTTGCATTAGTCTTGTGCATGTTGTCACCATTGCTGTAAGCCAATGCACATGGCTGGAGAGACCACAGTTCTTAGAGAAAACCCCAAGGGTGTTGCATCCCTAAGTAAGTGTAGCTTCTTATTGTGTGCTAAATGTGAATACTTACATTTACAATGCCATTGACTACATATCAAATATGCTTCTTTTGCCAACAGATGGGAGCTATTACAGAGTTCCAAAACTGGTCACACAAAGATATTATGTATCTGTGAAATTTCCAATGCTAAGTAACATATCTACAAAGGAACTTCACCACCTATACAAATATAGTTTATAATTTGCACAACCTACCATTTCCCCCAACACCTTTATTTCATAAAAAAAATCATTCATAACTTACAAAAAGTTCCTTCAAATCTATTTTTTTAATTTTCATTTTTTATTGATGCTTTGTGTATTTCATATATCATTTTCCAATTCAGTTCAGGCATATTTCCCTTTCCTTTCCCCCCACCCCACCACACGCCATCCCATATCATGCATTCTGCCATAACTGTCCTGCCTCTTTCACTGTTTTTTTTTTCATTTTTTTAACTACAAGTGATAATTTATGAGTATAAGCATCCTTCATGTAAAACCAGTTTGCAAGCAGTTGTGCCCATACCCACACAGCCTATGGGTCCCACCATCCAGTAGGGGGGGCTTGTATATTCAATCAAGTTGATCAAATGAGTGTCCAGACTATATTGCTGTAGTTTCACCATTCACCCTAATCGCAGCCCTTACATTCTACCATGCCCTCTCTTCCACAGATTGTTCCCTAGGCTTAGAAAAGGGGTGCAGGTGGATGAGAAGCAAGACAGTCTACTTTGTCTGGAGCTGTTGTCTTGGACTCTAGTCAGTTCTGGCTGTTTCCTTTCATGGGCTGACAGTTTGTCCAGGAATAACCTTTTGATCCTACTAATGAAGCACATGCAATTAGATATATAGGTATTTAAACAGTACTAATTGTAATGGTTGGTTATTTTGGTATAGACACAGATGTTTGGATGGTATGTTAATCTATGAATTACCTTTTTTTCTGTTAAATATGACAGGGTCTTACTATGGCTTATAATATCTCCTAACCATTAGAGGATGTAAGCTTGTGGCATCAGCTGTGGGTTATTCATCCAAGGAGAGAGCTAATAGCCAATTAGATTAGGGATATACAGGCAAATGGCTGCCTCTACTGCACAGTATTTCCAGGCAGGTGAGGTGTAGCTGGTGCTGGCGGAGGAGTCTTGCTTGACTCAAGAAGACCCATATTTGCTTTATTGGTTTAGTGGTCTTTGGTAACACTCTCTGGTATTCCAGAGACGATCTGTACACTTGCATGTGTGGTCTCAATACATCTTTCCCAGGTTAACGTCAGGTCTTTGACAGCAGGGCCTTATCACCTCTCTTCTTGCAGGTATCCCAATTTAGAGGCAAGGAGCCTTTACCTTTTGTGAGAGCTTGGATCCCCTGGCCAACATGTCCTTGGTAGAATAATCCATTGCTGATGTCAGAGCTCCTGTATTAATATATCTTGCTTAAGTACATAGCTTAAGGAGACTTTAGTATTATATTTGGTTCTGAATAGAGAATAATCCTTTTCACAGTTCCTATGTCTATTAGTCAATTAAAGAAGGCAGTTTTACTGGTTTTATAAGAGATTACCTCTATAATAGTTGGCTCCAATTTCCAGTTGGAGAATGAGCTCATCATCATCATATTTCTCCTTGTTCTATGGGGGGAGGCAAGAAAGTCTCTCGTATTAAAACCTTTGAGGCACCTAGAAGGTAAGTTTCATTAGGACTCATTATAAATAGTTGTTACAAGTAGGATCCATAGAGGGGTTTGATGTTTGTAGCAATCTGAGGTTTTTCTTCCTTTCAATGTTCAGACGGGCCAACCTTTCTGTAGGCACTTTCTGGTACATCCTACTCAATGCAAAGCTGTATCTTTCCTTTCTCAGCCATTAAGTTGGTGACATTTTGACCTGTTGGAACATACAAATCTTTTCCTATAGTTAAAGGTTTGAATTGCAAGGTTTTTGACAGAAATGTTTCATATCTATCTGTATCCCCCGTGTTTTTTTTTTTTTTTTAGGTTTTTGTTTTTTGACCCATGAGTCTCCAGAAGGCAGACCACCCTACCTATAGGGTGGAATCAAGGCACAGATTTCATCAAATTCACCCATGCTGTTTTGGGTGACTGTATGTGATTAACTTGGGAAGCAAACTTAATTTTTAAGTTATAGCATCCTACAGGTGAAAGAGAATGTTACAAGGTGATACTGTGGTTTCACAGCAGAATTCTATAAAATATTTCAAAACGACTTACAACCATTACTACTCAAGTTGTTTAGAAGGATATGAACGGAGGGAGTTCTCCCAAATCTATTCTTTTAAAAAAATTCTGAAAATTAGCTGTTCATTAAGTTATTCAAATAGTCATTAAGGTCATGTAGAAAGACTCAGCATCATTCATCATAAGAAAAAAATTCAGGAAGAAAAGAATGAATATGTGGAAATATTGTTTTCCAGGATAAGGATAAACTAGAGATCTCATTTCTATTGTCCAATATATTAGTTTTTCCTAATGCCTAAAACAGCTGCCAATGTTGACTACAGCTGACCAATGAACACTGTAGAATGGCTGAATAATATGGTAGAATGTGCGAAGCTACATAATTCTTTTCATTGAAGGGAAAAGTACATAACCTAAAGTTAGTTAGTTTAAAGTGTGGAGTTCAGTGATATTTAACATACAGTGTTTTTCAACCATGTCCATGTAGTTAGCAAAGAAATCATTCATTCCTCACTCAAAACTTCATGCAATAGTAATGATCAAATCTGGGTAATTAATGTTTCTATTTCCTCAAATGTGTTTCATTTATAAGTGTTTGCAACTTTTGTATATATTTTCTTGTTTTCAAATAGATCATGATTTGTAGACTGGTTGCAAGCTTGAGATAGGATATGAATCACAGATCTAATTCTACCTGTTCTTTGGTTTTAGTTATGAACCTCTGTCTGCTTCCTCCCCTCTCCCCCCCTGCCCCTCCACAGTCTATTGGGACTTTTCCTCTACCTTCTTCTGTATTATTCTGTTTCCTCCAATGAGAATATACAATATTGGTGAGATCGCCACCAATATCAGTGCTGGATATGAATTCCAAGCATTTTTACATGCTAAGCCATTTCTCCAAGACCCCAATTTCAATATAAATAAGGAATTAGAATCTAATTAAATGGTATGAATCTCTGTGGACCAGGCCTCAGGTTGTATCACACTAAGGTTGCAAAAAGCAGAGACACCAGCTTCTAACTCTCAGCTGCCGTTTATGCAGAAAAGGATTTCAGATATCTTAACTTTCTGGCCTACTCTGTATGTAAGTCATGCCTGATTCTGCATTCGAGAGAAGCCACAGAAATATCACGTGCTTTGGCTAAGAACTCAGATGTGTTAAGAAACCATGACTAGTAAAGGAGAGTGTGGATGTATGGAAAACACTTCTCTACTTGCATATTTTAAAATTCAAAGAGACTGGGGGGGGGCAATGCAACTTAAACGCTAAGAACATGTTTGAAAATGCAGTTAATCATGCATAATTGTATATAAATATATGTGCATATAAATAATGAGTGTGTAGGTGTGTTCACTTGTTCAGCTGTTATGTGATGCCTATACTGCAGGGCTAGTAAAATCTTTTGAGATCAGTCACCCTATCACATGAGTCTTAAAACTTTATTATGGGGACTGGAGAGAGAGCCTAGCGGTTAAGAGCACCGACTGCTCTCGCAGAGGACCCGGGTTCGATCCCCAGCACCCACATGGAGGCTGAGAACTGTCTGTAACTCCAATTCCAGGAGAACTCCAGTTCCAGTGGAATCCATCACCCTCTTCTGACCTCCGTGGCATTGCATGACATGGGTGCACAAACCTACATGCACACAGTACACTCATACACATACAAAAATAAATAAAATTAAAAAAAATCTTTATTTTGTTAGAAGATTAAAATTTCAATTAAATAATAAAGAATTAAAAGGAACCATCTCATTGAAAATTTAAGGTAGATTTGATATAGATTTTTCTAACTTTCCTGTTAAAATTTTTAAATTTGTTATAACTTTGTTAAATTGTATGAAATATAATGTGAGCCATTGTATCCAGCATTGTAATATCAATACCCACCATCATCTTCATTCTATTGTATATAATCAATTTTTAAAAAATAAACTGCAAATTCAATACATTTGGGAATGTTTTAATCACACATTACCAAATCCCTGCATTTAGGAATACAGTACAGGATTTTCCAAAAATGAGCAAGAAGACGATGTACAAGTTAGAATAGTTTTAAGACAGTCAGGTGTAGAATTCAAAACTCAAACAGTGGAAGGTCAGATTGTAAACTATTCACAGTACAGGAAACTGTTGTGTGACCCTGTTTCTGGGGAGAAGTGAAAAAACATCTACTCACCCCAAGTAGATAATCAATAGAGACCAAAAAAAAAAAAAAAAAAAAAAAAAAAAAAGGAGACACCAAAATCCAATGAGGTAAAATGATAAATTTAATTGGGGTTACTTACAGGAGAATGAGTGAGGGATTACAGGAGCAGAAATGATTCAAATATAGTGGCATCAACAAAGCCTACTCCAGCAAAGGTGACAGCTCGGGAAAGTCTGAAATCTGGTGTGCACAGCTTGCAGGAAGCACAGCAGTTTGCAATAGATCCTTTCTAGGTAACACAGTTAGGTTGGCCCTCTTTCAGTCCCTCTGTCCTTCCAGGCATCTCTGTTGATCTCTGCTTCTTCCAAGTGGTTTGGCTGTTCTGAGAGCATCTCTCTGAGTCTTTAAGTTTTATTATATATTCTTGGGAAGGAGAATCCTAGAGTAAACCTTGTCAATTCCTGGATATCCTGAAGCTGTTTTGTTGTTTACTTCCTGAGCTAAATAGAGCTTCCCTGCCTGGTAGAATGTTTCACCAACCCTCAAAACATCTCGTTGATTACTTCCCTTTGGACAACCTGTTGTTTACCTCATGTTAGCACATTGTGTTTTATACCTTCCCTTAGACATCGTGTTGTTTACCCAGTTTTCCCTCAAGATGTAAGGTTTCATCTGTGAGGAAATTGCTGTGCAAAGATACACTGTAATTACATGGCAATTCAAAGTTTAGAGAAGGGAATTTAGATTGAATAATGAATATATTTCACATGTCTAATTGGAAAGATAATGGAAATGGGAATGTACATTATTTATAAAGGTAAAGACCGAGAGCTCAAGAATAAATACCAAGACTTGGCCACAAGAAAAGGTTTATACACACACACACACACACACACACACACACGCACACACACACATATCCATGGGGGAAGATCTCATATGATGAGATAGGTTGATGCCTTGGCAGGAAAGTAAAATATAACAGTGCATGATATTCTTCTGCAGAAATTGGGAAGATACTGGTCAGTACCTCAAGGCAGAAATAAAAATAAAAGGGGCAAGTTCCTTTGAAAGTTGGAGATAAAAAAAAAAGAAAGTTGGAGATGAAAGAGCAAGTAAAGGAGGCATGTCAGATAAAAGGAAGAATAACTTATGCAAGATGTAAAACACACAGACTAGCACCTGCTACATAAAAAGAATATCACTAATATCATACAATTATAATGGGAAAAAAGAAGGAAGATGGAAGAAAAGGGGGGAGAAGAAGAGGGTAGTATAAAAGTGCTAGAAAAGGAGCTAAAATAGGATAAAAACAATGTTAGTGGTAGTTTCCCTTCAAATTCAAATTTCAGTTTAAGCATCATTAATTTGTATGCCACTTTCCCGGGATTATTTTGCAGTGACAGTCAAAACTATTATGTTCTACAATTTACCTGTTTAGTAATTTTATAAACAAAATAATTACCATCTTATTTGTTATAGAAATTTAATTATTAAAAGATGATCACAATTTTATGTAGCACAAGTTTTTTAATAACTAGTTTTACTAAAGTTTGATCTGTGAAGATGGGAGAAAGGTAAAATAATGTGCTTTTGCTGAGTAACTCATGGAAAACATATTTTTACAAAGCATTATATGAGAGTCTAATCACTATGCAGCAAAGCCCAGGAGACATAGCTTACACCTAAAAATACTAGATTTAGAGTCTAGTACTCTGCTGGGTGGGTTGTGCTCCTATCCAACTTCTCTATTTCTTTTTGTCTTACCATTCTACTTTTTCTTAGAATTAGCAAGTCTTATTGTGATAAAATTTACTATGAAACAATTTCTTTTCAGTTACATGTCTATGAGTTTTAATGCATATATAGAATTATATGGATATGACCATATCATTTTATAGAACAATGTCCTCACCTTATCCAAGGACCAATGTTTCATCTTCCCCTTCTCCAGCAAGCCATAAATCTGCTTCCTGACAGATTCTAGCTTATTAAAAAACAGCAAGTCATATGTTTTGCTTTTAGAGAGCCAAAACAATGTTAAATGGCTTGTACTTGAGATTAATCATGCCCACAAAGACCAACCTGAAACCTCTAGAGCTAGTTGATACAGTAAAGTGTCACAGCCAAACAAAGCAAAACAAACCAAAGAAAAGAGAAAACACATCTATTATCACTAATCAATAATTTATTTGTGTTTGTTTTGTTATTTATTAATTTCTATGCTTATTTTCTGGTAATACTGTTTGTATCTCTATCATCACTCTTCCCACTGTTGTTTTTTCATTTCACTACCAAAAACTATCTTTCCTTTGTGGAGGAATTAATGAGCAATATGATAAATCAAGTCCATTTATAGCAATACATTTTTGCATTGAAGTCAGACTGTGGTCAATCCAACAACTTTTCATTGCAGGTGATTCTGTTAAACTTATTCCTTCCTATTTTTTGCATAACTTTTTTGAATCCATTGTAATGATTCTTTTTCTTTAGTAACAAATAGCAATACCTGAACTTCTAGAAGCTTGTTGTCCTGGTTTTTATAACGTTACACATAATCATGGTGTTTCAATTTCTTCTTTATTTAACCTGCATCTAGTACTCAGGCACAGGTTTATAATCAAGATAATATTTAGATATTTTAAAATGTATTATTTTAAAGTATTCTTTCTACTCTAGAGACGTGATTGTGAATAGCTATTCTTATTAGTAATTTTTGTCTTTGTATACAAGTGTACTACCTTATATTCCAAAGTTATCCTTTTCATAAATCACTCATGATGTATGGTAAAACAAGGTTCTTTCTATTAATTCATGGTTTGGTACTTAGTTGGTATTTTGTCGAAGATATTTACATATTTATGCATAATACATTTCTATGTGTAAATGTCAGTTTGAGCCATTTCACATTAATTACCTTTTATCTTCAACAAACCAATCAGTGGGCTTAATAGTATCATCTTTTTTCACAGATGAAGAAACAGTGGCATAAATATAGAAAACAACTTGTCCACATATTCAGATATATTAATCCCTGTTTCTTGGTAACAGTGATATGCTTCTCACTATGGCTTATCACAACTAGATATATCAGAATTAATTAAATGTCCTAGAGAGAAATTTTCATTTCATTATATTAATAGAGGTCCATGCAATATATGGAAATGATTTCAAAAAAGTGATTGAAAATGACATAAGAAAATATTTATAAGGTAGCACATTATTAGTTCCTTATATTGACAATCATAATCCTCCCAAATCCCAGTTATGCAGGTGAGTAAGGAGAAAGAAACACAATATCTATACTGTAGTGGTGCATTATTATGAAAATGTATGCATTATTTACTTTGCTATGACATCTGGGATCATTATTTACCCAAATTATGATTTTCCTTCTAAAATACGACAATCTTATCAATATGATGTTGTTTTTAATAGGAAAATGTGCCCTCTGAATGTAGCACCAATTATCTCAGACATTTCATATAATGCATTTATCATAAAATAATATACCTTAAGGAACATACCTCACAATTATTTTAATTATATTTTTATAGGTAGGAATCCATGAATACTTACATCACAACAATAAGTAAAGCAAAAAACGTATAATTCTGAAGTAAATAACCACATGAAATTTCATACCGTTCTTTTCTTTACTTGAAAAACCACTAGTGCTTGATTTCTCTCTCTCTGTACATCAGTTAATACTCTACTCGATGTTTCCCAGAAATAAAATAATATATACTTGTTCACTGGATTCTTATCTCAGCACCATATTCAAGGCCCAGTCCTATTGTTATGTACAGCAATAGTTTGCTCCTTTACATAAATGTATTATATTCTATTAGATGACTATTTCAAACTATATTATTTTATTGCTAATACATATTTGGATAGTTTCTTATTTAGAATCAGTTCACGGAAAATTTTCAGGCACAATACAATATTTGATGTTTGGATCTTTTGTGTTGCATGCACATATGTTGAATAGGCAAATAAGACTGGAATTGTGCATGATGAATTTATTTTCAGCTATAATATCTATTGCTAATTTTTCCAAGAACTTGAGCTTATTTCCAATTTCCAATTCTTTCATTAGTAAATAAAGATTTTATACCATAGAAATAGTTTAGCTGGTAAGTTTGATTTTAAAAATATTACCAAAGAAACTTTTAATATGAAATGTAAAGTTTGTTGCTTTTTGTTCTTGATCAATTGTTCTTGTTGATTAACTATTGTCACGCGCAGCAGTCTCACTGGCAAGAACTTTACGCGGACAACAGGATTCTTCTGTAGCAGTATTTATTGTGTACACAGTTCTTTTGTGAGAAGGACCCTGAAATGAGGAAGAGGCACTGCCTATATAGCAGTCTAGAGGGTTTGAGCATGCTCTGGAATGGTGCACTGTCCAATGCCTCATTAGCATATCCAATGTATGGGCTTATAGCACAATAGGGGCCAAAACCTCATTAGAATATTAGGTGAATGGGCTCAAAGTCATGCGCAGTTCCTGTCCTAACGCGGAAGAGGTGGCTACATGCGGAAAAGGTGGCTAGTTGTTGTTCTCTAGCCTCCTGAGGAAGTCGGCGCCATCTTTAGGGTGCGGTGCATGGTCACAGTAACAATGCTGTGACAGGCTGCCAACAAACTATGGACGTGTGGAGACAGTTCTGGTTCACGAGGAGATGGCATAATTAATTAACCTGATTTGGCTACTTTTGAGTTTAGAAATGCCTTTTGGAAAGCTAAGATTTGAAATCAGATGGAGAATCATATTACGCATTTGATAGAAAAATCAGGCTTTGCATTTAAATTTAGTAGTCAAAAGAGTGAGAATAATATTTAAAGTCATGAAACTGGGTAAATCATTCATAGGAAAAGTAAAGACTGAAATACATAGGAGTTCCTAGAATAGACAAGGAATAAATAGTCCAGAATTATTCACATAAAAGAAGACATCAAATAAGCTTGTGATTGAAAGTTCTACATGGTACCCTAACTTTAGAGTGTTGAACTATTCCTAAAGCTAGGTGAAGAGAATGTTTCAAGAAGCAATTAGTCAGTCCTCAGGAGGTAAATAAAATAAGATCCATGATATTGCCTTCAGAACTGCGAGTGCTATGTAGGAAGGAGTCATGAAGAATAATAGATCATTTGAGATATTTTCCAATGAAGAAATAGAGTTGCATGAAAGATAAGTGAGATATTGAAATAACTTTATCTTTAATACACAGTAGTATTAAAGTAATACTTTACCATTGGTGAGAGAGGTTTGTTGCAGAGGGAATAACTAATGCAAATGAGAATTGCCATGGCAAAGTTCCTTAGGCATTTGGAACAACCCAGAAGTTGAGTTATGGGAACATTGATATGTGAGTTTGTTTCATGCTCCTCTTCAAGAATTACACTTTTCCCAGAGGAGTTTAAGGCAATTTTAACCATTGTAATTAGCAAAATTCTCCATAGTAACAATGGTTCGTTTAATGTTCAAGGTCAGGAACTTAAAGTAATCACTATTATCAGGATTTTAAATTTCTTTTCAGGGAGAAGTTAGGTGTTTCTAAGGAGAGTGGATGAAATTTCAGTTTACCCACCATCGATATTTGCAGCAAAACTATATCCATAATGGATAAATATGGTTAAGAAAGCTATGGGATAGCATGGGAAAATATGCTACGGTTTTAAATAGTACAAATGCATAAAGTGAAAGCCTTGCAGCAGAATTTAAAATAGCTAGAACTGAACAGTGCTTTTTTGATTAGATATGATGTCATAAAACTATTCTCTTTATCTTTATTATATTATTTTCAATACATTCAGTTACAGGGATGGGTACTAATGATCTTTGAAGAAAAAATAGCTTCAGTCATATAAAAAAATAATAATTGATTTATGCTGAATCCATTATCTGATATGACATTTATAACATATTTATATGTGTATATATTTATATGTGTATAAGAATGCAAGTTTGATACTGAAAAATAAAAACTGAATAAATCTTAACAGCTTAAAATTTTAAAGTAAACACAGAATCATGTTTAAATCATTGAACCAATATTGAAAACCCATTTTACAAATTAATGGACTCAGAAACTCTAAGTACAATAATTTAAAATTTCTGATATTTTATAGATAATTACTTTTGTCAATCTGTTTTTTTCTATAACTCATTGCTATTAGTATTCTACAAAAATATCTGTACTATTTAAACACATTTTCAAGTGTCATTCACTTAGGGAAAGTTTTGAGACAACTAATTAGCTTTAATATTTTTCTTTAGCCAGGCAAACAACTTTAATCCCAGCACTTGTGAGGCAGAGGCAGGAGGGGATTTCTGTTAGTTCCAGCAAGTGCTCTATTCTGTAACCTTGACTCACCTCTCTCTCTCTCTCTCTCTCTCTCTCTCTCTCTCACCCTCTCTCTCTTCCTCTCTTTCCTCTCTCTCTCTCTCTCTCTCTCTCACCCTCTCTCTCTTCCTCTCTTTCCTCTCTCTCTCATATTTAAATTGCTAATTTTCAAATTATTTCTGAAATAATAAGGCTTACAAGAGACCTCAAGGATTCTCAAACTATCAAGGCTATGAATTTATTTTAATTCTCTAAATGCTTAATTAATATTTTAGTTCAGTAAAAACCTCATCACATCTCTATAGTTTTTGTTTTAATCTGTGTGTGTGTGTGTGTGTGTGTGCGCGCGCGCGTGTGTGTGTGTGTTTGACTTTGTAAATGTTTTCCACTCATATGTGTGAGCATCTGAGAAGGTCAGAAGAAGAAAACAGATATCTTAGTACTGAAATACAGTCTGCTGGGAGCCAAGCAAAATGGGCACTGAGAATTGAACTCAAGCTTCTGGAAGAGCAGAATCAGGCGTAACCCGTGCCTATCTCTCTAGCCCACATAAGTATTTTTACTTTTTACATAAAAATAAAATTTTCATAAAATGAGAAAATAATCACCTTATTATACTGGTGGAAGAATTTTAAAAAGTTTATGTTACAGGAAAATTATACAAAGACAAATGTTACATAACAATGACAAGATATTTGATTGATTCTATCCAAAAAAAGAAAACCAACGAAACCAAACCAAACCAAACCAAGCCAAACAAAACAAAACAAAACAAAAACTAGTAAAAATTGTACATAGGGCTTTCCTTATTGGTGCCTGAATGTAAAATAGCAGTAAGTTCTGTCTTCTGTTTTCTTGGAAGATCAAATAACTGTGTATTGAATAATGAGTCTTGAAATAGAATCTACAGTTATCAATAAGGAAAGTTCATACTTAATATCTGTGAGTTGTCTCTAGTTTAGTACTAATTTGATTAAAGTATTTTTGGGACCAGACATTTACATTTATAGATTATCTAAAATTTTTACCTGATGAGGATGACATAAATTCTAATAATTTATATCTTTTGGAGAGTGGTACAATCATAATGTATAGTTATAAAATTGTTTTGCATACTTTTTTAACTTACATTATTTACAGAACATAATAATAGATATAAAAATGCAATGAGAGTTCACCTCTTTCTAGGCAATTTATCCACAATTTTCAAAAGGTGGTCCTTCTAATGCTGTTAACCAGCCTTTATACACCCAGGAAGCAAGGCAAAGATTACATGTGTATGTGGTGTTCACTTTATCATATTGCTTGGATCACTACAAAATGGATTAGATAGCCTGGAACTTTGCTTTTCATTGAGGGTGATTTTTGATCTAGTAGTTACAATCTCTTGTTAACAAGAATGTGCCATTCATCTTTATAATATTCCCATAAATTTTTATTGTTAAAAATCTGAAAAAGAGCCGAAACTTGAGTGACCACCTTCATTGCTCCAATAAAAATTAAAGATGTGATTGTGTCTAACCTCTTTGAAAGTTTGGGCAAAAGAATAATAGAATATTTAATGAGACAGAAATTCAGTATGGTTTATCTCAGACTCTGGGGTATATAGTAATCAAAATTGATGTGCCTTCTGTGCAAAGTGGAGACATATAATGTTCACTTGACTTTTATAAAATAGCAAAGGCACTTAAAAATATTGAAAGCTCATTAGCATATGACCTAAATAATGTCCCAAGTATTGCCAATTATAAATATAAAGGCATACACACACTTTGTAGGTCGTCTTGATTCAAAATCCTATGTATTTTTGTTGTTGTTGTCTTAGACCGACTTTCAGAACTAAGAGGTCACCACACAATAGTGGGATCTGACACAAATTCAGGTTTTCTTCAAAGATATTAATCTCCACACTGAACAGAGAAATGCAAACAGTTGGGTTTCAAATGAGAAATGTAATTGGCCTGTTTGGAACAAGTCTACAACGGCAACAGTGGCTACTTTGAACACGCAAGTGCCATCATGATGAAAGTTCACACCACTTACTTGAGAGCCAATTGCACTGTTTTTCTGTTTTTTTGTTTTTTGTGTGTGCAGGGATTGGAGATCAGCCAGATCAGTTGGGTGCACAAAGCCTCTTTGGATCTGTCTTTTCAGAGGTGAACTGCAGAAAATTCCACAGAAAGGTTGAAACTTTATTCCACTCTGGTAAGGATGTTTTCTTATTCTTCACTGTGGTGAGAGTTAGATAAGAAATCCTTTTAAACCATAATATGGTCAGTCAGAAGAGAAGCTGCCCTGTGCTATAAATTACAAAATGTTTTCTGCCTTGAGATATTTTGTTCATGATGGATTTTGATTTATCTTATAGCAAGATAAAATGCAATGCTAACTTCTATTGCACATGTTAAATTTGGAAGTAGGGGAGTCATGTCCTGCTCCAGTGTTGGATGAAATGTGGGGCTATTTCATGTTTCATATTACAATTCAAGTAGAGTTGAAGGATGTTATTCTAAAACCACGGTGAATGAATCTTTGTGCCTTAGTTTTACCCTGCCTAATAGTGTAATAAATTATCAACCACTCACCGCTTGCACAGTGGCCCTTGGGATTTATTTACAGATGTTTTTGAATGTACTAACTTTCTTGCAATTTTAAAATTGGAAAAGCTGGAGATAATAAGTGGTTTGTATATGGATTTGGCATTTTAGACCTAAGTAATAGAAATGTTCTTAACATATGCAAAGTATAAGGATTTGCTATTCTTATCAGTCTTTTGCCCTATACAGCACCGGATTATGTACAGAAATCTCATCTGGTCAAAAGTTTTCCTTGAATTCATATGCTTAAAATCACTAGAAAAAATTCCTATGTGTACATGTATGCATACATAAGTGATGGAATTTGTAAATGTAATATTCATGTTTAAATTATATGTATAAATGCACATAATATTTATATGTACATGATTAATTACAGAATGGAAATTATATATATAATAATCTAATCTCACAATGTTTTATATTTCAGTTTATGGTTATTCAACTTCATCCTCTTACTAAACATTAATTAAAAAATAAGATACTCATATGACAAAAAGTTTCCCAACCAAATAGCTGCATTTGAAGATAAATCTCTTTTGGGGGGTAAAAATGAACTTGCACGATGCAATTTTACTCTTTTTGACTACTCAGCTGCATCCATAATTTAGTATATTTTCTTATTTCAGAATAATCTTTCTCAGGATTTTTTTTAAATTTTTTTATTAATTTTATTTATTTATGTATGTGTATGAATGTACTGTCTGCATGCAGGTTTGTGCACCCGTGTCGTGCAATGCCGCGGAGGTCAGAAGCGGGCCTCGGATTCCCCTGGAACTGGAGTTCTCCTGGAATTGGAGTTTCAGACGGTTCTCAGCCGCCATGTGGGTGCTGGGGATCGAACCCGGGTCCTCTGTAAGAGCGGTCGGCGCTCTTAACCGCTAGGCCATCTCTCCAGCCCCCTTTCTCAGGAATTTATAGCAGAATATAATTCTGAGCTTCACAAATATAAGCAGTTTAAAGTATTTAATTAATATTCATGTACAGTAGCTTTCTAATTTGGAGTAAATTGATTATTTCCCAGTCACCCTTGCAGAAATGAAAATATGCAACTTTTAGACAAAAATGAACATAAATATTTCCGTAGACTTTTTAAGATATTTATTTATTTATTTACTTAATTCCACGTATGTATGCATGAGTTTGAGTGTATGTATATGTGCCGTGTGCATGCAGGCAGTTTTCAGCCTCCCAGAATTCCTGAGCTCTACTTATTCCAAGTCAATTCATCCTGCTCACAGACACATTTCCATAAATGTAATGTGCATTTATATGGTTGAAAATCAGTAAGTTACAGTGAGCCTTTGGATAAAGTTAAATAGGAAACGGTACTCAGAACCAGGGACATGAGAGATGACAGTAAACGAAATGAGAAGCTAATTTTCAGATTTAAAAAACCAACTCCTGGGGCTGGAGAGATGGCCTAGCGGTTAAGAGTGCCAACTGCTCTTGCAGAGGACCCGGGTTCTATCCCCAGCACCCACATGGCAGCTGAGAACCGTCTTTAACTCCAGTTCCGGGGGAATCCGACACACTCTTCTGACCTCCGCAGCATTGCACGAAACAGGTGCACGAACCTACATGCAGACAGATAAAGAATAAATAAAATTAAAAAAAAAACTCCTGAGCTCACAAAGGTTCAGTGAGAACTTTTCTCATTTATTTTCATTTAAATCACACAAATTTTAGTACAATGTATTTTTGTACTTATGATACATACATGACACATATGTATGATAGATATACATATGTTTAAAGAGACAAACGCAAATAGCTTTATTCTGATTAAAATATTGATATAAAGGAGAGTAAATAAAATAATGCTTGGTACTGGAGAGATGTGGTAACAATTAAGACCACCGGTTGTTCTTGCATAAGACCTGGGTTCAAATCTCAGCACCCACATGGTGGCTAACCATCTTCGATAACTTCAGTTCCAGGGGATTCTACACCTTCTTTCTTCTGAAGGTCCTGCACGATACAGATACACTTGCATAGATGCAGACATAATACCTGTACACAGAAAATTAAATAAAAATAAGTAAATAAATATATTGTTGAGTGCTAGTCACAAATGGGCGATCTATATCAAATCTCCTCCCCAAAGCTCTGAGAACTTAATGGAAGAGACAGAGAGGACAGTAGGAAAACTGTTTCTTCCGGACACGATAGGGCTACTGCATTCAAAAACTCACACCAACTGAAGTTGCCTGCACTTGGCTTGCACACAGTCAAGACAGTCAACATTTTAGTATGGAGTGGGAAGTGATTCATGAGCTCATCCATAACTGAGAAAGTATTGAAAGCTACTGAGGGAGGAAATGTTTTCTTTTTCTTTCTTTCTTTTTTTTTTTTTTTTTTTTTTTTTTTTATGTTTAGGAATTCACATTTTCCCTTTAATTTTATATTACTCTAAATATTGAGTATAACCTTCCACCCATATACCAATATTAGAAAGTCTGAACATAACTGTAGGTTAATTCTAGAGCCTAATAATGGATTCCCGTTTTAACTACTTTCCTATAAAAAAGAAATATTACATTGATGATACTCAGTTTGCTTTACAACTAGATTCTTGATGCTAGCATCCACAAATGAATTTTTCATTTATTTTTCTGAGACTGTGTTACTTCACTTAGCATAATGACTTCTAGTTCCATCCATTTACTTGCAAAGTTCATGATGTCATCTTCTTTACTGCGGCATAGAACTCCATTGTGTACATGTACCACATTATCTTTATCCACTCATTGGTTACAGGACATTTGGGTTGGTTCCAGCTCTTCGCTATTGTGAAGAGAGCTGCAATAAACATAGATGTGCATGTATCTCTGTGATATGATGAGTCTTGTGGGTATATACCCAGGAGTGGTATGACTGTGTCAGGTGGTACGTTCATTTTCAGTCTTTTAATAGTTCTTTACACTGTTTTCCATAGGGGTTGGATGAGTTTGCGTTCCCCACCAGCAGTGGATGAGTATTCCACTTTCCCCACAACCTATGCAGCATTTATTGTCATTTATTTTCCTCATCTTGGCCAGTCTTACTGGGGTAAGGCGAAATCTTAAGCTGGTTATAATTTGCATCTCCTTTATTATTAAGGATGTTGAACACTTTCTGAGAAGTTTCTCATCCATCTTCACTTCTTCATTTGTGAATTCTCTGTTCAGCTCTTTATGCCCTCTTTGGAGTTTTTTTTTTTTTTTTTTTTTTGCTCCTTTGTTTTTTGAGTAATTTATATATTCGAAGTTACAGTTTCCTATGCAGATGTAACATTGGTGAAAGATTTTCTCCCACTCTGTGGGTTTTCTCTTTAGGAAGGTGGAGCTTGAGCTTCATCTTCACCCGGCTAAGGATTTTTTTTTTTTTTAATTTTATCTAAGTCTGTGAAGAAACTCATGAGGAGTTTGATTGGGATTGCACTGAATCTGTATATTAGTTTGGATAGGATGTACATTTTTACTATATTAATTCTTCCAACCCATGAGAGTTTTTTCTATCGTCTGGTATCTTCTTCAGGGGCTTAAATTTTTGTTAAATAGATCTTTTGTGTGTTTGGTTAGGTTTGTCCCAAGGGGATTTTTATTATTTATTTATTTATTTATTTATTTATTTATTTATTTATTTATTTATTTATTAATTTTTGAGGCTATTCTGAAAAGGAATGCCCAGATTCTTACTGGTCTTTGCAGGAAGGTGAATATTGTCTTTTTTAAGGGTGTGACTCCAGGAAGATTGACCATGGTTCTAGTTAGATTTCATTTGGTGTGATAAAACACTCTAACCAAAAACAACTCCTGGAAGAAAGGGTTTGGTTTACAAGTGCATTCCACCATCAAGGGAAGCCAAAACAGAAACTCAGGGCAGGAATCTGGAGCACAGACCCTTGAGGATATTAATGTACCCATTTGCCCCTCTGGCTTGTGCTCAACCTGCTTTCTTGTACTCACAAATTATCACTTATTGTTAAAAAATGAAACAACAACAAAACAAAAAACCAGAGAAAGTTGCAGAAAACTTATGGCAGAATGCATGATCTGGGATGGGTAGGGTGGGGTGGGGGGAAGGGAAGGGGATATATGCCTGAACTGAATTGGAAAATGATGTATGAAATACACAAAGCATCAATAAAAAAAAAAAAAAATAAATAAATAAAATAAAATAAAATAAAATACAGGTATGGCACAGGCTAGAGTGGTCTGGGTCCTGCCATGTTACTCAACAATCAAGAAACAACCCCCAAAGACATGGCCCAGGCAAACCCAAATGAGACATTTCTTCAAGTGAGATTCTTTGTAGATAGGTGCATTAAGCTTTCAACTAAAGCTATACAGCACAACCATGATCCAATGGATGTCTCTATACACAGAAATATATGGACAGTACTAATTAGAGTCTGTGGGTCATCAATTTTTTTAAGAATAACATAAGCTTGGGGCTGGAGAGATGGCTCAGTAGTTAAGACACAATCGCTCGTTGCACGAGGACCAAGGTTTGATTCCCAGCACCCACATGCAGCTTAAGAACACCTTTAACTCTCGTTCTAGGGGGAATCTTGATGCCCCTTCTGACCTCCAAGCATGCACATGGTGTACCAACCTAATATGCAGACAGTACACATAAACATAAAATAAATACTTATAAAAAAGAATAACATTAACTTATCCACTGAAGTGTACTCAGCCTATCAGAGCTGCACACTTAAGATCTACTATTTCTCACCCCACAGCAATCACTTGCAAAGCAGTTAGGGACTGCTACCCATCTCCCCAAGTATGTGCTGGATTTGTCTTATTGAATTGGCAATAGGTATTGTGGTGCTGTCACCATTGTTTTAACTTCATGAGTAAATTCCCAGAGGCCTGAAACCCTCTGTTTCCTTATTGACTAATGCACCAACTTTGCCTTTTAACAATCTTTCAGTCTCCTCTACGAGAATAGTCCACTGAGCCATGGGTGGGTGAGGTTAAACAATAAGCTCACCCATCGGGATACCCGGTCTAGACATTCCTTTTTTGACAACTTTGCGTCAGTTGTGACTTTTGTGTGCATCACCCTCTGATGTACTTTTACTGAGGGATATCTACATACAAATCCTGGACCAAATAGGAGTTTAATCTATATGACATAATACCTGAAATCTGGTGTGAGGCAGCAGGGAGTATGGAAATGGGAGGGGTTTAAACTTGATTAAAATTTGTTTAGGAAGTGCACAGAAACTCAATGAAAATTGGAGATATGAATCATTAGTAATATTATCCTGTATCCATGTAGCAAAAAAAAATTACCAATAAGAGTGTGGTCTTTCAGTTCTCTTAATTTCATTGCTCTAGGCAAGTACAATGGACTACACGGAAAGAACTGATTTCCTGGTGTTCTTTCCCATTTTGGCGAGGGAATATGTTTTTTAAATAGTATTTTTAATTCAAAGTTTGTGGATTTCATACAGTAAATCATAATCATATTTTGACCCCTTCCCCATCCGTATCCCCAATAGTCTCCTTAATGGATCTAATGTGTTTCGTCATGTATGTTAAGAACCTATTGGATTATTTTTGATCCAGATGTCTGTCAACTGTGGTAAAAGTTCTCACTGCAGGGTATCAGCCTATTAGTCACTCCTTTAAAGAAAATCAACTCTCTGTCACCCAGCAAGTAATCATCTGCCAATAGTGCTGGGGTTATGTTAGCCTGATGCCAATTCTCCAGATCTTTTTTGGGATTTTGTACTAATTGAGTCTGCATGGGTCATGTGTATGTTGTCACCATTGCTGCAAATTGATGTAAACAAGTTCCCAGTGACCCAGAAGCCTCTGTTTCCTTATGTTCACTCACCATCCCTGGCTCTCACTACCTTTCTGCCTCCTCTTCTACAAAGTGTCCCTGTGCTCTGTGGGTGAGTTTGTAATATAAAAGTCCTATCTAGTGACCTACTTTGCAGTCTCTTATTCTCTATCCAGTTAGCCAGTTGTGGCCTTCTTTGACATGAACTCTGTTGAATAGGAAAGCTGGTTAATGAAAGTTTGAAGAATGAATTAGAATTCTCTCTACCCCTGTTCTGCTATGATTCGATGACCTTACTGTAGACATGTCAGCTTTAGGCGGGGCATCTTTCTAGCAAAAATTCTCTGTGCATGACCTCTTGAGCTTGCCGTGTTGTCTGTTTTGCAAAAAGAAGCTTCTTCTTGAGTGGTGAGTGGTATACTGTGTCTGTATGTATAAGAATCAATATGTAGCATATAGCAAAGAATTAATTTGTTTCAAAATATGAAAGAATGGTGTTTCTGTCGAGAGAGGAAATATAGAGTGGGAGTTCTAATATGAGGACCTCTTACCAGTCATTTGTACATAGAATAAAGAATGTATAGCCATACATAAAGAGCTTCAAAATTATGATTCTTTCTTTCTTTTTTTAATTTTATTATTTTCTGTATGGTATGAAATGTAATGTCTGTCAATGCAGGTCTGTGCACCGTGTACGTGAGCAATGCCGCGGAGGTCAAGAAGAGGGTCTGCGATCCCCTGGAACTGGAGTCTCTCCTGGGTACCGATTGGAAGTTATTCGGCAATGCAGTTGATTCAATATTTTCTGCCTCTAAACATTATTGCTAAACTCTATACATTTTCTCACAGTATATAGAAGTAACAAAACTTAAGCCAATTTTATTGCACCTAAAAAGGTTTTATTCAAGGATACAGAGCCTATACATTAATAGATGATGCTAGAGACATAGGTAAATGTGTCAAGATAGATGGGTATATAGTTTCTAGTTTTCACTGAGTTTGAAAATGTACATGTAGCCTCTTGATTTTTTCCCATAGTGAGTTTTAGAATCCTGTATTTAATTTGGTAATTAATTTAGTGTATTGTGCATGAGGCAAGAACTGTGATTTTTATAAGTATCTTTATTTTATAATCTAAAACCACCACAATAAATTAAAAAAAACAAAAAAAGATAATAACACAATATGTATATATATAATATCTATCTACTATATTATATATATACTATATTTCTGAGTCTGTGGTGTGTCTGTGTGTGGTGACGTTTTTCTTTTTTTAATTTTTTATTATTTATTATTGTATGGTGTATGAATTACTGTCTGCATGTGGGTTTGTGCACTGTGTCCATGCAATGCTTGCAGAAGGTCAAAGAGGGTGTCAGAGTCCCCGGAACTGGAGTGAAACAGTTCACCCCATGGTGGGTGCTGGGGATCGAACCTGGGTCCTCTGGCAAGAGCAGTTGGTTGCTCTTAACATCTGAGCCAACTCTAGCCCCNAATGGTGAAACTACAACAATATAGACTGGACACTCATTTGATCAACTTGATTGAACATACAAGCCCCCCCTGCTGGATGGTGGGACCCATGAGCTGTGTGGGTTTGGGCACAACTGCTTGCAAATTGGTTTTACATGAAGGATGCTTGTACTCACAAATTATCACTTATTGTTAAAAAAAAATGAAAACAAAACAAAACAAAAAAGCAGAGAAAGTTGCAGAAAACTTATGGCAGAATGCATGATCTGGGATGGGTAGGGGTGGGGTGGGGGGAAGGGAAGGGGATATATGCCTGAACTGAATTGGAAAATGATGTATGAAATACACAAAGCATCAATAAAAAAAAATAAAAATAAAATAAAATAAAATAAAATAAAATAAAATACAGGTATGGCACAGGCTAGAGTGGTCTGGGTCCTGCCATGTTACTCAACAATCAAGAACAACCCCCAAAGACATGGCCCAGGCAAACCCAAATGAGACATTTCTTCAAGTGAGATTCTTTGTAGATAGGTGCATTAAGCTTTCAACTAAAGCTATACAGCACAACCATGATCCAATGGATGTCTCTATACACAGAAATATATGGACAGTACTAATTAGAGTCTGTGGGTCATCAATTTTTTTAAGAATAACATAAGCTTGGGGCTGGAGAGATGGCTCAGTAGTTAAGAACATCAACTGCTCTTGCAGAGGACCAAGGTTTGATTCCCAGCACCCACATGGCAGCTAAGAACCACCTTTAACTCCAGTTCCAGGGGAATCTGATGCCCTCTTCTGACCTCCACAGCATTGCACATGGGTGTACCAACCTATATGCAGACAGTACACTCATACACATAAGAAATAATAAATAAAAAAGAATAACATTAACTTATCCACTGAAGTGTACTCAGCCTATCAGAGCTGCACACTTAAGATCTACTATTTCTCACCCCACAGCAATCACTTGCAAAGCAGTTAGGGACTGCTACCCATCTCCCCAAGTATGTGCTGGATTTTTGTCTTATTGAATTGGCATAGGTATTGTGCATGCTGTCACCATTGTTTTAACTTCATGAGTAAATTCCCAGAGGCCTGAACCCTCTGTTTCCTTATGTCTAAGCACCAACTTTGCCTTTTACAATCTTTCAGTCTCCTCTTCAGCAATAGTCCCTGAGCCATGGGTGGGTGAGGTTTAGTACAGGAGTCATATCCATGGACTCTACAGTCTTTTGTTCTGTAAGTTGTAGCCAGTTGTGACATTTTGTGTGCATCACCCTCTGATGTACTTTTACTGAGGGATATCTACATACAAATCCTGGACCAAATAGGAGTTAATCTATATGACATAATACCTGAAATCTGGTAGTGAGGCAGCAGGGAGTATGGAAATGGGAGGGGTTTAAACTTGATTAAAATTTGTTTAGGAAGTGCACAGAAACTCAATGAAAATTGGAGATATGAATCATTAGTAATATTATCCTGTATCCATGTAGCAAAAAAAAATTACCAATAAGAGTGTGTCTTTCAGTTCTCTTAATTTTCATTGCTCTAGGCACATACAATGGACTACCGGAAAGAACTGATTTCCTGGTGTTCTTTCCCATTTTGGCAGGGAATCATTTTTTTTAAATAGTATTTTAATTCAAATTTTGTGGATTTCATACAGTAAATCATAATCATATTTTGACCCCTTCCCCATCCGTATCCCCAATAGTCTCCTTAATGGATCTAATGTGTTCTGTCATGTATGTTAAGACCTATTGGATTAATTTTTTATTCAGATGTCTGTCACTTGGTAAAAGTTCATCACTGCAGGGTAGTCAGCCTATATAAAGTCACTCCTTTAAAGAAAATCAACTCTCTGTCACCCAGCAAGTAATCATCTGCCAATAGTGCTGGGGTTATGTTAGCCTGATGCCAATTCTCCAGATCTTTTTTGGGATTTTGACTAATTGAGTCTGCATGGGTCATGTGTATGTTGTCACCATTGCTGCAAATTGATGTAAACAAGTTCCCAGTGACCCAGAAGCCTCTGTTTCCTTATGTTCACTCACCATCCCTGGCTCTCACTACCTTTCTGCCTCCTCTTCTCCAATGCTCCCTGTGCTCTGTGTGGGTGAGTTGTAATATAAGAGTCCTATCTAGTGACACTTACTTTGCAGTCTCTTATTCTCTACCAGTTGTCCAGTTATGGCCTTCTTTGTACATGACACTCTGTTGAATGAGGAAGCTTGGTTAATGAAAGTTGAAGAATGAATTAGAATTCTCTCTACCCCTGTTCTGCTATATTCCATGACCTACTGTAGACATTTCACTTAGGGCTGGGCATCTTTCTAGCAAAAATTCTCTGTGCATGACCTCTTGAGCTTCCGTGTTGCTGTTGCAAAAAGAAGCTTCTTCTTGAGTGGTGAGTGGTATACTGGTCTGTATGTATAAGAATACATATTTAGCATATAGCAAGAAATTATGCTTGTTTAGAAATATGAAAGAGATGGTTGTTTTTCTAGTCTGACCTCTCCAGTCATTTGTACATAGAATAAAGAATGTATAGCCATACATAAAGAGCTTCAAAATTATGATTCTTTCTTTCTTTTTTTTAAATTTTATTTATTTCTGTATGTGTATGAATGTACTGTCTGCATGCAGGTCTGTGCACCCGTGTCGTGCAATGCCGCGGAGGTCAGAAGAGGGTCTCGGACTCCCCTGGAACTGGAGTTCTCCTGGGATTGGAGTTTCGGCAATGCAGTTGATTCAATATTTTCTGCCTCTAAACATTATTGCTAAACTCTATACATTTTCTCACAGTATATAGAAGTAACAAAACTTAAGCCAATTTTATTGCACCTAAAAAGGTTTTATTCAAGGATACAGAGCCTATACATTAATAGATGATGCTAGAGACATAGGTAAATGTGTCAAGATAGATGGGTATATAAGTTTCTAGTTTCACTGAGTTTGAAAATGTACATGTAGCCTCTTGATTTTTTCCCATAGTGAGTTTTAGAATCCTGTATTTAATTTGGTAATTAATTAAGTTGTATTGTGCATGAGGCAAGAACTGTGATTTTATAAGATACTTTATTTTTATCACCACCACATATAATTAGAAATTAAACAGATTATATACTTATACAGTCATATATGTATATATATATATATATATATATATATATATGAGTGCATGTGTGTGTCTGTGTGTGTACTTTTTTCTTTTTTTAATTTTTATTTATTTATTATTGTATGTGTATGAATGTACTGTCTGCATGTGGGTTTGTGCACCTGTGTCATGCAATGCTGCAGAGGTCAGAAGAGGGTGTCAGATTCCCCTGGAACTGGAGTGAAAGACAGTTCACCACCATGTGGGTGCTGGGGATCGAACCTGGGTCCTCTGCAAGAGCAGTTGGTGCTCTGAACCACTAGGCCATCTCTCCAGCCCCTGTGTGTGTACTTTTACACATGATGTCTAACATATTACAGAACTATTTTATAAAATGCCCTTTACTCTCTCTCTCTCAGCCTAAATTTACCAGTATATAAAAGTGCTATATTTTATCAATACCAAGATCCTGATGCCTATGCCCTTATATTACTGCTCTTATATCACTGTTCCATGCATGGTTGTAAATGAGGCAGCCATAGGACTGAGCCTTGATTTTAAATGCTTTTACTCTGTGGTACTCCCACATCTTTTCTATATGGAAGCTTAAATAAGATTAAGTGCATGAGAATGAAAAACAGTGAAGAGCCTTCTTCAAACACTTATCATTTGTTAATAACATGAGTAATTAAGCTAAACTCTACTTCCATTTCTTCATATTTAAAATGGAAATGACATCAAATTTATAGGATTAGATGAAATAATCTTGGTTCAGAATAACATAATATATGCATTTCTTAATTCTATAATCTAACATAAAGTAATCTAAGATTGGTACTTTTAGTACAATAGCTTTTAAATATTCCATGGTACTTAAATGGTTCAGCATTTGTAACATTTTAGAAAATATATGTCAATCACATAATTCATTCCCATTATATAGAAAAGCAATAAATTTTCTATTACTGAAAAAGCATGACTATTATCACTGAGAAGATGAAAGCTCTTCTTCCTGAGTGTATGCAGGGTGTGAGTGTGTGTATATGTGGTGTTCAAACTCAGAGGCTACCTTGATTCCCAGCACCCACATAGCTCTTATCAGCTCTCCTTAACTCCAGTTCCAGGGGACACATTACCCTCTCCTGACCTCCATTGGCATTGCACAGAGGGATGCATTTGCACACATGCAGACAACATATTCATACACATGAAATAAAAAAGTAAGAAATAAATTTTTTTCTTATTTTTTAAATATTTATTTATTTATTTATGTGTATGAATGTACTGTCTGCATGGAGGTATGTGCACCTGTGCTGTGCAATGCCTCAGAGGTCAGAAGAGGGCGTCAGACTCCCCTGGAACTGGAGTACTCCTGGAATTGGAGTTACAGACGGTTCTCAGCCGCCATGTGGGTGCTGGGGATCGAACCCGGGTCCTCTGCAAGAGCAGTCAGCTCTCTTAACCACTAGGCCATCTCTCCAGCCCCAGAGATAAAATATTTTTAAAAATTAAGAGCTGAGGAAGATAGTTTGGTGATGATGAAGATAAGGACAAGAGTTCAATCCTAAGAACTAATGGAAATAAAAAGAAGAAAGAAAGAAAGAAAGAAAGAAAGAAAGAAAGAAAGAAAGAAAGAAAGAAAGGAAGGAAGGAAGGAAGGAAGGAAGGAAGGAAGGAAGGAAGGAAGGAAGGAAGGAAGGAAGGAAGGAAGGAAGGAAGGAGAAAGAGAAAAAGAAGGAAAGGAAGGAAGGAAGGAAGGAAGGAAGGAAGGAAGGAAGGAAAGAAGAAAATAAAACAAACTTCAAGTATGGTGAACACACACATACACATGCAATGTATGTGAACACACAACACACACACACACACACACACACACACACACACATGCAATGTATGCCACATTTGGAATTCCAGAGAATCATTGAAGTCTGATGGCTCTACACCCTAGCTTAATAGTGAGCTCCAGCCCAGGGATAAACTCTGTTCCAGAAAACAAAGTTAATGACTCCAAGTGAATAATATCGGTGATTGATTTTTAGCCTTCACTTATGCTGGAAAACACTCATACACACACACACACACACACACACACACACTCACACAGATAATAAAATTGTGCTAAGGTAACATAATTATTTTGTGTGCAGTACTTCCTCATACCAGGACTGGACATTTATTCAGCCAGTCAATAGGAAGCATATGTCCATTTATGACCCATGCCCTCCATGTAGAAATGGAGAATGAAAGCATCAGTTGCTTAATAAAAGAAGAAAGAAACTCCATATGAACAACTCTCTTGTATCTTGGAAAGATAGAGGACAAGGTTTTAATAAAGGTAACTTGAACCTGTGACTTTCTTTCCCAGTTCTTTCTACCCCTCTTAGCTGAAATTAAATACATAGACCCTTTGGATAAGGAGATATCTTGGCTGACAAAGTGCTTGTCTAAAAGTAGGTGGACCTGAGTTCAGTTGCCAGAACACATTTAAAACCTGAGTATGTTAGCATGTTTATTATTCTAGCACAGTTTAGGTAGAGACAGAGGGATCCCTGGGAAGGGGGGGCAGTAATCTATCTAGCATGTGTTGTGAGCTAAAGACCAAAGGGAACTGGGTGTGGTGGCACACCTTTAATCCTAGAATTCAGGAGGCAGAGGCAGCCGGATCTTTGTGAGTTCAAGGACAGCCTGGTCTACATAGTGAACTCCAGGACAGCTGGAACTACAGGGAGACCCTGTCTCAAAAAGACCAATGGGAGAGCTTGTCTAAATGGAGATGAAGGGCATTTCTGAGGATGACACCAACAGTTGTGATCTAGCCTTCACATTTACATGCACACATATGTATGCTTGCCACGTACACATACAAATACACATACACATAAAAATAAACATGGGCATTTAAATAGGGCAATGCAATCGAAAAGCCTGGGGAACATGCTTTGGGTAGCTTTTCTTTATTCCTTAAAACCATAGGTAGAAACAGTTCATATGATACTAAGAGAGAAAATTAGTAATGGACACTGAATCTGCATACATTCCAGAATCACTTTCATTATAGCTTTATAAACTTCAGAATGTTGTCTAACATCACTGAGATTTTGATTCCTTACCCATTCAAAGTGAATTATTTTATTAGTTCTACAGGCAGGTTATATATTCTGTACATGAAATTTGACTAAGCTGGGCGTGGTGGCACATGCCTTTAATCCTAGCACTCAGGAGGCAGAGCAGGTGAATATTTGTAAGTTCAAGGCCAGCCTGGTCTACAGAGCAAGTTACAGGACAGCTGGGGCAACAGGGAGACCCTGTCTCAAAAAGACCAAAAATAAAAGTTGGTTAAGATGATAAAGCTATTTATTATACTGTTTCATGCCATATGCTGTCAGTGAGTCATAATTGCTAGAATTTTAATACTATGTTGTATTTTCTATGGTTCTTTTGTTCTCAATACCTAGCAATAGGGAACCAGGTTTTCCTAGTCACTGGATATGTCACTTTGACTGACAATGTCCCCCATAAGGCTTCAAGCATTCTACATTTTGTCTCCAGTTCCTGGTACTGTTTTGGTAGGTCTTAGAAGATGTAGCTATGCTGGAGGAAGCATGTCACTGGGGCAGGCTTAGAGAGTTCTTAAGCCTTGACAACCTCAAGTAGCTTTCTGTTTCCTGTGCCTGCTGGAAGAAGTTTACCTTGACTTAATGCTCCTGCTTCTATCACCTGCCATGGCCAGGAAAGACTTTAATTCCCCTGGAAACATAAACTTAAATAAACTGTTCATTTCATAATTTCCTTTGGTCACAGTGTTTTTATGGCAGCCAAAGAAAAGTAACTAATACAGAAATTTCTACCAGGATCATGCAGTATTGCTGTGACAGTCTGACCTGGTTGTTTTTAGGAGAATTGTGGAAGCTTTTGGAATTTTGGCCTGAAAAGCCATTAAATGGATAGAGTCTACTGAGCTGTTTCCGTGGTGATTTGAACAGTTCTGCTCAAAGAGGAGTAGAGAATGGAGGTCTGGGCTTGTGAAGCTTTAAAGGGAAATCGAGAGTATCAGGGCTGTTTGTGTGAGATTTTGAATTGGGAATTTGTGGTTTCTGGTCAGCTGGGGCTGAAAAAGAAGCAGTAAGTAACAAGAGATTAGAACCCCTGCAGTAAAAACATTTGCTGTACTTGGAAAATTGATGCTGGCTAGTTGGGACTGAAAAATCAGTTATAACAAGAGACTGACATCATTGTGGCAAAATCTGGGAAGTATTTCCCTAAGGGTCACCACAAAAAATCTGTGGTCCAGAGGGGACCTGATCCTCCATCTAAAGCTGGAAGCAGGAGTTGATATTTTGTAGGAGTCTCCTTCATTGTCCTGGTGTCGAAAGTATGAAGGGGTCACAGAGAGCAGCTGAGTCTTGGCATCCATCAAGGCCAGGAAAGTCCATTGGTGAAAAGGGAGCCTCAAGTGGAATGAAGACACTCATGATCAAAGGGAATCATGGAGATAATCTGAGGCTTTGCACCTGGAGAGGCCAGAAGAGCCCATTGGTGAAGGTGCAGTCTCAGTTTTAGTGTTAGACCCCAGATTTTTGAGGATGCCAGGATAATGGGATGATTACCAGCAGTAGTAGCAAGTATGGAATGGAGTGGGCCTGGGCCTTTGAGATGAGTTGTATGTGCTATGGCTGGTAGAACCAGAGAACTGGAGCTGCTGAAACCCTTTGGTGCCCAGAAGATCAAGAGTGTGTCTCAGATGTCCAGATATTGACCTACTTTGCTGGGCTGGGCTCTCTTAAGTGTGCCTGATTCTTCCCTTTTGAAATAAGATAGTACTTTTCCTGTTTGAATTAAACAGGAGCCTATAGTTAGAAGACTTTTTTAACAAGACTTTGAACCAGTAAATTGCTTTTTTTATTTAAAGACTATGGACTTTTAAAGATGCAATCTGTGTGTTTTGTTATATATATTAGCATCATACTTTGGGGATAAGAACTAAAAAGCTTGCATTTTAATAGTGATGTATTTGCCCTTCATGTTAATAAGGGACCAGCTGTCCTGGATAGCTTTGGTTGTCAACTTGACATATGTGAATAGAGGGAACTTCTAATTAATTTTCTCCCTTGGATTGGCCAATGGGCATGCCTGTGGGCTTTTTCTTGATTGTTGAGTGATAAGGAAAAGCCCAGTCCACTGTGGATGGTGCCACCCCTGGGAAGGTAGTCCTGTATTGTATAGGAAAGCAGGCTGAGCATAGGTCAGGAGAGCAAGCCAATGAGTGTCTACTGTCCATAACCTGTGCTTCGGCATCTGCCTGAGGGATCTGGCCCTAAGTTGCTACACTGATCCCTTTGATGATGAACTGTAACCTGTGAGATTTAGGCCCAATAAACCCTTTCCTCCCCAAATTGGTAATAGAATGTTTTGTCACAGAAATAGATAATCTAAATGGAACACTGGATTAAAAAAAATCTAGAAGCATAACATTCTACAGCACTTTAAAAATACCTCTGTTGATTTCTTGTTGAATTTTTATGTGTTTCATACATAATTTTTCAATAAGTCTCACTTGCCTTTTTACCTACTTCTCCCTAGGCACCTTTCCCCTGCCCTCATCCCACCCCACCCCTGCCAGAGTTCACATATGTCATTTGTCCTAGGATCCATTAAACCAAAGTACTCTCCCTGCCCACTCCTCAGTGCTAGTTCATTCTCTGATCATATTCAGACATCATCTTCCATCTCTTCTCCTACTTTACTATGTCCCTCCCAAACTTGTGTAATCATTTTTCCTATGAAGGCCTGTTAAGTTTTATTTGTCTTCCCCAAAAGCACGTGGTTGAGGTATATCACCAGTACCTAAGTCAACCACCCATAATCATACTCTTAAGAACAACAGACTCTCTATCAGAGTTCCTCACCTATGCCTAGGACTTCTTGCCCACCTCCCACATCCTTGTTAGGGTTTTGTTTTCTGTTTTGAAACTGGATATGTCTTATGCATGAGGTCACGAACACCATGGGTTCATGTGTGATGTTGACTTGTAGTGTTCAGCTATGGAGTTTCTTTATATTCATTAACTACCTTTGTCTCTTACAATGTTACTTCTTTCGCCTCCACATTGTTTCTAGAGGCTTAGGATTAGAAGATGTGATATAGGTGTCCCATTTAGGGTTGAGCATATTCTAGTGTCATATCCTCTGCAGGTTGAACACTTTATTTTTAATTTTTTTTATTGATATTTTGTGTATTTCATACATCATTTCTCAACTCAGTTCAGGCATATTCCCCTTTCCTTTCCCCCCACCCCACTCCATCCCACCCCAGACCATGCAGTCTGCCATAACTGCCCTGTATCTTTCTCTCAGTCTTTTATTTTATGCTTAGGAATTCACATTTTCCTCCATTAATTTTATATTACTCTAAAATACAGATACATATTCTTCACCCATATACAGTAATTACAGAGTCTGAGAATAATTGGTGGGTGGATTCTAGAGCCCATTGAGAGATTCTCATTATACCAACATAGTTGCTTTCAGATAAACAAAAATATAACAATAATGTCATTCATCTTGCCTTTCCTCTGGTGGATTTGGTGCTAGTATCCTCAAATGAGGGAAACCATTCTCCATTTGTCTTTCTGGTACTGTGTTACTTCACTCAGCGTAATGGCTTCAAAATCCATCCATTTACCTGCAAAGTTCATAGTGCCATCTTTCTTTACTGCTGAATAGTACTCCATTGTGTACATATACCACATTTTTGTCATCCACTCATCTGTTGAGGGGCATTTGGGTTGGTTCCAGCTCTTTGCTATTGTGAAGAGAGCTGCAATAAACATGGATTTCCTCCCACTCTGTGGGTTTTCTCTTCACCTCCTTGATTGTACAGAAGCTTTTGAGTTTTATGAGGTCCCATTTGTCAATTGTTGACCTTACTACCCGTGCAGCTGCTGTCTGATTTAGAAAGTCTTCTCCTACACCTATGTCTTATAGGTTGTTGCCAACTTCTTCTTCGATCAGCTTCAGGGTTTCAGGCTTCACATTGAGATCTCTGATCCACTTGGAGTTGATTTTTGTAAAGGAGTTTAATTTTGTTCTTCTACAAATGGTGATCCAATTTTGACAGCACCATTTGCTGAAGATGCTATCCTTCCTCCACTGAGGGTTTTTTTGCCCCTTTGTCAAATATGAGGTGGCTGAAATTGTATCAGCTCAAGTTTGGATCTTCAATTTTGTTCCATTGGTCAACAGATCTGTTTTTGTGCCAGTACCAGGCTGTATTTATGACTATGGCCCTGTAATATAGTTTGAAGTCTGGGAGGGCAATCCTCCCTGTATTGCATTTTTCACTCAGGGTGTTTCTAGCTAAATTCAGGGTTTTTTTTTTTTTTTTTTTTTTTTTTTTTTGTCTTTTTGAGACAGGGTCTCCCTGTAGCCCCAGCTGTCCTGGAACTCACTCTGTAGACCAGGCTGGCCTTGAACTCACAAAGATCTGCCTGCCTCTGCCTCCCAAGTGCTAGGACTAAAGGCGTGCACCACCACGCCCGGCCACTATTCAGGGTCTTTTGTTTTTCCATATGAATTTAAGGATTTTTTTCCCAAGTCTGTGAAGAAGCTCATAGGGATTTTGATTGGGATTACGTTGAATCCATATATCAATTTGGGTAAAATAGACATTTTTACTATGTTAATTTTTCCAATCCATGAGCATGGAAGGTCTTTCCATCTTTTGATGTCATTTTCAATCTCCTTCTTCAGGGGTTTAAAATTTTTGTTGAAGAGGTCTTTGGTATCTTTGGTTAGGTTTGTTCCCACATATATTATTATTTTTGAGGCTATTGTGAGTGGGAAGGTCTCTTATATTTCTTCTCCACTTGTTTATTGTTGGTGTAAATAAAGGCTACTGATTTTGCTAGGTTAATTTTGTAGCCCGACACGTTAGTAAAACTCTGGATTGTTTCTAGAAGTTTTCTGGTGGAGTTTTTAGCATCCCTTAGGTAAACTATCATATCATCTGCAAAAAGGGATAGCTTAACTTCTTTTCTGATTAGTACTCCTTAGTACTAGGAAATTATTTCCTTCTCTTGTCTTATTGCCCTAGCTAATGTTTCAAACACTATGTTAAAGAAGAGTGGCAATAGGGGGCAGCCTTGTCTGGTTCCCACCTTTAAGGGAAATAGTTCCAATTTTTATCCATTTAGGATGTTTTCAGTGGGTTTGCTATATATGGCTTTGATCATGTTGAGGAATGTTCCTTTCAGTCCTATTCTCTCTAGGACTTTAAACATGAAGGGATGATGGACCTTGTCAAAGGCCTTTTCTGCATCAATTGAGATGATTGTGTTTTTTGTCTTTCAGTCCATTTATGTGTTTTATGATATTTATTTATTTGCATATGTTGAACCATCCTTGCATCTCTGGTATGAATCCAACTTGATCATGATGGATGATCTTTTAAATTGGGTCTGTATGCAATTTGCAAGTATTTTGTTGGGAATTTTTATACCTATATTCATTAATGAAATTGGTCTATTGCTTTCTTTTTTGGTTGTATCTTTGCCTGATTTTGGTAGTAGAGTGATGCTGGCTTCATAGAAGGAGTTCAGGAGAATTTCCTCTGTTTGTATCCTTCTAAACAGTTTGAGTAGCAATGGTTGTAGGACCTCTAAATGTTATATAGAATTCTGCCATGAAACCATCTGGACTGTGGCTTTTTTAGTTGGAAGGTTTTTAATTACATCTTCAATTTCCTCAAATATTATGGGTCTGTTTAAATTGTCAATCTCTTGTTGATTGAGCTTTGTTGGTTCCCAGGATTTCAGATATTCATCCATTTCTCTTAAGCTTTCAAATTTAGTGAAGTATAGATTTTTGAAGTATTTCCATATGATTGACTGGATCTTTTCTTTGTCTGTTGTGATGTTTCTCCTTTCATCACAAATACTATTGATTTGGAGTTGCTCTATCTTTTTTGTTGTTGTTGTTGTTGTTGTTAACTGAGCTAGAGGTCTGTCTATTTTGTTTATTTTTTCAAAGAATCAGCTTTTGGATTCGTTGATTTTATGTATTATTTTCTTTGTTTCTATTTCATTGATTTCAGCTCTGATTTTTGTTATTTCTTCCTGTCTGTTGGGTTTGGAGTTCATTTGTTGTTGTCTCTCAAGTGTTTTTAGCTGCAGTGTTAGCTCATTTACTTATTCCCTTTCTGGTTTTGTAATGTGGGCACTTAGGGCTATAACTTTCCCTCTCAAGACTGCTTTGAAAGTATCCCACAGGTTTTATTGTGTTGTATTGTCTTTTTCATTAAGTTCCATGAATACTTTTATTTCATTCTTTATTTCTTTCCTGACCCATTCGTTGTTCAGGATTGTGTTGTTTAGTATCCATGTGTTCTTGTAGCTAGTTGGACTTATTCTGGTGTTCATATTGAGCTTTATTGCACTGTGGTCTGATAGAATGCATGGAATAATTTCTATCCTTTTGTATTTGTTGAGGTTCCTTTTGTGAACCAGTATGTGGTCAATTTTGGAGAATGTTCCATGAGATGCTGAGTAGAAAGTATATTCTCTGGTATTTGGGTGGAATATTCTGTAGATGTCTGTGAGGTCCATTTAGTGTATTGTATTGTTAAGTTCTGATTTCTCTCTGTTCATTTTTTGTCCTGTTGATCTATCCAAGTGGCTCAGTGGGGTGTTGAAGTCTCCCACTATTAGTGGGTTAGGATTAATCTGTGTCTTGAGGTCCTGCAGTGTTGTGTTTATAATGTTAGGAGCACTAGAGTTTGGTGCATAGACATTTAGGATTGTGAAGTCTTCATGGTTCATTGTCCCTTTGACAAGGATGTAATGGCCCTCTTTGTCTCTTCTGATTAATTTTACTTTGAGATCTATTTTGTCTGATATTAGAATAGCCACTCCTGCTTGTTTCTTAGAACCATTTGCTTCGAATATTTTTTTCCATCCTTTCACTCTAAGGTGGTGTCTGTCCTTGAGGGTGAGATGGGTTTCTTGTAGACAGCATATGGAAGGGTTCAGTTTCCTAATCCATTCTCCCAGTCTATGCCTTTTGATTGGGGTGTTTGGACCGTTAGTATTTAATGTTATTATTGAGAGATGTGTGTTGCTACCTTTTACCTTATTTTTTCTTTGCATTCTTGGTCTAGGTTTATATATACTCTGTTATGGTTTTGTTGCTTTCTCTCTTTAATTACTTAGGGATAGTTGCTTCTTTCCTCTGTTCTTTGATTGATTCAAGGATTTTCTGAAGTGTTGGTTTCTTAGACATGTATTCTTTCATCTTGTTTATGTTGTGAAAGATTTTTCTTTCTCCTTCTACTATAATTGACATTTTTTCTAGATATTGTAGTTTGGGTTGACAACTAAAGTCATTTAGCACAGGGAATACTTGGGTCCACGTTCTAGCTTTCCTCGTTTGGGCTGAGAAATCAGCTGTGATTCTGATGGGTTTCCCCTTATATGGAACTTGTTTTTCTCTTGCGGCTTTCAGTATTTTGTCTTTGTTTTGAGCATCTAGTGTTTTAACAACGATATGGCATGGGGAGGGAGTTTCTTTTCTGGTCCTATCTATTTGGTGTTCTACGTGCCTCTTGTATTTGTGTGGGATTGTCTTTTTTCAGTTTGGGGAAATTTTCTTCTATTATCCTGTTGAGGATCTGGTCAATAGTGTTGTCTTGGGACTCCTCTCCCTCCTCTAACCCTATGATGCAGAGGTTTGTTCTTTTCATAGAGTCCCACATTTCCTGGTTGTTCCACTCTTGTATTTTTTTTTTTTTTTTTAATCTTTACTTGAGCTTTCTAGTTGCTCTCTATTATCCTGCAGGTCTGATATTCTTTTTTCTGCTTCTTCCATTCTGCTTCTGAGGCTTTTTCCCATCCTTTCCTGGTGGTTGTATGAATGTTCAATATCCTTTTTCATTTCATCATGTGATTTCTTTAGATTTTTCCATTTCCCTCAGGAGCCTTTCTTTCTCATCTTGTAGCTCCCTGGTTCATTGGTTATTTTCTTTTTTGGTCTTTTTGAGACAGGGTCTCCCTGTATCCCCATCTGTCCTGGAACTCACTCTGTAGTCCAGGCTGGCCTTGAACACAAAGATCCACCTGCCTCTGCCTCCCAAGTGCTAGGAGTAAAGACCGTGCGCCACCACGCCCAGCTGGTCATTTTCTTCTTTCATTTCAGCCTGGGATCTTTTCAGTGTTTCAACTTCCTTCTTGAGTTTATGATTTTCTCCCTCTAGGTCCTTTTTGAGTTTTTCAATCTCTCCCCATAGTTCTTTCCACCATTTGTCATTATCTCTCTCTAGGTCCTTCCTGAGCTTTTCATTCTCTTCCATTAGTTCTCTGATTTCTTTGGATGTGTCTACAGTTGTTCTTCTAAGGTTGGTGTCTTGGCTTCTTTCCTCTGATAGCTCATTGTAGGGATCTTCTGTAGATTGTAGGGTTGGTTGAGTTTGGTGTGGATTTATTATGAGCTTTTCCCATTTTGTTTTTTCTTTGTGTCTTTGGCATGTGGATTTGTCTGTTTGTTTGCTTCTTTGAAATCTGTGACCTCAACTTTGGCTGCACAGGCGATAATCACCAGTGCTCCACCTGTTGGGTCCTCTGCACCAGAGCTCCACCAAGATGACGTGGGGAGGAGCATTGGGTTGGGTTGCTACTTTGGCCCGAGCACCGGCAGCCCCTCAAGGGTCCAGGCAGTTCTGCCTTGCTTCACTGGAACCTCACTCACTCTGGGCAGGTGTCTGGAGTGTGAGCTGGGAGTCCCAGGGGCAGATGGCGTGTCCCCCAAGGGCACCTTGACTCACCAGAACCTCACGGACTCCAGGTAGGTGTCTGGAGTCCAAGCTGGGAGTTCTGGGGGCAGATAGCGTGTCCCCCAAGGGCACCTTGACTCTCTGGAACCTCACTGACTCAGGGCAGGTGTCTGGAGTCAGAGCTGGGAGTTCCGGGGGTGGATGGCATGTCCCACAAGGGCACCTTGACCTTCCAGAACCTCCCAGGTTGACCACTTTTATGTTTCTGTGTTAATCACCATCTACTTCACAAACCTTCTCTGGTAGGAAATTTGAGATGCACTAATATAAGGGTATACCTGCAATTCATTAGAAGTCAGTTTGTTACAATGTCAGTTTTGCAGAATAATTGTAGTAGGTTCTCCCTTACAGCTTCTTGTCTATGCACAGGTCCTTTGCCCTGATTAGTGCCAGATATAGGCTCTATCTTGGGGGGTAGGCCTGAAACCCGATTAGAAAGTGATTGTTTACTTCCATAGCATTTCTTACAGTATGGTACAATACAATAAACCAGTGAGCATGTTCTGCCAAGCCATTTATATTCTCACAAATAACATGGTGAAGAACCAAATCACGGACATTCACAGAGGATGGAAATGTTGTGGCAAAAAGGGAAATATCATTTCCTGCTGGTAGAAGCATGCTCAACATATATTGTTCAAACAACATGAACATCTTTTCTAATTGCATACCTTTCTCTTAAAATTCTGCTTGTATGCTGCATGTGATAAAATCGCGTATGATAAATGAAATGTTTACTAGGTACAAGCCTTTCTCTTAGAAGTTCTGCCTGGGTACTGCTGATGCAAGTACATGTGATTCATGAACCTATGGTTATTGAAACTACATGGTTCCCAGGAACTTGGTTTTGTGCTATATTTCTATAGTAAGATTTTCCTGCTTTGAGACAAGGTATAAAAACATTGAAATGCTGGAATAAAGTGCATGCTTGGTCATCAGCCCTCAATCCCTCCTGTGCCCAGTAAGTGAAATGGTAAATGTGAAAGCTAATAGCTAAAAATATTTTAAACTCTTTAATCAAATATTTTACCATATTAATAGAAAGGTAAGGAATTTTACTATAAGCTAAAAAAAAAAACAAAACAAAAAAACAAAACAAAACAAACAAACAAACAAAAACAGAACTCTGTGTGAAAGTACATAAGGAAAGTTGTAATTACCTGGAGAAAATATGGTACATGTCCAATGAGTGCTGGAAGAGTAAGTAGAATCTAAGTAGAAAAATGACAAGAGGCCTTGCTAATTATATGCAGTACCAATGCATGTTCCTTTACAAATGAAACAATAGAAATTCAGGAGGTAAGTCACTGGGAGTGAAGATGAGGAAGCGGTAAAATTTTTATTCAGATATATTATATGAAATCCACAAAACCTCAATAAAATATTGGTTAAGATAGAAGTTTATGATAACAATGTGTGACAATAAAATAAGGATCCTGTTTAGAATAGAAGTAGTGCTCTAACATTTATTTGCTTTGTTTTCCAAATGTCTCTGGTGAAATTGGACATCTGCATCTCTGGAATGCAAAGGCACCCTTATCTTCCCTTTATTTAAACTGAGGCTCATTTTAGAAATATGGAGCTACGATGGTATATAGCTCTACTACACTCATTTTATAACTTTCATATTATGGACGGAGGGATTCCAAAACCCACTGCAAAGAGCTATACTCCATTTTTACTATCATATGTGGAATATATGTATAACATAGATATAATTGCACAAACATATGCATATTTATAGATTATATGTCAACAAAATGATTGTTCCAAAAGAAGATGGGAACCAGATTGCTTAAGGAACAGGTGACAAGGGATACTAATGGTGGGTGAATAATAGTAAAGTACAATTATGTAATATATATGTAATAAAATGTATCAATTTATTGGCTGAATAATCATAAATAAAAATAGACAAGATCAGGCAATTAATCAGCAGTATATTTATAGATATATACTATAACATAACTAAATCTGAATTTACTTAATCTTCTTTCCATTTGGTTAAACTGGTAATTATACTATAACATATATCAATCACAGAAAATTTTCTAAACATTCACATTTACCCATAGGCACATCTATGTTCAATACAGAAAGATATTATATTGTTGGAAGTCAAATTTAATTTTTATAGAAAATTCCACTAATTTTGGTAAAATTGAAAGAAAGTATTTTTACTATATTTCCATGATACTTTCTGGAGATATTGTCTTAAAAAGATATGGGAGATGTTTTATTTTATGGGCTTACCTAAAATGTGTGATTATATGTATGTGTAAATACATGTCTATATCATTTAACACTAATAATCAAAGAAGAAGGAATGAAACTTAAAGGATTTATGTGGTTGTGGGAAGAATAGGGGGGGATAGAGGGATGGAAATTCTCTAAATACAATACTCATGTATGAAATTCTCCAAAAACATACAGACATGTAGTCTAGTCTAACTTAAAATATTTTAATCCATATTTATAGCCTTAATATCATTATTAGTTTAGATCTCTTTAGAGCAGCTAAAATGAATATTAGCTTTAAAATGAACAGACACAGATTTTATATTTCAATAAACCAGATATCATTCATACAAATAGAAAATGCCTTGTGGTCCGAAGACATTAATTAACTAAATAATGACAAAGTTAGGAACAATTTGCACTTAAGACAAGAGGATAGGCAATATGAATTTCAAAATGAATCTTAGAAAACACAGCTAACTTTCTAATTGTTTTTGAACAGTTTTTGAAGCTATGTGCAAAAAGATCATTCTACTCAGATGTTTGTTCAGATTACTTTCTATTTTACATGTCTCTCCCTACACCCACAGCAAAAATGAATAGATGATATGTCCTAGCATTTGACACCAGTGGGGAAGATTAGGAGTGTTGACTTAGATAAATCTGATTTATTAAGCCTTTGCTAGAGGGTTGCTGCAGAAAAACTGGTTTGTCATTGTAACCAAGATAGTATATTTTTTCTTTAAAAATATAGAACACTTTTAGGACATTACAATGAAATGACAACTACATGTACCTCAATATTTTAGACTACTTTTTTAATGCTTTCTTAAATTCATGGATATTAGCCAGCATACTGACCTACATCATTTCAAAAAGATAAATTATTTTTCTTAATATATTTTTGTTAGTAAACTATATTCTATGACAATTTCATGCATGTACACTATGTATTCTGATTACTTTCTCCACATCCTCTCTGTTTCCTCTACCCCTAACAGCCCCCTCTGTTTCCTTTTCTTTTTTTTTTCATAAAATACTTCTATTGATGTTTTGTGTATTTCATACATCATTTTTCAGTCCAATTTAGACACATTCCCCTTTCCATGCCCCCTACCCCATCCCAATTCATTCATTCTGCCATACACATCTGGCATCTTTTTCTCAATCTTTTTTAAACTTTATCTCTGCAGAGGTTTATTGTTTGGGGCAGAATTTAACTGTCTCAGTCAGTTCATTGACTAGGTCCTTATGTTGTTCTCTCACATTTGTATTTCTCCAAAATATGCCTGTATACACATCACATGTATACCAAAATTATGACCTCTAAAAATAAACTGTATGTTAATTCCAGAATATAGTTTAGGAATTCACATATTTTCCCTTTAATTTTATAGTACTCTAAAATAAGAATACATGCCTTCCACCTATATATGGCCATTACAATGCCTGAAAATAAATGCTAAGTTAATTCTAGGGCCCATTAAGTGATTCACAATATAACAGCACAGTTGCTTTCAGATAAAATGAAATATAACAATAATGTTGTTCAGGTTACATTTCAACTAGGGATTTGGTGCTAGCATCCAAAAATGAGACTTTTTTTTTAGTCTTCTTTTTTTTTTTTCTGGCACTGTGTTATTTCACTTCCCATAATGGCTTTGAGGTCAATCCATTTACCTGCAAAGTTCATGCTGTCATCTTCCTTTACCGCTGCATAGAACTACACTGTGTAGATGTACCATATTTTTGTTGTCCATTTGTTAGTTGGGGCTGTTTGGGTTGGTTCTAGCTCTTTGCTATTGTGAAGAGAGCTCCAATAAACATGAATATGCATGTATCTTTGTGGTATCTTTGTGGTAGGATGAGTCTTGTAGGTATATACCCAGAAGTGGTATGGCTGGGTCAGGTGATAAGCTCATTTTGAGTCTTTTAAGGGTTTTCCACACTGTTTTCCATAGTGTATGTGTGAGTTTACATTCCCACCAGCAGTGGATGAGTGTTCCCCTTTCCCCACAAACTTTCCAGCATCTGGTGTCTTGTTTCCTTGATATTAGCCAGTGTTATAGGAGTGAGATGATATCTTAAAGTGGTTTTAATTTACATTTACTTATGCCCCTGTTTCCTTTTCTAATTTACTAGTTTTGTCTTTGTTTTCTCTCCAATGGACTTTAACCATGGCCATCTGTGTGACTGTGAGCTTGGAAAGAATCGAGAGAGCCTAGTGAGCTCCCAGAACCTGTTGTTTCATAGTAGGTAAACTGTGATAGGACACAGTGAAATACTGCCCTTTTGGTAGCCAAATGTTAGGATTGCCTGACTTGGGTCGCAGTGACAGTTGTATTATCTTTTAATTTATGACTTATTAGGAGGCTGAGGCAGTTGGATCTCTGTGAGTTCACAGCCAGCTTTGTCTCCATAGCAAGCTCCAGGCCAGCTGGGACTAAAAAAGGGTGACCCTGTCTCAAAAAGACCAAAAATAATCATAAGTGGCTATAAATATAAAGATACATATTTAGAAAAAAGTACAGAATTTCTTTGGTCTGGGGAAGTGACAGAAGTAGGTTCTTCTTTATTATCAATGACTTCTCCAGCTGTGTTTAGAGTACAGCCTGGTTCTTGAATTCCCCCTCATTGAGCAGCCCTTAGGAACAATTAGAGAGTGATTGATTACCCTCAAGGTAAAATTGCCATAAGTGTACCTCTCATTACTAATCAAACCTTCTATTTGTACCAAATGGAGACTATTAGAAAGTCCCACAATGACAGTGAGATCCCCACACGAAGTGACACATCTCTACACCTAAGGCCCAAGGAGGAGGTACAAAGAATGTAAGAGACAGAGGGGTAAGACTTCTGCTGCCAGTTAGTGGATTCTAGACATAGTAGAAATGCTATATCAGTGAAACTTCCATAGAATGGTCCTCTAATGAGAACTGCCTGATGAGAAAAAAACAGTTGCCATGCCAAAGAGAATGGGGAAAATTTCACAAGGCCCCAACTCAAGATTAAAAGCCACAATCAATGGATGCAGAGGGAGAATCAGTTTTCTCCAGGGACTAGTTCCCTGGGAGATTATCTAATCTTGTCCCGGCATCTCAAAACACAAGTACATACAAGCACCAATAAGTGGACTTAGTGCATTATACATATACATATATACATATAATTATTATATACACATATATTTGTATGTACTTGTAAATGTATGTATATGTAATAATTGCAAAAGAGAACAAGAAATTGTAGGTAATTTGGAAGGCATGGGAGGAGTTGGAGGGAGACTGGGAGGAATGGAAATAACACAAATATAAAACTCATATAGAAAATTCACAAATATGTAATAAGAATACTCATACCTGTCTGTGTATACAGTGCCACCCATGAGTTCACTCCATTGAGAAGCCTTTAAATCCAATTAGATAGGTGAGGCTTACCCCCCGGATAACAGTGCCACTACTGCACCAATAGAAGTAATTTGTTGTGTTAGTCATTATAGTTATTAGGCTGAGCGAGGGAGAGTAGACCTTATTCACAGTCACTAGAGAGGTTGATGAACTTGCACTGATGGCCGGCTGGGTACACTTGACTACCTGGGACTTAAAATGCAGGCAGAATACTTGAGGTCTGGTGACGGGGTGTGGGGACATCAGTGGAGGGAGGGCTCTAAATTTGGTTAACAGCTGCTGTATTAAATGTAAGAAAGTTCAATACAAATTATATATATATATATATATATATATTTAAAGTATAAAATATATTTAAGTATACATATATTAATATGTTAATAAAATACATTAAGTATACATATACATATGTAAATATATGTATATTTGAAAGAATGGATAGTGAAGATGGAGGAGGAAGCCTGAATATGATCGTGATGTGTTGGGTGAAATCCACAAAGGCTCAGAAAGGAAAATACATTGAGAAAAAATAACTTATATTTGGTGCCCAACTATGAGTGATTTCATTTAATTTCTAAGGAAAATCTTGTCCAAAGGTGTACATAATTGAGAGTGACTTTCAGATGAAAAAAACCTTATTTCTAATCATGTTTCTATTTTATATATTTTTTCTTGAATACATGCAGCCTTGTACATGTAGTTTGGTATTTATATTTTATTTAGAGATTATATGATCATCTTTAAGCAAAAGGATTTAACAACACAAGGCTATTTATAAAATAGTGGAATTTTGCTCTGTTAAATTATGTTATCATTCAGATAAATCTATAATTAATATATAGTACATAGTTTTTGAGAACTAAATATATAGATTCTAGATTAAACTCAATATATACAGAATAATAATAGATTTAATGCATCTTATCAAACCCTGATTTTCAAAAATCTACATGTCCCTAGACCAATAAAATATTGAGAAACTATCCTGCGTACAGAAATATCCTGCATAATCTTGCATAATTGTTTATTTAATCAGGATTATTATGAAAAATAATTTTAGTTCTGTTATGGAAACACATTAAAGTCAGCACAATAAAGGCCCAAGTTTAAGATGTGTATATTATAACCTGAAGAGCTCTTCACATGTGGAGTCACATAAATTTTGTTTGGTTTGTGTTGTTCAAGTATAACTTCTGAACATGAAAGCAGTTTAAAATGTGTACCACTTTAAAAACATTCAGAGCTTCAATTTAACTGAGTAGGCTGATTGTGATTTTATAAGAAAACTTAAATCAGATAAATATTGACCCATTAAGCTTGTTTAAAGGCACACAGTCCTTGAGGTGAGCTTTAAGCATTGGATGTATTCCTGACACAGAGCTTTTACTAACTGTTAGATGAGTTAAAATGCAAGTTGATGTCATTCAAAGCACAATGTGCTTCTTAAAGTATTATGGATTTCTTTTGTGGTTTATATTTTATGGAGAGGAATTCACAAGATTTGGGAGTTTACTTAGAGCATGCCTTTGTCCAATAAGCTGCTAAGGTTTGCCCTGGTCTTTCTGTAATATCATAAAGGTTGTTGAAATTTGGGGACCCTATTAATAGACAAATTAGCTAGGAATTTGCATAATCAATAAACTCATAAACTCTATTTTAGTTGACTAAATAAATAACCCACAGTTTCATTTCAGGGTTGAAAATGCTTAACTTTGTTTATGAATCGAGTTTTATTGCAGTTTCTCTGAGGAAAAAAAATGTATTTTACCTAGTTCTAAGTAGCTTTAATTTTTTTGAGAATTTCACATTTTATTGTGTTTATATCTTTTCCATCCATTTATCTCCAATTCCAACTATTCCTACCTTCCTACTTCCCTCAAAGTAGACTGCCCTCTTCTTTTTACTTAAATATTATTATTGATCTTTTGTGCATTTCATACAAAAGTTCCTAATAAAAATTAGATCCCCTACCTCATTGATGCCCCCACACCTCCCCACTGGGTTCGTATACTCTGCCACACATGTAAAATACTGTTGGTAAACAATTTTTTCCAGCTGTCCTTTGGTGCAAATACAGTCTATCTAGAGATCTAAAGGAAGGTGTACTCTCCCGCAGAGTTGGTCCATGAGGGAGACAGAAGGGAAGGGAAACAGAGGCTTTCAGGTCACTTGAAGCTTGCTCTTATGGCCTTGCAGCAATGGTGATGTCAAGCACGAGATTGTCCTCTTCCTTATTATTGTTTCATATAGTTATAGATAAACACACACACACACACACACGTGTGTGTGTGTGTGTGTGTGTGTGTGTGTGTGCATGTGTTTGCATGTGTTTATGATTGGGACTGTATATTCTATCAAGGAGCACTGGTTCTTTCACTGCCATCATTGGTTTCCTGTAACTCTTCATCTACAGGAGGGGCAATATGAAATTTCTCTATCCACATTACCATGTCAGTTGATGTTCTCATTATGAAGGTCTTATTTAGACAAACATAGTGTTGAAAATTTTATGGATGCAACTTCCCTGTCATGCCAACAATACACTATCAATAAGAAGATCCTCTGATGAGCCCTTACAATCTTTCTACCTCCTATTTAACTGTTTCCTGAGCTTCAGAAGTAGGGATTACATTTTAGATGTATCATTTGGGGCTGAGCACCCCACATTTAATTATTCTCATTTTGACCAGCTGGGGATCTCTGTGATACTCTCTATATGTTGCAAAAATGTGGGTATAAGGATAAATTTTTTATACTACAGTTATAAATTGTATACTTTATAGAAATGGAAGTGATAGGTTCTCCTGTAAAGTTTGTGACCTCTCCAGTGATGGGATTGGCTAGGTTTACATTAACAGGCAGGAATTTCCTCCTATTGAGAGTGCCTGAAGTTCATTTAGACAAGGGTTACAGAGATGGTTCGGTGGTTAAGAGCACAGGCTGTTATTGTAGAGGACATGAGTTGGAATGCCAGCACCTACATGGTGGTTAACATGAGTCTGTAACTCCAGTTGCAGACCCATGGGGATCTGATGCCCTCTTTTGACCTCCTGAAACAATCAATACAGGACATGGGTGTGCTAACATACATGCAGGCATAACAGTCATACACATAAAATAAAAAATTAATTAAAAAAATGTTCAGTTAGATATTTCTATCAAATTACCACTGACTCATAGAAGTGAGGTCTATTCATGTTTTTATTTTGTTTTGTTTTGCTATTATGTTCAAAATGCTTCTCTTAGTTGGAATTTTTTTTTTTTTTTGGATTTTTGAGACAGGGTCTCCCTTTAGTCCCAGCGGGACACGTGCTCACTCTGTAGACCAGTCCTGGCCTTGAACTACAGATATCCACCTGCCTCTGCCTCCCGAGTGCTGGAATTAAAGGCATGTGCCACCAAGCCTGGCCCAAAGGGTCTATATAGCCCAGGATGGCCTTGAACTCAAGATCCTCCTTCCTCTGCCCCTTCAGCATATCCTACCAGTGTGTACCACCACTACTGGCTAAAATGCTTCTCTTAATGGAGTCACAGTTGCTCTTCTCCACCTCAGGCCACACATTCATCCTTCATTCTATGAAAAACACAACTACTTGAAAATGAGCTCCGGGGGCTGGAGAGATGGCCTAGCGGTTAAGAGTGCCTGACCGCTCTTGCAGAGGACCCGGGTTCGATCCCCAGCACCCACATGGCGGCTGGGAACCGTCTGTGGCTCCGGTTCCAGGAGAACTCCAGTTCCAGGGGAATCCGACGCCCTCTTCTGACCTCCGCGGCATTGCACGACACGGGTGCACAGATCTACATGCAGACAGTACATGCATACACATAAAAATAAATAAATAAATAAAAATTAAAAAAAAAAAAAAGAAAATGAGCTCCTCATTCTTTACATTTCCCAGTCATCATAAAAAAAGAACTCATGTAGTAAAAAATAAATGCCTTTTTTATTCATCTCAAAATGACTTAAAAAGCAAAATTATTGGTTCTATTCAGCTTCTTCAGAATTTTTGCTGAAGCTACAAATGTCCTTTTTCCTACTGTCTCCCTTCCAAAATTCAGGGTAACTTTGAGGCTCCTTTTTTGTTCTCAATCTGGCAGGCTAACAATATGAGTGAGCAGGAAATTCCTGACAAATTTTAAATTGTGACTCTAAGTACACAAAAGATATAAAGTTTAAATATTATGTATGTTTCATATATATTCTTGTACATTTTGTATATTAAATATATTGTGTGTATTAAAATATATACAAATATATGAAAAACAAACACATTTAGGTTTATTTAAGTATTTTGAATTTGAACAATCTAAACTTGTGCTTCCCACATACATTTTTTGGGATTATTTGCTCTTTTCGAGGCAAGGTCTCCCTGTAGCCCCACCTGTCCTAGAACTCACTCTGGAGACCAGGCTGGCCTTGAACTCAAAAATCCACCTGCCTCTGCTTCTCCAGTGCTAGGATTAACGATATGCACCACCACACCCAGCCATACTTATTATTTTAACTCTGAGTTCCATACATACAAATTTCTCCTCTTTAATATTACTACTTTCAAAACCTATGCGGACAGAGATTGAGATGAAGAATATTCAGCAGAATTGTCCACCGATTTATATAGTTTAAGAAATCTTTTGAGCATGACAAATATTAACATTGATTAAATTAAATCTTCACATTGACACATCCATATTTGGACAATTTTATAAAAATCCATGAAATTTTAAAGAGTGATAAATAGCATTATTGTTAGGTTATAAAAAAGTGCTGGGTATCCCCAGCCCCAGTGCCCAGATAAAAAGGCACATGAGGCTTAATCATGCCAGGAACAAGATTTACTTCCATGTGGAATTACCAGTGAGGGCTGCCTGCAAGGGCCGTCTGTAGACACGTGGTGGAACCAGACAGCATGGCAGGCAGAGAGAGAGAAAGAGAGAGAGAGAGAGAGAGAGAGAGAGAGAGTGAGAGATGGCACCTGGGGCCCACCCACTTATAGCCAGGGGGCAGGGCCTCAGGTACAGAGGAAGTGGTCAGAAGATTGACAGCTTCTGGAGGAAGTGGGTGTCTGTGTCCCTTGGTATTCTGGGAAGCCCAGACCTAACATCCCAGCCTTTTGTTTATGATAAGGAAATGAGGTGCTATTCTCTCTTCTGTATCTGCTTCAGAGCTGATCAGGGGCAGAGTCTTGGGGGAACAGCTTTCAGGCTGGAGGGTTAGAATCCAGTTTCCCATTTTGGCTGCTCTGGGTGCTCTTCCCAGTGGGTTTGGTCTAGATCAATAGTGGCCAGTATCAAAAGACAAGCTGGTTGAGTCTTATATGAGTATACCAGTGCAGGGACTTCACAGTACCAACAAGGGGCTACTGGGTGCATTAGCAATTAGAGGATCCCTGTTTAGGGTCCACAGAGGGAGAGGACTTGTACCCTGGTTTGAGAAATTGGAACATAGTTTTAGTACACAGAGCTCTAGAATGAGGGCCAGCTTTAGTACACGGGGCTCCAGAATGAGAGCCATAACCATTGGAATATAAAAGGTGGTATTTTCTGGCATGGCGCATTAAATCTGTCACCTATCTCTGAGATATTTTCTAACTTAGCACAGTAAATTCCTAACTTGGCACAGTAGGTCTCTCACCTATCTCTCTGATAATAACTTATTTCAATTTCTCTTCTTTAGATTACAATTTCCTGTTGGGGTGTTTAAAACCACACAGTTAGCTCAGATAAATGAAGTTTGTTTTGGTGTTAAGGTCAGTTGAGGCTCTGGTCCTTGGGGGGTCAGTCAGGCCTTGTGCCTGGCTCTCTTCACCAGTTCCATCTATGTGAGGACAAAGTCAGGCCTTGTTTGACCAGAGCTTCCCTTGAAGCCTGAGGAGTTTCTCCTCTATGGACTTTCCTTGACTGGACACTGGCTGGATGAAGTCCTTTTAATGAATCTCCAAGACCTCCCTGGCCTGGGCAAGAATGGCATCACCCACAATGGGCACAGGCCAGTCCAGTGAAGGCAATTATTGAGGTTTCTCAGCTCAGGTGTATCAAGTTGACATTAAAGCTATGCAGTAAGTCCTACAATTTTTTCTTTAAGGTCTATGAAGGTCATTTAGGTACTCAAAGTACAAAGCTTTAAACCATGCAAGGCAAAAGTTTCTAACATAGCCCATGAAACAAACCAAAGATAATAAAGAGGTTAAAACCAGTAACTTCTCTAATGAAGGCCATGTCACTTGTCCCCAGATTTTGAATTATAGCTTTGAAAAGAGAAAGGAAGGGGGGCTTGCATTGTCATGTACCAACAGTAGACAGGAAATGCTTAGGGCTCAACCAAATTGGTTACATTCAGACTGTCCAATGTGGTCACCAGAAGTAAAACCCAATTTCTCTTAAAAATGTTAAAAGTAACATGTGCAAAGTAGAACAGATATATAAAACAATTTTAGTATGTATGGGTAACTCTCTATCTTTTTCACTTGAGGCTGTAACAACAAGGTATATAGTACCTGCTGGGTGGAACACAATTTCTTGTACATGCCATAATTACATTATAGAATTCTTAAAAGTGAACAGTACTTCATGCATACACTCATAAATAAGGTTCTAATAAATAAATTTGGTGATGCCACTTTGTAAAGATTGTACTGAGCAGAGGCACATGCATTGCAATCATACACAGACAGATCTTAATATGCCGTTTAACAATATCATACACATGCACACATTTATCCACATATTCCTTCAAAAGGTTGTATCCTACTGGTTGTACTGAACAGTCACAGACATTGGAAAAAAAAAAAAAACCTTTAGAAAGATTATTTAAAAACATGGAAGTCTAATTAGTTGCACTGCAAAGGCCAAGATGACATATTGCACCTTTGGTTCTAAAACTATGAACTTATTGAAATACTTTAACAAGTGATGGAAAACAGAATTGTATACAATAATTAAAGAACAGACAATATCAAGGGTACTTAGGCTATTTCATTGGCAGGAAGGGGAAGCCATGTGCCACTGTCCAAGTACCAGAGTATGAAAGAATTCAGGGATATTTAAAATGGTCTCTGGTCACAAGGATGGTGGCACAGCACAGGAAAGAAAAATATCTGTTAGTGAACCTGTAAGGATCAAAAATCAGGTTTAGTTAGTGGAAAAATCAAAAGATCCCAGCCAAGTGAAAGGTTACTGCCTGAGCCAAAAGCAGAATGCAGGTGAGACCGTATGGTCGGCACACCTTCTTAATCTCAGATACAGAGGCTTCTCAAAAGATCCCAGCTAGCTCAAAGTTTACTGCCTGAGGCAAAAGCTGGATGCAGGTGGGGCAGGGCATGGTCAACACAACTTAATGTCAGACACAGAAGCTTGAATCCTGAAGCAGACAAAAAAATGGATTTCTGAATAATATGGGGTTTATAAAGAAAAAAAATGAAATGGAAACTGTCAAAGTCTGAAATAATCCCTTAAAATTAGGTGAAAGTTTTGTAAACAAAATATAAAAAAACCAAGACAGCGTTTGTTAAAAAGCCAAATGATGTAAAAATCTCAAACAAAAGCCTTTACAAAAGTTAAAAAAATGAAAATTGATTGTATTTGGAAATGGATATAGTCTGATGTGAATTCAGGCTTCCTGACACGTGGTCTTGTTGTGGCTCAGCAGAAATGGGGCAGCCTCACGATGGTGGCTGAGGAATGGGCGTGACTGCCACTCCCTTCAGTTTGAAAAAAGCCCACGGTAGTGGCGGCAGTGGTAAGGCAGGGCTTGGTGGTAAGGCAGGGCATGGCTGGAGGTGCAGGGGAGGGGGGAAAAACCACATGGGGAAGTTATGTGGCAGACTGGTGAGAGAAGAGAGCTGTAGGAAGAAAGTAAAGTTTTTTAGCCTCAGAAGAAATGAGAACAGCGTGGAGGAAACGAGTCCTCTAACGGGAGGCTAAAAATGAAGTTAGAGAATCAGAGATCTGTAGGAAGGAGGTAAAGTTTAGCCTCAAAGCACGTCTGATGACTATGGTGCGTCCACCCTAGTGTCAGGGGTGCTGGTCAGAGACCCCAGGTCTGCATGACCAACGTGAGTGTCTCTGAGATGGGGCCTGCAAGCCTGTGAAGTTAGCATCCCCAAATCACAGGGGAGGTCAGAATTATGGGTCCAGATTCTGTCCCCAGTGCCCTAGTGGGCAGGAATCTGGATGGAACAGGGGATCACTGATTACGCTGGCACTCAGGGGTCCAAAACAGGTTAGTGGAATAGGAGGCTAGAATGAAGGAAGAATCAGAGGGAAGACAAAGTCAGAGAGAAGGAGGGAGAGGGAGAAGGAGGGAAGCAGGTCAGTGTAGGAGAGCAGAGAGCTGTACCGCCTAGGCATGGGAACACAGTTTGAGGCAGTCTGTGAGCCTGTGGATTCAAAATAGTGTTGGCATGCATGGTGGGATCAGGAAACCAGTTTGAGGCAGTCTGCAAGCCTCAGTGGGTCCAAAACAATGAAGGCTGAGAGGAGGGAGGAAGTACAAGGGGCAAAAGTGGAGAGAGAAAGAGGGAGAAATGTGGCAGTTGGTTGCCTGGAGAAATACACTGCAGCAAGTCCATCCCAGCGGTTCCATAAAAAAAAAAAAAAAAAAAAAAGAATGTTAGGAGGTCCTTTTTGGGGTGAGAACTGGTGAATGCTCTGCCAGATCAAAACCCAGCAAATGACCACTCTGCCTGATAAAAAAACATCAAGCCCTTGGGGCTGGAGAGATTGCCTAGTGGTTAGGAGCACCGACCACTCTTGCAGAGGACCTGGGTTCAATTCCCAGCACCCACATGGCGGCTGAGAACTGTCTGAAACTCTGATTCCAGGAGAACTCCAGTTCCAGGGGAATCTGACACCCTCTTCTGACCTCCGCGGCATTGCACGACACGGGTGCACAGATTTGCATGCAGATAGTACATTCATACACATACAGAAATAAATAAAATTAATAAAAAAATTAAAAAAAAAATCAAGCCCTGACAGAGTTCATGGCACCATAATGTTAGGTTATAAAAAAGGGCCATGTGTCCCCAGCCCCAGCCCCCAGATAAAAAGGCACATGAGGCATAAGTCATGCCAGGAACAAGATTTACATCCATGTGGAATTACCAGTGAGGGCTGCTTGCAAGGGCCACTTGCAGACACGTGGGGGAACCTGACAGCATGGCAGGCAGAGAGAGAGAGAGAAAGATGGCTCCTGGAGCCCACCCACTTATAGCCAGGGGGGCGGGGCCTCAGGTATAGAGGAAGTGGTCAGAAGATTGACAGCCTGTGGAGGAAGTGGGTGTCTGTGTCCCTTGGTATTCTGGAAAGCTCAGACCTCACAATTATATTTGTTCCTTAGTAATACATTAATTTGAAACTTACAGTATTAGATGTGGATTTGGAAAATGTTTTGTTCTGTTAAAATAACACTAACCATTTTGCAGTAATTATACTACCAAATAGTTATACTTCCCAAACTATACGAAAGTCTAAAAATTTAGATATTCTGGAGAGATGTCTCAGCCATTAAGAACATTGACTGTTCTTGCAGAAGACTCAGGGTCAATTTCTAGCAACCGCATGGTGGCTAACAACCATCCATTACACCAGTTCCAGGGCATCTGATGCCTTCTGACCTTTACAGACAACAAATGACACTCATGTAGGCAATAAACTGATACACCTCCAAAAATAAAGTGAATACATTGTTTTAAAGCTAGAATTTTTCTAGGAAGGGATTTCAACAGAATATTTGACTTCATCTTTTAGCCAATGCAATTTTGCAAAGATGTAAATGATTTCCTGGAAAAATTCTAACACCTTTCGGTCTTTTCTCCTGTGATCAGTTTTATTTTAAATCACTTTGCTTTTCTTCTCCCCTTATCTTACCTGTAGCATTATTTTATTACTGTAATATTTTAATAATTGTTTATTTATTAAGTTCTTTATATTATTTTAAACATTTACCCCTTTGTGTTGCATTTTTAAAACCCAGCCATCTGGGGCAGTACATTCATACAAATAAAATAAGTAAAAAATTAATTAATTAATTAATTAAAAAACCTTTAATTTACAAAAAAAAATGTGTGTTTTACTAAAGGAAACATGATCTAAACACAGTATTTCTTCTTGCTCTCAGTAATGATTCACGTAAAGATGAAGGCACTGGAGTTGGACTTAAGAGGCCTAACATCAAATTTTGCTCCTTCACTTCCAGGAGATAGGACTTTACAAATATTTCTTTTTTTTTTTTTTTTTAATTTAATTTTTATTGATGCTTTGTGCATTTCGTACATCATTTTCCAATTCAGATCAGGCATATTTCCCTTTCCCTTCCCCCCCACCACTACCCCATCCCAGATCATGTATTCTGCCATAACTGTCCTGCATCTTTCTCTCAGTTTTTTTTTTCATTTTTTACCTATATAAGTGATAATCCATGAGTTACAAGCATCCTTCTGTGCAAACCAATATCTGCAGCTGTTGTGCCCAAACCCCCACCAAGCTCCCACATGCCAGTGGGGCTGTGACAGGTGTTCTGTTCAATCAAGTTGAAACTTTTCTTATTTTCTTTTTTTTTTTTAATTTTTTTTATTAATTTTATTTATTTCTGTATGTATATGAATGTACTGTCTGCATGCAAGTTTGTGCACCCGTGTCGTGCAACGCCGCGGAGGTCAGAAGAGAGTGTCAGATTCCCCTGGAGCTGGAGTTCTAGACGGTTCTCGGCCGCCATGTGGGTGCTGGGGATCGAACCCGGGTCCTCTGCAAGAGCGGTCGGCGCTCTTAACCGCTAGGCCATCTCTCCAGCCCCAAGTGAAACATTTCTTAACTTCTTTAAACTTCATATTTCTCATCCTCATTGTTAAAAATGCATGTTGTTTCAATAGGAAGAAGGCACAGTCACATTAAGCGTTAAATTTACTATAAAGAGAGAAGAGGATTAGGCCTATAAAAATATCACATTTGTAACATTGGAATGAAGCAGCTTCAGATACCTCCTGTCAGTTTAGAGTCATGAATGAATAATCAGTTTTCACCCACTCAGCACAGCACCCTTATGGAGCCCCAAGGTGCTGTTTTGGCTTCCTTGGGTTGGGGGCATTTGTTGCTTCCCCAGCCTTCCCAGGTTGTGGGTATTCAGAGAAATTGTGAGAGAGGAGCCTTTCCTCTCCTGTCCATTTGCCTTCTAGAGGCTTTTTCAGTGAGCTTGGAACCTACCCTGCAACCTCAATTTCAGCACCAAGGGAAGTCTAGGCTTCCACCTTCTTGATGGGGCTCAAGCAGCAAAGGTTATGGGGGCAAGACAGAGGCAGGGAAGATGGGTGTGCCCAGGGAGCAAGCTCAAGGCTTTTGCCGCAAGCCTTCTATTGAGGTGCACATTTGCACAGGCCTGCTTGGGTTGTGGAGGTAACTCCCTACCCAGGAATTGGCCTACCAACATTGGCTTGCATGGGCATTTGTGAAAAGTCAGGTACAGTTTAAATGTGTTTTAAAAAATTCTCCTTGAAGCCTTTTTTCTGTAAATAGTGTATTTGCAGTACTTAATTCAGCTGATGTTTTCTTTTTGTCTGGTAAACTTCCTCTAGGATCTCCTTCTTCTGTGACACAAATTGAGCTTTTAAATTCCAGGCTTGTGGAGCTGGGGATGGTGGCTGGCATATGCCTTTAATCCTAGTCCTCTGGAAGCCAGGATGGGGCGGATCTCTGTGAGTTCAAGGACAGCCTGATCTACAGAGTGAGTTCCAGGACAGTTGGGGCTACAGGGAGGCCCTGCCTTGAAAGGAACAAAAGCAAAAGGAAGCTGTTACACTTTTCAGTTTGTAGCTGTTTGTAAATACTCTAGTAGATCTAGTCCAAGGTTTGTTTTGTTGTTCTGTGCCCTCTCCTGCTCAGGAAACAGTGGAGGCAGTGATGGCTGGTGGGGGCAGGGCTGGCTTTACAGTACTCTGTAAAAGTTGTTTTTCCAGTACTTTTATAGTACTCTGTAAAAGAAAAGCCCTAAAGCACTCGCTGGCGCTCTTGCCCTGGAGCAGTGGTTCACCTTCATTGTGTTTTAAAGGTACAGCTTTGATTCCAACACTCAGGAGACAGATGGTAGACTTCAGTGAAGACTTAAACCCAACCTTTAATTGTGGAGATGACTTTTTCTCATTGAGTGTAAGACAATAACGTAACTTCCTTCCCACAGATTGGTCTCACAACCTTTTTTCCTTTGTACCTATGTATGTGTATGTTTGTATGTATGTGTGTGCATGCACATGTGTATATGGATGTATGAGTATTTGTTTTCACCCCTATAACTTTCTAAATTCCTGTGTTTTAAAAAGTCAACTATAAATCACTGTTAACAGACTCAACCTATACAAAACTTGATTTATACTTTTTGGTGTTAATCTTTAATTGGGTTTATGTAAATGTTAATATGTATTTGTACAGTTTTAAAAAGCCTTTAAAAAGCCAGTTCTGAGCTGGAACTGGCCCCTTCAGCTTGGATGCAGCTCTATTAATATAGTTAAACTTCTGCTGGGCGTGGTGGCGCATGCCTTTAATCCTAGCACTTGGGAGGCAGAGACAGGTGGATCTCTGAGTTCAAGGCCAGCCTGGTCTACAGAGCAAGCTCCAGGACAGCTGGGACTAAAGGGAAAGCCTGTCTCAAAAAATACCAAAATAAAAATAAAAATAAATATAGTTAAACTTCTATGATTATTTGTGTAATTTGCTTGTCTTGGTTAAGAACTACTAATAAAATTATACAAGTGCTGTAATAGTCAACTACTCTATGGGTGTATGCTACCACCTGCTGGTTGCGCTCCCTCAACACCTAAGACAAAAATTCCAACAAATTCTTAAAGTGTTGTAGGAAATAAATTAGTTTTAAGAAATAATCTTATTTTATTTTAGATAGAATTTAAAGTATGGTTAAATGTGTATTGTAAAGCATTTAACAACTAGGTAAAACATCTTTAAGACAGGGTTTTGTGCCAGGCCTGAAAAAACCAACCCCTAGGACTGAAAGAAAAATGATTGTTATAAACCCACTTTATAAGATTTATAGTGAAATGTTTAAAAGAAATATTATACATTTATATAGAGGTATTTCAGTAGAGATTTATAGAGAAATACAAATAAATAAATATGTTAATTGACTTGATTTCTCCGAAGTCACAGTCTAGTAAAATAATTTTAAGGAATAATGTATATCTAATTGATGTAAGTTTAACAGGTATCCAAATTGCCCAAACTTTGTCTACATATTATATGATATTTTAGGACTTACTAAAATTAAAAATGTCTATACTAAACAACATTGGTTAAAAGGTTTTAATAAAAATGGTAATACATCTAAGCTAATTGGAAATATAAATTGTTGTCCACATTTGTTTTACTTATAATTTGAATAACAACTTTGGGGTTCATGTTTACAAATGTTCTGTATATTTTTTGTGTTGTACAGTATCATCTTGTAACATTTTCTTTTACCTATAGGATAATTTAACTAAAGGAATTAAGTTTACTTCCCAAATTAACAACATACAGTCAATGATAAACAGCATGGGTGAATTTAATGATATGTACACCTTGATTCCTGCCTACTGGTATGTGTAATACAACTGCCTTTTGGAAATTTATGGGTCAAAAAATAAAAACCTAAAATAAAAAAGGGAGAGATGTGAGAAGATCCAGTTTGAATTGTGAGCTAGTTTTCAGCTAGCATGCCTCAGGGCACCACGTGGCTGAGAGTCAGGTGATTTCTCTGACCTCACCCCAAGGAGGAGCAAACAATGTGGCCTAGGGTGTGTGATACTGGGTGGGGTAATGGTGTGCAATGCTGCAGAATTGGGGGGCCTGTGATTGGCTTTGGGAACTGACACCATTTGGTTTACAAAAGCAGGCTGAAGCAAGGAATAAACTGAATTCCCATTAACATCATTATGGAATTCCCAGCCGTCATTTTATTAATTATTGCATGCATACAGGCCAAGGCAGGCCTGCATTTCATTCAAGAGGCCACTGGGTTGGAAAGAGGTCCCTGTGTAGACCACCAATCTGGATAGCTGTTGTTGTGAATGGACATAGGCTGAAGATAGGCCAACAACCATCAGACTGAAAATTCCTGTTCATGGTTCAACAGACTCTGGGCAGGTGGGAAGTCACAGCCAAGAGTGGAACATGTGTCTCATGGTTCCAGACTAAGTGCTTGAGTTGGAAGTACTGCCCAGGCTGGGCTATGGGAAGTAGCCAGCTGGTCTCTGAACTGAGAGGCTAGTTCCCTACAGCAGCTGCTGGCAGGTGCTGTGTCCACGTCATCCCCTTAGCAAGGCTGTGTGGTCCTTGTTCAGTACAAAAGAAAGCTTCCTATACTACTTCTGCTGATGGAATTAGGGAAATGTCAGTTTCGAGTCCTGAATGAATAATCAGTTCTCCCCTTCCACTTCAAAATGAAACAACCCTGAAAACATGGAATTTATAGCAAGACATCTGATCTCCTTTTGAGCATTCAACTATTAAGGTACACTAGTTAGAAAAACCTGAACAGACACAATAATGAGGAATATAGATCTTCAACATGAAGTGAATTTATTAGAGCACAAGGTAACTAATGATTGTTTTAAAGCATCTACAGTTGGAACATCTTGTTACAGCTCTTAAAAAATGGGATCTTTCTGACAACTCATAAATTGTCTAAATCAATAAGAAGTAGCTAACATGTGCTCTGCATTTTATAAAAGAGGCCCTTGGGTGTGGAATTCTTCTTTTGAGGACAGGATGTCTTGCTACAATTTGCAGAAGATGCATAATTTTGTAAACAGTAAATCTGTGAAAGGAATAATTAAAGAGCAACGATCTGTCTATATCCCATATTGATTACTGTAGATAATTTCCTGATTTGACTGTTTGTTTAACACTCATTAAAATCCATTCCTAGAATCTTCAGTTTTTTTTTTTTTTTCTTTCCTTCAGGCTTATTTCCCATAATAGATAATTACTTTGAGGTCTTAATTCTTAAAATTAATTTGGAAGAGTAAACACTATCAAAGTTTAATTTTACTTTCGTATCCTTGTTCTCAATCCTTTATTCAACTGTTCTTGCAATACTTGAACAAAAAGAAAACAACATGCACTAGTGATTTTCTTGAGTAATTTCTTTTTTGAAATTCCTTTGCTAGGATGCATATTTGTTATTAAATGTATGAGACAATTCTGATAATGAAGAAACATTTTTGAAATGAGAGGGTTATGTTCTTTCATCGGTTCCAATACTTCCTCTTCAGTCCTTCCTCCTCCCTATCCTATGACCTGTCTTCAGACTAACTGATGCAAACACCAAAAATCAGTTAAATCTAACCCTTATGTTATTACCTAGGAACAAAAAGTCAGCAGGAGAAAGCCATTGTTATAGGGTGAGTATGAAATCGCCAACCTCACAAATTGTTCCCTGGTTGGTCGCACTACTTTGGAATGTTGTAGAAATCTGAGGTGTCACCTCATATTTTTCTTCCTTATCCCCTTCATTTTGACATCAGAACTCCAGGTTCTTCCAGTTTTGGATTGCCGAACTTATATGTGTGCCTGCTTCCAACTGTCAGGCCTTCAAACTCAGATTGATCTATGCTACTGGAACCCCAAGTTCTCTTGACAGCACACAACTTGGTGTAGGTATTCAGCTTTGAGAGTTATAAGAGTCAATTCCTTAATAAAGTCTTTGATCTTACTTGTTTATATCTATACCTATTTATTAAGGAGTAACTATGTTATACCTGGTCCCTAGGACTCTTACTTTTTCTCCATTTCCTCTCTATCATGAGGTAAACAGCCTTTTCCTCCACATGCTAACACCACCAAGATATTCTGCTTCACCACAGACCAGTATCAATAGAGCTGACTGGAGTCTTTACATAGTGACTGAAATAAATCTCATTGGCCTTAAACAGTTCTGTCAGGCATTTTGGTCACAGCTCTCCCAAAGTAACTAAAACAACCAGATGCATTTGATGGTTTCATTTTTCAATTCGTAATCAAACATTTACTTAGACCACTTAGTGCATCACTAAGTCATGCAGAGTTACATGTGGCATCACTCTCATTAGTCTTTTTTTTAATTATTATTACTGTATGTGTATGAATGTACTGTCTGCATGCAAGTCTGTGCACCCGTATTGTGCAATGCCAGGGAGGTCAGAAGAGGGTGTCAGATTCCCCTGGAACTGGAGTTTTCCTGGAATTGGAGCTTCAGACAGTTCTCGGCCACCATGTGGGTGCTGGGGATCGAACCTGGGTCCTCTGTAAGAGCGGTCAGTGCTCTTAACAGCTAGGCCATCTCTTCAGCCCCTCATTAGCCTTTTATTCAATTTCTACCATACTCAACATGCTTTCCTAGAGGCCTCAGAAAAGAACTTGGACCAGTCTCAGTCTACCATGCACACTTCTCAGTCTCCATCTGGAGTTCATTTATCACCTGTTTTAAGACAGTTTGTTTTAGCCAGTTTCTTATTCACAGTCTGTCTTTGATTATGTGTACTCTCCTAAATTCCAAATACTTTTACTCGGTTTATTATACCTCTTACCTTGACCCCAAATATTTTATTTCATTTATTTTGCTATGAACAAACTTTTTACCTCTAATTATAATCATTTTCTTTAATATTCTGGTGAAAGTGAGAATGGTAAAGGCATCTTGGACTCTCGCTTTCTTCACTAGCTCTTCCCACATCAATTACAAATTAATTGTTTACACTGGCTACATTGTCTTCCATTTTTGTTTCAGGTATTTTCTAAATGCTTGACCTTATATTTGAATTATGAGAAGGGCTCAAACTAATTTCTTTGCTTCTTTTCTACTTGTGATTTATCTTTCTTATGTAATGCTTAATTTTTCAGGTGTCAATTTGGCTTGATTAATGGATACTTAGGTAAAAAAATAAAGATTTAATTTGAGGTACACCTGCAAGGATACTTTCACGGGAGATTTATATATGAGTGTGAATGGAATATATCCAGAGAATCCACCATTGATGTGGATAAATGCCTTAGCAGGGTGAGGATACTGCAAAGACAGAAACTGAGGAACGAAAAATTAGTTACCCTCCCACTGAGCGCAGTTTCACTAATTATCTTCTTCCTTCAGACATTAGACGGGCTCTTGAGCCTTTGCACTCCAGGAATTACACCAGTGTCCCTCTTAACCCCACTCCACCCAGCTGTCAGGCCTTTAGACTAAGACTACTCAATATAACTGACACCCCAGGGTTTCTTGCCTGTACACATATTTTGAGAGAATTCAACTTAAATGATTATGTGACTCAAGTCTGCTAAAAATGTTCCTCATCTCTATGTTTATCTCTGTCTATTATCCACCTACCATCGCTGTCAGTTGACTGCATCGTACTAGCTTTATATTTATATATTTTAATACATTTATTGTTGATTTGTTTGTTTCATTCATTGTCTTTCAGTACAATTTAGACACATTCCCCTCACCCTGCCCCCATCCTACCCCTGTTCGTGCCTTCTGCCATACATGTCTTACATATTTCTCTCAGTCTTTCCAAAGATTTTCCCTGCAGAGGCTTGTTGTTTTGGGCAGAGTTTAATTGTATCATTCAGCTCTTTAACCCTTTCTTTATGTTGTTGTTTTTCCATCCCCTTTTTATTGCTCCAACAAAAGCCTATATAATCATCACATATGCATCAAAATTATGACCTCTGGGAGTAAACTGTATGTTAATTCCAAAATATGTTTAGGGATTCACATTATCACTCTTTAATTTTATATTACCCTAAAATATAAATACATAACTTCCAGCCATATACTGTAATTACAGAGTCTGAAAATAAGTGGTAGGTTGATTCTAGAGCCATTTAAGAGATTTACATTATAACAACACAGTTGCTTTCAGATTAAAAGAAATATAATAATGTTGTTCAGCTTGACTTTCAACTGTAAATTTGGTGTTAGCATCTGCAAATGAAGGAAAATGTTCACTGTTTTTCTGGGACTGTGTTACTTCACTTAGCATAACGGCTTCGAGTTCCATCCATTTTCTTGCAAAGTTTATGATGATGTCATCTTTCTTTACTTCTGCATAGAACTCCATTGTGTAGATGTACCACATTTTTGTTATCCACTCTTCAGCTGAGGGGCATTTGGGTTTGTTCCAGACCTTCGCTATTGTGAAGAGAGCTGCAATAAACATGGATGTCCATGTATCTTTGAGGTAGGGTGAATCTTGTGGGTATATACCCAGGAGTGGTATGACTGTGTCAGGTGATAGGTTCATTCTGAGTCTTTTCAGGGTTCTCCACACTGCTTTCCACAATGGTTGTACAAGTTTACATTCCCACCAGCAGTGGATGAGTGTTCCTCTTTCCCCACAACCTTTCCAGCATTTGGTGTCTTTTTTTTTTTCTTGATCTTAGCCAGTCATATCTGAGTGAGATGATAGCTGAGAGTGGTTTTAATTCACATTTCCTTAATTATTAATGATGTTGAACACTTTTGAAGATGTTTCTCAGCCATCTCTACTTCCTCACTGGTGAAGTCTCTGTTCAGCTCTTTACTCCATCTTTTGAGTAGGTCATTTGTTCCTTCTTTGTTTTTTCAGTAGTCTATATATTCTGGGTGTTAATGCTGTGTCATATGTATTACTGGTGAAGATTTCCTCCCACTTTGTGGGTTTTCTCTTGTCTTCATTGATTGTTTCTATTGCTGTACAGAAGCTTTTGAGTTTGATGAGGTCCCATTTATCAACTGTTGATCTTATTTCCTGTGCAGCTGCTGCCTGATTTAGGAAGACTTTTCCTAGTCCTATATCTTATAGGTTATTGCCAACTTTTTCTTCTATCACCTTCAGGGTTTTGGATTTCATGTTGAGATCTTTGATCCACTTGGAATTGATTTTTGTACAGGATGAGAGGTCAGGGTTTAATTCTGTTCTACAAATGATGATCCAGTTTTGCTAGCACCATTTGCTAGAGATGCTATCCTTCCTCCATTGAGCTTTTTTTCCCCCTTTTGTCAAATATGAGGTGGCTGAAATTGTATGAGCTCAAGTTTGAATCTTCAAATTTGTTCCATTGTCCAATGGGTCTGTTTTTGTGCCAGTACCAGGCTGTCTTTATGACTATGGCCCTGTAATATTGCTTGAAATCTGGTAAAACAATCCCCCCTGTATTGCATTTTTCACTCATGTCTGCTTTAGCTCTTTGGGGTCTTTTATTTTTCCATATGAATTTAAGGAGTTTTTTTTTTTTTTCCAAATGTGAATAAACTCATGGGGATTTTTATTGAAATTGGGTTGACTCTGTATGTCAATTTGGGTAAAATGGACATTTTTACTATATTAGTTTTTCCAATCCATAAGCATGGGCTGTCTTTCCATTTTTTGATGTTAATATCAATCTCCTTCTTCAGAGGTTTAAAACTTTGTTGTAGAGATCTTTGGTATCTTTGGCTAGGTTTGCTCTGGGTATTTTTTTTTTTTTTGGAGGCTATTGTTAGTGGGAAGTTCCTGTTATATTCCTTCTCCACTTGTTTATTGTTGGTGTAAGGAAAGGCTACTGATTTTTTCTAGGTTAATTTTGTATCCAGCCACTTTACTGAAACTCTTAATCATATCTAGAAGTTTTCTGGTAGAGTTTTTTCCATCCCTTAGGTTAACTATCATATCATCTGCAAAAAGGGATAGTTTGACTTCCTCTTTTCCAATTAGTACTCCTTTAATTTCTTTCTCTTGTCTTATTGCCTTAGCAAGCTTTTTTAATTGTTATTAAACTTTTTCCATAAGTCATACATCATTTCTCAATCAAATCTAGAGTGGCTTGTCTTTCCATGTCCCCCACCCCACCTGAGTCCCTGCACTCTGCCCTACATGCCCTGCATCTTTTTTGGAGTCTTTCCAGAGTATTTTTTTTCTTTCAGTTCTCTTTCAGTTCNTGCTAATAAGAGAGCAGTTCTGATGAGAGAGAGGTCACAAAGCGAGAACATCCCATCTGCCTACGCACCATCAAATATCTGAAGAACAACTGAAGATAGTAGCGATCTCTACAATGAAATATTTTAAATCTTGAAGAAGAAGGAGATTGCGGAAACAACTAGGGAGTTCGCCGTGAGCATTCCTGCCTTCGTTACTTAGGACGTGGCTGAAAATGGCATTCTTGAAAGGATGGGGCATTCTACACGCACAATTCCTTTATAGAGGCAATCGCTATTCCCAACTCAAAATCAAATGCAATAATTTTTCACCGAAATTAGAAAAATAACTCCATAATATGGGAATGCGATAAAAGATCCAGATAGCAAATGATCCTAACCTGGAAGTGCAAACCTGGGCGGTTCATACCAGATTAAAGTACTTATTACAGGCTTTAGTCATAATGCAGCATGGCCCATTGACCTTAAAAAACTGGTCGTGTAGGTTAAAGGAAAAAGAAGATCTAAATACGAGTACACACAATTTCAGCCCTGATTGTCACAAAACGGTGCCAAAGTACTCACTGAAGGAATACGCTTGTATCTACAATGGCGTCGGTGATTTGACATGAATTCTCGAAGGTTGTTAGAGTAAAAGTAGCCCAATAATTCCCCTTAAGAAAAGCCAATTTTCAATGGGGATAGAAAGACCCCATGCTGTTAAACCTGAAAATGCTGACAACTTTCAGGTGAGGAATATAGGTGGGACGTACTTAAGAATGTTCTAATTTTGAATGAGCCTTTAGATTGGCTTTCTTTTCTCTCAGTTTAGTGCATTACTTGGGGGAAAGATGTCCTTCATTAAATTATAAAGTTCTTTACATCAAAAAATGTCAGCCCAAACATACCTGAATTACGCAGTGTGAAGAGAGCTATCTAAGTGAAGAACTATTCACCAGGTTAGGGATATCTGATCAGAGGGTTAATATCAGAGCCAAGAAATGAATAACAAAATAGAAAAGTGGCTAAATTACACTAGCAACTTGAATGTATTTTTTTTTGTTTTTATTATTTATGTTATTTTTTTGAGCTTCTTTTTAGAACAGGGTCTCCCTGTAGTTGGCTGTTTGGAACTCACTCTGTGCCGGCCTGGCCTCGGCTCACAGAGATCTCGGGGCTGCCTCCAGTTAGGATTAAGGCGTGCGCCACCGCCCGCATTTATTTATTTCTGTATCAATGTAATGTCTGTCTGGCACGCGTCTGTGCACCCGTGTAGAGCAATGTTGCAGAGGTCAGAGAGGGTTTTCCAGCGTTCCCGCTGGAACTGGGATTCTCCTGGAATTGGAGTTTCAATGGTCTCGCCGCCTGTGAGGTGCTGGGGATCGAACCTGGGTTCCTCTGTTAAGCAGGTCAGCTGCCTCTAACCGCTAGGCCATCCTCTCCAGCCCCCAGCAACTTGATGTATGTTTTATGTCTTTTTCCTTTTTGAGACCAGCGCTTCTCGTTTGTCTCAGGCTGGCCTGGGGTTGCATAATGTAGCTGGCTGGGCTTGAACTCAACAGAGGTTTGCCGCCTGCTCCGGTGCTTAGCTGGTTAAAGGATGAGGACGGCCAGCTTATTTATTAGTCAGGTATGGATATTTACTAAAAAGATATTCTTTTGCTTACAAAATGGATTTGGTGTTAAGGGATGCCAAAGGTCCAGGGACATCATTGTCCTTTTGTGATTTGTTCTTTATATTATCTGATTGTTTCTGGTTATCAGCATTGTAATCTGTTCTGGGAATCTGAGGAATTATACTTGCACAATCCATATGTTTTTAGAATTATACATGTTGATTCACGTGATTTAAAAAATCCACATAGCCAAGGTTTTGATGGCACATGCCTTGTTATCCAGATTTGGAGGGCGGGGGAAGGTGGCGATCTCTGTGAGGGTTTGAGCGCCGGGCTGTTAACATAGCAATTCTTCAGTAACAGCTCTCCTTTGTTACATGTGTCTGTTAAACACATTAGTCAAAACTTGTGGCTGAGTTTGATATTTCTGGTGTCATTCATTCTTTGGGTATAGCGAGGTGACTCAGCATCGGCTTTTCCATCTAAAAGATGCTCTTTCCACCAGCCCGAAGCATTTATTTATAACATCTGGGAAAGGTGGTAACAAGATATCATTATAGAAGAAGCATACCATCTTCATTAGTTTGAGACGGCTCTCCCATGTGGGCCTTCTCTGGTTTAGACCCATCTTCCACTTCAGCCTATCTGAGGTTGAGATATACAGCCAATGTGCCACCTTGCTGGCTTCTCCTTCGTCTCTTTATCTTGCAACATTTGCTTATAGATTTCTATCTTTTCAAGATATAAAATATGACTTACTTGTGGTCTTCCGTCTTTCTCTCGTCTGCCTCTTCCCTCTTTTGCTTTTTTTTTTTGGGGGCGGGATGTCTGGGATTGGATCAGCACTGATGGAATGGCTACATGTACTCTATCACCAGTAGTTCTTTCCAGCCCATCTTTCATATAATATATTATTATATTAATATTACTAACTCTATATATATTGAATATATAATTTCAGACTCACACTGATGAAACTGGATGCTTCAGTCTTGGGGAATCTCTAGGAACAGATACCTTCAAGTCATTGACATGAGTTGGGTGTACCACACAGTCAGAATGACAGGAAACTCAACAGTCTTAATTACTCATTCTTCCGTTCTGAGATTGGGTGGCTGGTTGAGAGGACCCTTGTTCGAATTTCCAAATTTTAGTTTGAAAAGAGATCTAATTGACAAATGTTGTGTTGTTCAGTCTCCTTTCGGGTCCCAACCTCATCAGATTACTTGTCAATTCTGCTATTTCCAGATAGTGTGAAATCTGCATCTGCCAAGGTGTAGCATCCTTTTGTGCCACATGGAATAGATTCCCAATGGCAACAACTTCGATACCTGATGGTACAAAGTATTGGTTACCAGCATACTTGGCTTCTATTAGGAAACACAGGTTAGAGGAAAATTATAATACTATACTATATTATACTATATATAATATTTTTATATATATATATATAGTTTTGTATATGTCATCCATCCCATATTATGGAACTAGATTCCTTGCCCCTGAGTGAGGGATCTTAATATTTTAGTTGAATTTTGTAAGGCAAAGAGGGGGTATTAAGTTGTATTGTGTTTGCCTGGAATGCTCTTGATTCTTTTTAATTCAAGTGCCATGGTTCTTGTTCTGAAAGAAAAAAACAGGTTTGTAAAATAAATGTGAAATATATAAAAATAAAAATTTAAAATTGTAACACGTTCTAATTAACAGAATATTCTTCAAAATGAAGAAATAAAAAATGACTAGAACTAAGATTTAAATGTTCATTTTTCTTCTTGATTTCATTGCTTAGAAATTACAAAGATAAATTTAATGAAGAGCTGCACTGCTTTTGAACAAACACAAAAAACATAATAAAAAAAAAGGTAAAATTGTGGATTAATCCCATTTTTTTATAGTTTTGTTGATAATCAGCTATATTCCTTTGTTGGGCCCAGGATGGGATATGGGCGTCGTATTCATTTTTCTTAAGTTTGATACTTGAATTTTATGTTGTTCTATTTTGGAGGAAAAGTTCTACATGGAATGCTAGTAAAAAGTCTCTTTGGTGTTTGGTGTAATGCTCTATAAGTCTGTTAACTCCATTTGGTTTATAGCTGGGGTTTCCCTATTTATTTTTTGTCTGGATAATCTGTCTGTTGGAGAGAGTGGGGTATTGTCTGTAGAAGTCACAATGAAATCAGAAAAAAAAAATATTAAACAAAGAATACATGATTAGAAATTTTTAGCATTTTAATTAAATTTTTTATTACATCGGGGCCGTTTTCTGTCGGACACTGTTTTAACTTGTGTAGTATTTCTTGGGTGATTCACCTTATGGTATGATTTCATAGTTCTTCTTGACTAGTTTAGTCGTATCGATATTTAGTAATAGTCACACACTGGTTTTAGTAGTATTGTGGGAAGTTTCTCTTTCATCCTTTTATATAAGGTTTGGTCAGTATGATGATGAGTTTATTGCTTCTAGGAGGAGAATTTTGCATCTTGTATTTCTATCCATTAAGCTTGTTTATATGGACAGTTCATATTGCATACTTATTCAATTGGTTCTGAGTTGGGGTTTGCTTTGGTTTTTATTGCCTTAACAGGCTCGGACGTTTTGGAATTTCTTGCCCTTTTGGGGGCATGCTTCTAGCTTTTCATTTAATCTTTAGATTCACATCACGTTTCATACGGACTTTTGATAGGATGCCTTCAATATTGTGATTTTTTCTCTCTTCCACTTCAGGGTCATTTTTCCTCATTTATTACTTGTTACTTATTGTAAATTATATGGAGGTTTCTTGTACTGATTTCTGTCTATTTTGGTGATTCTCTGTGGCTCTTCTGTTTAATACGGCATCTCCATTACTTAATTTTGAGGAAACTTTTCTTCGATAGTTTTTTGAAATTTCTGTGCCGTTTACTGGTTTCATTCTGTACACGGATGATATTTTTGGTTCTTGTATAGTATCCTGGAGTTCGCTGAATATTTGTCCTGTTCTTTGTATTGTTGTTAGTTGAAGTTTTGTGCATTTCATAACATTCATTCTTCTAGTTCATCTAGTGCATTCCCTCCATGCCCCACCGCCTCCAGTTATTTGCGTCTGTCCATACATTCTTTTTTCCCCTTTATAGGACTTTCAAAGTTTTTTTTTTTTTCTTTTTCTTTCTATCTTTTTTTGATTTTTGCAGTTTCTTTGACTGACCGATCTAATTCCTCCACCTCATATTCCAGCGGCAGTTTGGAATTTCCTTTTTTTACCATTTTTTATTTTTTTTTGTTACCTTTTAATTTCATTTTACAAAATAATTGTTATGAGTACAAGGCATCCTTCATGTAAAAACCAATATTTGGAGCAGTTGGCCAAAACCACCGCCCAGGCTCCTCATCGGAGCTGGAGGTGTTATGTTAATCAAGTTGAATCAAGTAAGTGTTCGTCTTTTTGCTGAGTTTCATTACCCCAATTCGCACGCTTACACTCTCCATGCCACCTTCTTGCTGCGATTGTTTCCCTAGGCTTAGAAAAGGGACACAGTATGGATGAAAGAAAAACAAAAAAAAAACAGTCTCTTCTCTGGTTGATGTCGTTGACTCTGACCAGTTTGGCTGTTTCTTTTTCTGGGCTGAGCCAGTTAGTTCAGGGAATTTACTTTCAATGCTAATGAACAAGGCAATTGCTATTATAGGTTTTAACAGTACTTAATGTTTTTCAATTGATGTGGAAAATGAAAACATTATTTTCCCAATTCCGTTCAGGTATATATCCCCTTCCTTCCCCCATCACCACCCTCCCAGATCATGCATTCCTCCGTAACTTTTCTGCATCTTTCTCTTTTTTGTTTTGTTTGTTTCTATTTTTACAATAAGTATTAATCTGTGTAGTACAGGCATCCTTCATGTGTAAAACCAATTTGCAAGCGTTGTGCCCAAACCCACTCAGTCATGGGTCCCACCATCAGCAGCGGGGGCGTGTATGCTCAATCAAATTGATCAATTGAGTGTCCGGTTTTCTATATTGCGTTAGTTTCACATTCCCCAATTGCAGCCCTTACAGTCTATCACTCCCCATCTTCTGCAGATTTTTTCCTTAGGCTTAGAAAAGGGGAACCGGTGGATGAGAAGCAATGAGTTTCATCTTTACTTTCTCTGGAGCTGTTGTCTTTGGACTCTGGTCAATTCTGTGGCTGTTTTCTTTTCATGGGCTTGCCAGCTTGCCCATGCATAACCTTTCGATAATGAGCAACATGCATATTATTATATGAGGTACTTTAAGCAGTATATTATATAGCCTTTTGGTCCTATTAATGAAGCACTCGCAATTGGGTATATATGTATTTAAACAGTAATAATTTTTATGGTAGTTTACTTTGGTGTAGACACAGATTTTGGATGGTATGCTAATCATGAATACGTTTTTTTGGTTTTTTTTTTTTCTGGTTAAAAGTGACAAGGTCTTCTGTGGGTATGCATTCCCTAACCACTTTGAGGATGTAAGTGTGGTCAGCCATTGAGTTTATTCTTTCCAGGAAGTGAGCTATAGCAATTTAGATTTGGGATATACAGAATTATGGCTGCCACTGCTCCACAGTATTTCCAAGCAGGTGAGTTGTAGCTGATACTGATGTGAGATAGGGAGTTCTTGCTTGACTCAAGGAAACCAATTTTTGCTTTATTAGTTTAGTGGCCTTTGGAAAACTTTTGGTATTCCAGAGACCAACTTACACTTGCAAGTGTAAGTTCATTACATCTTTCCCATGCTTACATCAGAATCTTCGACGCAGGTCCTTACCGGCTCTTTTCTGTAGAGGTGATCCCAGTTTTAAGACAGAGAGCGCTTTCCTTTGGGGAGGTTTTGAATTCCATGCAATATCTTGGCAGAATAATCCATTTGTGATATCAGAGCTCTCTGTATTAATATTATTTTGCTTAAATGCACAGCTTAAAAGGACTATAGTATTATATTTTCGGGTTGTGAATAGGAGATTACCTTTCACAGTCCTTTATGTCTTCTATTATGTTCACTAAAGAAAGCCGTTTACTGGTTTTTAATAGAGATTTATAACTATAACAGTTATTTGCTCATAATTCAAGTTAGCAAATGACTTTTACATCTATTTTCTTGGTTTTATGAAAGTAGGTAAGAAGAATCTCTCATATTTAAAACTGCGACACCTAGAAAAGTATAATTAATAAAGGAAAAATTATCAATAGGACTCTTATAAATAGCTTGTACAAATAGCGACCACAGAGGTTGAGCCTATTTTAGGTTGTCTTGAGGCTTTGCCTCCTTTTACATGTCTAGATGGGCCACTTCTCTGCTGGGTATTTTCTGGTATATCCCTACTCATGCGACTAACGGCTGCTCATTCTTTTCTTCTCTCCAGCATTTAGTTAGTGTCTGCTTTTTTATTTTTATTCTTTAAATACTTTTCCATACATCCGTTAAATCAATTTCTCAATCGAATTTAGAGGCACTTCCCTTCCACAACCCCCACCCCACCTGAGTTCCTTGCACTCTGTACATATGTTTGCATCTTTTTCTGAGGTCTTTCCAGAGTTTTTTTTCCCAGCTTCCTACTTTCCGCTTCCTCGCTTGTCACTCCATCTCCAAAATTGCTCGATGGTATGCTTCATATTCACCCACACTAATACAAATTATTACATATAAACATATACATACAAACAATATCGACCTGAATTGGAGCCTTTTTCTTATTTTTTTTTTTTTTGCCTAAAAGATTTCATGTTTTTCCTTAAGGAAGTGTTTGAATGTTCTTCCTTGGCAATCCCAAAACACCATCAATCTTGCCCTTGCAGACACATAGGGGTCTTCTCCTATGGTCAGCCCATGATGTCCAGAGAGGAAGCACTCGTGTGTGTCTTGGATTCCTGGTACTTGGGTCCTTTAGACTTTAGCCTGGGTTAAACGAGGTATGTCCAAAGCAATAGTCTACACTCTGATCTTTGAGGCTTGACCACTAGTTGCATCTGTAGTGGCTCAACTAGGGATTTTCAGTGTTCCCATCTCGGCATGAAAGGTGGAGGCATTCTTGGAGCAGACATGGTTTCCCAGCTCTCTATATTGCGCAGGCACCCGCGTATTCTTTCCTTTAAAACTTACGAATTGGCCTCTTAGAAGACACAGTCTCACAAAGTGGCCAATATGTCGATAATAGCCAGGATCGGTGTGGGCAGGGGTGGTCTCCCAGAAGCAGGTTTGTTTGAATCTAGGCACTCCAATATTGTACTATTCACAGGTCGGCGCTGTAAGGGGTGGAAGTCGTGATATGCTGTTCCACTCGACCATCACTCTTCTCCATGCTTCCACCACCCACACCTGGATTTGACCCCATGCAACAGTGCTGCCAACCTAAACTGCCCTGCTATTGCCTTTTTTGGGAGGTCTTTTCCAGTGGAGTAAGTTTTTCTTTTTTCACGTCTGCTTTTGTTGGTTGGTTATTTCCTCCAGACTCCTGTATTGGCTTTGTGAATAATTACTTCATGACCTTATATATATATAGGCTATACATATAATCATCTATAATATCTATCGACTGAGTGAGAGAATTTGTCTCCTTTTTCCCCTATAATACATGCAAATGAGAGAATTGACAAAGTACTGGGAAGGGGTTCCTCTTGGCAAAACAATACCCCAAACCATCAATCATCGCACTTTTTGTTCACGATTATGGCGCATCTTCATCTTTGTTGTAGGATGTACAGTGGAAAATATAGACAAAGTTGGGGCTCAGAAGGAAATGTCAGTATTGTATCAGTTTGGGTATTCTTGAACTGAACTGTCTACTATGGAAGAACTTAAAGAGTGTGGCAGGGCATGTGAAGTCGGAGAAGGCTCCCTTCATTAAGGAGACATAAGTTTATATCTCTGAAATAGTGGATTACAAGGATGAAAACGTCGGAGATTTAAAAGTGAACAAAAGAATCAGTATCTTCGGGGCAAGACCACACCCAGCTAACTTCATCTCCAACAGTCCAGGGAAGAGAAAATTTGCAAATGTGCTTAAAGTAGGAGAGAATCCAACCCGAACTTGCAGCCATTATTCGAGTGCAATTATCACTTCCCATAGGTTGGTGCTGGCTTTTAGAGGGCATGATCTGGTCTGCAGAGTGAAAGGAGGTCGAGTCTCAGTTCTTCCTCCATGGTTTCAGAGAGCTGCCAAAGATAGGCAGGTGGCAGCAGGGGCTGTCCGGCATTAAAGAAGGCCTGGTTAGGCATTGCGTGAAGCTTTTGAATGTGACCGCCTGTTGGGCAGCTGAGACCCCAAGAGACATTCGGAATGGCCAAAGAGCTGTGAGATATTTTGCAAGGAGAGCTGCATACAGGGAGTGGTACCAGCCCAAGAAAGAGATGTATGTTGCAAGCAAAGCTGGAAGAGCTGAGCCATCTAAGCCCTTTGGACGTAAAGTCCCAGAAGTTACATGTGGAGCTACTGGACTTGGTTTTTGCCCTACTGGTTTTTGGTCTTGTTTTGGTTGAGTATTTCCTCACTATGCCTCTATTCCTCCCTTTTGGAATGAGAATGTGTATTCAGTTCCACTGTATGTTGGGAGTTTGTAATTTGCCTTTTGATTTTACAGGAGCTTACAGTTAAGAGATTGGCCTGAGTCTCAGAAGAGACTTTGGACTGTAGACTTTTGAATGGCATTGAAACTGGTAAAGACTATGGGGACTTTTAAGGTTTGACTAAATGCATTTTGCATTTTATATGGTCAGCAGCCTATGGGGGCCAGGGAGTGGAATGTGGTGGTTTGAATGAGTGTCCCCCATAGGCTGTAAGTATTCAGACGTTTGTCTCCAGTTGGTGGCACTGTTTTTGGAGGTCTTAGCAGGTGTGGCCATGCTAGAGGAAGTACGTTATTGGGGGCAGGCTTAGTGAGTTTAACAAGCCTCGTGGTCTACAGTTGCTCTCTCTGCTTCCTGTGCTCATTGGGAGATGTGACCCTCAACATGCTGCTCCAGCACCAGCCGCCATGCCTCCCACCACAATGGACTCTAATTCCCTGGAACCGTCAATCGTAAGCTCAAATAAACTCTTCCTTTTATAAGTTCCTTGGTCATGGTGCTTTATCACAGCAACAAAAAATTGACTAATACCTTGGTCATGGTGCTTTATCACAGCAACAGAAAAGTGACTAATACACTGCCTTTAAGGGAAATGGTACCAATTTTTCTACATTTAGGATGATGTTGGCAGTGGGTTTGCTATATATGGCTTTGATCATGTCCAGGAATGTTCCCTTCAGTTTTATTCCATCTAGGACTTTAAACAAGAAGGGATGCTGGATCTTGTCAAAGGATTTTTCTGCATCAATTGAGATGATCGTGTGTTTTTTGTCTTTCAGTCTATTTATGTGTTTTATGATATTTATTGATTTATGTATGTTGAACCATCCCTGCATCTCTGGTATGAATCCAACTTGATCATGATGGATGATCTTTTTGATGTGGGTCTGTATATGATTTGCAAGTATTTTGTTGGGAATTTTTATACCTATATTCATTAATGAAATTGGTCTATTGCTTTCTTTTTTGGCTGTATCTTTGCCTGGTTTTGGTATTAGAGTGACACTGGCTTCATAGAAGGAATTTGGGAGAATTCCCTCTGTTTGTATCCTTCTGAACACTTTGAGTAGTAATGGTTGTAAGACATCTTTAAATGTTTTATAGAACACTACTGTGAAACCATCTGGGCCCAGGCTTTTTTTTTAATTGGGAGTTTTTTTTTTTTATTATTACATCTTCAATTTCCTCAAATATTATGGGTCTGTTTCAACTGCCAATCTCTTCTTGGTTAAGCTTTTTGTTTCCCAGAATTTCAGATATTCATCCATTTCTCTTAGGTTTTCAAATTTAGTGGAGTATAGGTTATTGAAATATTCCTTATTATTGTCTGGATCTTTTCTTTGTTGTGATGTTTCCTTTTTCATCATGAATACTATTAATTTTAAGTTGCTCTTTCTTTCTTTTGGTTAACTGGGCTAAATGTCTGTCTATTTTGTTTATCTTTTCCAAAGAACCCTCTTCTGTACAAAGAAAGAAACATTTTGAGTCTTTAAAGAGTTCTCCACACTGCTTTCCTTAGGGTTTTACAAGTTTGCATTCCCACCAGCTGTGAATGAGTGTTCCCTTTTCCCCCATAGCCTCTCCAGCATTTGGTATCATTTTTTTTCTTGATCATAGCCAGTCTTACTGTGGTGAGATGAAATCTTAAAGTGGTTCTAATTTCTATTTCCTTAATTATTAGCAACATTGAACACTTTTTTAAAATGTTTTTCTTCCATCTTTACTTCTTCATCTGTGAAGTTTCTGTTCAGCCCCTTTGACTGGGTCATTTGTTTTCTTTATCCTTTGTTTTTTGAGTAATTTATATAATCTGTATGTTAAACCTCTGTCAGATATATCACTAGTGAAGGTTTCCTCCCACTCTTGGGTTTCTATTCTCTTCTTTAATTGTTTCTTTTGTTGTACAGAAGCTTTTAATTTTAATGGGGTCCCACTTACTGTTGTTGATCTCATTTCTGGCACAGCTGCTGTCTGAGTTAGAAAGTCTTTTTCTACACTTGTATCTTGTAAGTTACTGCCAAATTTTTCTTTTATTATTTTCAGAGTTTCAGGTTAACATTGAGGTCTTTGATCCTTTTGGAGTTGATTTTTGTACAGGGTAAGAAGTAAGGGTTCAATTTTATTCTTCTACAAGTAGTGATCCAGTTTTGCCTGCACCATTTGCTGAAGATACTGTCTTTCCTCCATTGAGTCTTCCTCAAATCCTTGTAAAATATGATGGGGCTGAAATTGCATGTGTTCAAGTTGGGATTTTCAATTTTGTTGCATTGATTTATAGGTCTGCTGTGGTGTAATATTGTTTAAAGTCTGGTATAGTAATGCCCCCTGCATTACTCTTTTTGCTCAGGGTTGCTTTGGCTATTCAGGGTCTTTTGTTTTTCTATATGAGCTTTAGGATTTTATTTTTCTAAATTTGTGAAGAAAGTCATGGAGCATTTCATTGTGATTGCATTTAATCTATATATTACTTTGGGTAGGATGGCCATTTTTACTATATTAATTCTTCTAATCCATGAGCATGGGAGAGGTCTTTCTGTCTTCTAGTGTCTTCTTTGATCTCCTTCTTCAAGGGTTGAAATCTTTCATTGTAGAGATATTTAGTATCTTTGGTCAGGTTTGTCCAAGGTATTTATTCTTGAAGGTACTTTGAATGGGAAAGTGTCCCTGTATTCCTCCTCCAATTACTTGTTGGCATAAATAAATACTACTGATTTTTCTAGGTTAATTTTGTAACCTACCACTTTACTGAAACTGTTAATCATTTCTAGAAATGTTTGGTAGAATTCTTGGCATCCCTTAGGTATACTATTATGTCATCTGCAAAAAAGGATAGTTTGACCTCCTCTTTTCCAATTAATACCCCTTTAATTTCCTTATCTTATTGCTCTGCAATATTTTCAAGCACTATATTGAAAAGCAATAAAGGTAAGGGACAGCCTTACTGGGTTCCTTATTTTAAGAAGACTGTTTCTAATTTTTCTCCATTTAGAATGATGTTGGCTGTAGGTTGGCTGTAATTATGTTGAGAAATGCTCCCTCCAGTGAAAATCCCTCTAGGATGAAGGCATGTTGAATTTTATCAAAGGCCTTTTCTGCATCAATTGAGATGACCATATGGTTTTCGTCTTTCAGTCCCCTATGTGCTTTTGTGAATTTATTGATTTACATGTATTGAATCATCCTTGCATCTCTGGTATAAATTGGACTTGATCATATTGGTTGACATTTTTTTGTGTGTCTGTATGTGGTTTTCAAGTATTTTGTTGAGAATTTTTGTATCTATATTCATTAAAGAATGCACATTTTTTTCATTTTTGATTGTATCTTTGCCTGGTTTTAGTATTAGAGTTATGCTGGCTTCATAGAATGAACTTGGGAGATTTCCCTCTGTTTGTATCCTTTTGAATAATTTGAGTCATAATGGTTTTAGGGTAATTTGGAAAGGTTGTCTTGTTGAATTACAAATATCATAGAATTAATTTTTGTGTGTGTAATAAAGTTTCACTACTATATTAGATAGATGAATTTCAGAGAGAAAATCAATCATCCAAATCAAAAGGAAAATTAATGTCTAAAGTGAAAATGAAAGAGAAAAAGTTTTAAGAGTCCAAAATACCAAAAGATATATGTTCACTGTTTATGCTATAAGGCTATCTAATACAGCCCATTAGTATGAATAACATGAAGCAATGTTCTTTCATTTTGTTCAAGTGCTTTTTGTTTCATAAAATCATCTCACATTGTTTTATAAATCCCCCAAGGGCCCTTCACTCTTCCCAGAAATCAAAGGCTTCACTCTTTATAATGTGAATGATTGGAAGTCTATGACAGTTCATATTTATATTGAAGACTTAAACAATGGAGCATAAAACAAACCATTTTATTTTAATGTCACTCATGTGTACATTCTAATACACTTTATGGTCACACCATGTTTTCAAGTACAAGAACTACAGGCTTTTGTCATTTCAGAAAGTGTGTGTGTGTGTGTGTGTGTGTGTGTGTGTGTGTGTGTGTGTGTCTAATCTGTCCAAGAATGTCAAGGATGTTGCTTAGCAGTGTCATTGGGGTTGGAGAGCACAGTTTATACTCATGTTTGGGTTGCTATTTATCTTCATTATAGCTAAGTGATTTAAGTTGTCAACTCTTTTATTGGATATCTGTTAACTATACATTTAATGCTTGACTAGGCTGTGCTTCTAAAAGAAAAGGCAGTTATAAATTTCTGTGTTAAGTTTAAACCTTATGGCTAACATAAGGCTATAATATGTCTTCATCTTTCAAGAAAAACATTGTCTTCTACCAAGAGTGTACTAAATGGACCTTACAGAATAGTGATTTACTCACAAATTCAAACAGAACAAACAGTTTTATGGTGCAGAATCAAATTGTGCCCGAGAGTATTATTGAAGTGAATAAGCTGATTAAACTTAAAAAATAAATAAATCTCAAAATCCAGGTTACTTAACCTCCACTTTAAAATAGCATTAATCAAACTCAATCATGCATGCATTTTAAGCAAATATAAACTCCAGCCAAACTTCCTTTACTTCCTCATAAATACTGAAATCTAGATACCCTTTGTTCTCATAGAATTGATTATATAATTAAAAATTGTGATATACTTTTGTTCGATTTCATTTAGTTATCCATTAGCAGAACCTTTCACCATGCTTTCCATAATAATTTAGTACATAATGTCAGAATTGTAAAACCAAGGAAAGATGTTTGTTTATGTCTACAAAAGGAATGTTAATAGTAACTATGTTAAATTTGATTATATACATTAAAGCTGTTTTACATTTCTTATTGGTAAGAGAAGGGTGTACACATATGACAGCACATGTATTGAGTTCAGAGCACAAGTTATGGAAGTTGGAACTCCTTTCTAAGATGTGGATACCAGTGATCAAACTCAGGACACCAGGCTTGGGCCAAATATTGGTCTCTCCCTCTTCTGACCTCCGCGGCATTGCACAACACGGGTGCACAAACCTGCATGCAGACAGTACATTCATACACATACAGAAAAAATAAATAAATAAAATATTGGTCTCTATGGCATCACTGGTGAAAGTTCATAATATTTTCCTATACTCCGTCTATTTATTTTTGTAGAATTTGTGTTTTTGTGAGTAAGTCTGTATGGAGATCTGAGGATAACATGCAGGAGTTCGTTCTCTCCTCCACAATGTGGGCTCTAGGGAGTGAACAAAAGGATGCACCCTTACCTACTAACCCATGCCACCAGCTTTATCATATATTTTAATTCACAAAATGGAGGAACCAAAAATAAAATTCGGTCTTTAATTAAATATAGCATTTCCCTACAAATAACAACATTATTGGGAAATGTTTTTAAGATAATATATTGAAAACAAAGACATTTCAGTTACTTTTATTTAAATAAAATTTTACTAATTTTACTAATTTGACTTTATTTTCTGCTTAATGAAAGTATGTCACTCAATTGCAAAACCAAACATTTATCTCAAGACAACTATTTAAATACAAAATATCAAAAGTTTATTGTTACCCCAGCCATAGCTGAGATATATTGTCAATTTATAGACCATGGGAGAGGTAGACTGGGTTTCTTTAAGGGTTTGTTGCTGGGTAAGATGAGAAGTTTCCAGGGGTTATATCCACACTCAAAGTATTGGGAGACACAAATTTGACTGAATAGACTTGAGGAAAATAATAGAGGACATGATGTGAGGGAGATGGGATTGAATCTAAGAGGAGATGAGGGGGAATATGAATCTGATCAAAATACACTGTGAACTCGCTCTGTAGTCCAGGCTGGCCTTGACTTCACAAAGATCTGCCTGCCTCTGCCTCCTGAGTGCTAGGATTAAAGGTGTGAACTGTATGAAATCCTTAAAGAATCAAAAATATAATACTTCAAAAACAGAGAAGAAAATAAAATAAGCTAGTGAAGGTAAAAGCTAGTATCTTTGAAAAATATGGCATTATTTATATGTAATAATACATACAAGGGCATCTCTTGTATGCAGTAATAAAAATATATGTTTTTAATAGAAAGTTCTTAATGAACTTCCAAAATTCATGATAGTAATTCAAAAAATTTTCTAATAAGGACAAAAATGTTTCAACCTGAAATATTTATTATCAGGTATGAATTTATAAAAGCCATTATGTAGGCAGTTCTTTTGTCTCTTGAATCTTTAATTAAGGGCAAATAAACCCTAAATGAAATTAACATACATGGAAATATTTATCTTGTGTTTTCAGATAATAATTTTATAGTAAGTTATTTTACAATGCTGTAAATAATTTATCTTAAATAATGAACATATTTTTACTTATATATGAAGAGAAGATGGTGTACTAGGAAACAGTGACATTTTTAATATTTAAAAGAGTGATTTATTTTATGTGTAGCAAAAATTTGCATGTTAAGTGAGACTGTAAAAGAATACTTTGATATATTTTTCTTTATTTTACTTAATTTTTATTGAATTTTTGCAGTTTTCATACAATGTAGCTTGATGGTTTTAGATTCCCTTCCTTATTTGCACCTCTACCCTTTGACCCTTGCCCAATCCAGTGTAGTCTGTGTTAATCACTAGCTGCTATGTCAGGAAACTTCTCTGATGAGAGCTGAGAGATCTATTCATCCTATGTGTGGAGGTTGCACTGAAGATATGTCAGTTAAGGTTAAGTGACTCACAGATACTTATTCTTTTCATTTAACCAGTTCTGTAATACTCTCCATCTTTTGTGAAAGAAGCTTCTTTGATGAGAGATGAAACATGTATTTGTCTTTTAATGTGAGAATTCATATTTAGAATAAGTCAAGAAATTAAGTTGGTCTAAAGATGTGGCGAAAGTAGGGTTTTCCTCTACGAACTATGACCTATCCAGCCATATATATTTGGTTATGTTTTCATTACCAGTCATAAATTCCTTCCCATTGAACAAGTGTAATTATAGACAGATGTTGATCACCCCACAACTAAAATTATTATTATTACCAAGAGCAATAGTTAATTGGGCAAGTCATTGCTACTTGCTTAGCTTTATGGGTGGGTAGAACCATTGATTTGTTTTCTTTCTTGGCAGCTTGCATAGTATCTTCTGATACGATGACAGTTATTCTTCAGGGAAGCAGTGACATCATTATGAAGTCATACTTGTTTATCATTCATTTCTAATAACAAAGTAAACCTATATTTATATAAAACACATTTTTGTGTTAGTCCAAATTGATGAAATAATAATGCCAGCTATTTCACCATTCCTTATGCTTCTTCTTCTGTGTGAGATCATCAGATAGGTTTTCAGTTGCTTTTTTCTACCTTGCTAAATATTCTGTTCAATTGATTGAATTCTCTGCCAGAAGGCATTTCAAAGTCTGAACGCATACCAAGTCCTTTTTAACTCATTTAATTTTCTAATTTGGTTTAGACTGTCCTGGTTTCTTTGTGTGTTGATAGTTATCAATTCTCTTATTCAAATTTTATATTTTTTATTTGATGATAGTATAAATTCACAGAGAATTAAAATAATACAGTAAATTAACATGCACTATAAATCTAGCTTCACTCATTGATATTGCCCTGTAAAACTCTTGGCCAACATTTTAATCAGAATGTAAACATTGATACAGACAAGATACATAACACTTCTGTCTCTTTCACCACCCCTTTCACTGCTCTATTTTAGCCAAATCCACTCCCCTACCATGATCTCTGTTTTACTTCTGACCATCAATCCGTCTGGTATTGCTATCGCTTTTTTAAACTTCAAAGATAACATGTATGCCGACTTTTTCCACTCATAATTAAGCTCCTTTAAGATTAACATGGTTTAGTAGCTCATTCACTGTATCTACAATTTGCCAGTTAGTAGAGTGCATTCACATGGAGAGTAGCAAAACTCAACTCCACGGAAACAGAAACTGCTGTTTCTCCCCTTCCATGTTTCATCTTGTGATCCTCTTCATGTGGCTTTTCATTTGTGCTGTTTATAATACCCTTTAAAAGAAAGTGGGAGAGGGATAATTATTAGCTTGTTTGAAAAAAAACAGTAGTAAATGTATTAGTTCAAATGCCTACTGAAAAAATTAGACTTATAAGGGCTGAAGAGATGGTTCAGCAGTTAAGGGCACTAGCTATTCTTGCAGTGGACCTGGGTTTGAAGCCAAACAACCACATGGCAGCTAACAACCATCTGTAACTCCAATTCCAGGAGATCAAGTGACCTCTTCTGTCCTCCTTGGGAATTGCATGACATAGTTGCAGTTCCACATATGCATACATAACACCCATAGACATAAAATAAAGAATACATAAATATGTGGAACACGAGGGCAGAACTGATGGTGGTTTGGGCTTGCCAAGGAGGAGACTTGAAACATGACATCTTTCAGCATAATTAAAAAAAAAACCCATAAGCTGAAGATACTAAAACCTATGATATATGTGGCATGCATATGTGCATATTTTTGAGTGATGCATATTGGAAGTAATAACAACAACAGAAAAGACTGTATCATAGAACTGACTGAAATGGTGAACTTCTGCTTGAAACAGTAAACTTCTGCATGGAGAATTTTGAAAGAGACTGAGAAAAAGATGAAAAACATGTTTGGCAGAATGCATGAGCTCTGGTGGGGTGGAGGGCAGGGAGGGGTTTCACTGGTTTAGATTTAATTTGTAATGTAATTTTGTATAAAATGCACAGAGTCTCAATAAAGCATTGTCTTTGAAAAAAAAAAGAAAAAAAAGAATATGTAAATAAAAAAAAACTCACACACAAAATATCTTTATATGTGTCAATGTGTATGTCCCAGCACTATAAACAAGAAGCAGTGCCAGGCCAGAAAAAGCTACCTTCAAGTTATTAGCTATTCCATCCTGGTCTACAGAGTGAATTCCAGGACACCTGGGGCTACAGAGAGACCCTGTCTGGAAAGTGACCAAAAAAAGAAAAACAATGAAAAAGAAACAGTGCCAGGCACTACTGGATAGGCTGACAGACTTCAGTGCATGAACTCATATTGAGGGGTATCTGGGGATACAAACTTGACTCAACAGACATTAACATATGTGATGGACTGCACAAAATCTAGTGGGGGAGCTAAGAGGAATGTAGATGTGGGAAGGTTCTAAATATGACTAATATGTGTTCTATGAAAGGCACAAACATTGTATGAAAAAATTCTTCAGTACATTTGCAAGATTTTCTCTTTAAGGTAACATTACAGGTCCCAGAATTAGCATTTAGTAGGTATGTGGGCCACTTTTTTTAACCTTCATTTATGTTGTTCGTAATGCTATTTTTTATAATATGAGTCATATTCATGAAATAATGAAAAGTTGAATATAAAGTCTACACCATCTTCTCTGAGAATATTGAATTGTCTTATCACATATACACATTGCAAGATCTATTTTACCAAATTCTATAGCTAAACTTCCTTGTTTTTATGATATTAATATATTTTAGTTTTGATATATTTTGAAAGTGTTATTGTTTTCAAATCTACCAGCCTTAGGAAAATGTCTCCCAAATATGAGCAAAACTCTTGTGATTCATATAATGCAAAACAAAGGCCTCATGAAACCAAAGGTAAATATGGATTAAGCTGTTCTAATCAATTTTTATTCCCACAAGCTGTATAAAACATACATAATATTTAGATATCCGTTGGATTTTATTCCATCTACCCCTCTTCAAAATAGAAGGTACATTTCAAAACAGCCCTAGTTTTCTTTTATACACATTGAATATAAACAAATGATCAAGAAAAAGGATATCAGAAAGGACATCTGCTCTTTCAGTGAATGAGATGCCAGGGCACAGTTCCATCATATAAAATTATGCCCTCATTCTGGTCCAAATTTCTGTGACACTAGTGAGTGAGTACTCCATCTCTGCCATCACAAAACTTCCATTAGATTATTTGGTTTTTAGAAGAAAATAGAGGCCTCTAACAAAAGGTTTTATATATTTCCCCTCGGTGCAGTTGTGTTGCAGAAGTGGTTCCAGAGTCTGCTATTAACATTATATGCTTGAGGAACATTGTCGGAATTCATTAGATCCTTGGTCACTGAAAAGAAAGTTTTCCCATTTCAGATTATGACAAATAATACCCATCAATGCCCAGTGGTGGAAGGCAAGACTTTCCCATTCATTTGGCCAAGTGTTACTGATTAGAACTAAGTAAAGCAGAATGTGGTTTTAGCTAATTATGTCATAACAGTAATGGCATAACAGAAACAAGATGAGCATTAAATCAAGAAAAGTTTCAATCAAATTTTATATTCTCAGGGCCTATATAAAGATAGGCAAGTTGTTGAATTTGTCACAATATACTAAATAATATGTAAAAGCTAATATTTAACATGAGAATGAAAAACACAGTTTAATCTGTGGTTACTAATTTAAAGCCCACTGAACTTTCAATTTAAAAAAGTTGTAAAAAAGATTCTACATTAATAATGTTGCAATTGTTCAAAGCTCTTGAGAAAATTGTTTTTCAGTTTTGTCTTCATAACCAGTCTAAAACTACCTTAGTAATTAATTTGTAAATCCACAAATCACTACTCTATTATAAGTTCTAGAATAAGTTGACAGGTGTTGAAAATTCTTAGTAAATAACCAAGGCAGTAATTGTCTATAGTCAAGAGTAAGCAAATAAGCTAATATCTGACTTTTTATCTATCTACTTACTTGACTACCAGGACCACCAGCTTATATATATTAACTACATAACACCTCATACATTTTCCACTTGAGAAAGAACATTATTATTTAGTCATAGAGCAGATTACTTACCCACTCATAACATTTTTCTTACAAATAAAAAGAACATTATTGTTTATGCTCAGGTTTTCACAAGATAATACCTAAAAGTAAAATACATTCTCAGAGGAAAGCATTCTCCAAAATTAATTATATTTAGAATAATTTCCAGTAACTATTAATTCAAGAAGTGAAATTTTACAGATATTAGACATTCAGAAAATGAGAAGTCATTGAGTATAAATACTTATTTTTTGGGGGGGGGGTTTGAGACAAGGTCTCCCTGCAACCCCAGCTGGCCTGGAACTCACTCTGTAGACTAGGCTGGCCTTGAACTCAAGAGATCTGACTGCCTCTGCCTCTCAAGTGCTGGGATTAAAGATGTGCACCACCACACCCAGCTTAGTGTAAATTCTTACATAAGTTCTAAAGTATATGACTGATTTTTAGAATGATTACAAGTTTCTTCCATAAATTAATTATTTATGGTATAAGATATTCGGGATATTTTAATTATTTTACATGCTTTATGTTCACAACTAATGAAATATTTCATTAGTTATACATTTTTGAAAATTTTAAATTATTTACTTTTATATGTATGAATGTTTTGGCTTCATATATGTGTCATATGTGTGCAATGCCAGTAGAGGTCAGAAGAGGGCATCATACCCTTTGAACTGGTGTTATGGGTGATTGTTAGCCACTATGTGGATGTTGGGAACAAAACCTGGGTCCTCTGCAAGAGCAACAAGTGAGACATCTAAATTAATTTTTTATATCAAATAAGCATAACTCATAGACAGCCACCCTACAAGTCAGAGATATCTCGTAGAATTGAAATGAAGACTCTTTTCCTTTTCTTTACATCAATAAGAACAGAAAACTTCTCTCTCTCTCTCTCTCTCTCTCTTTTTTTTTTTTTTTTTTTTTTTGGTGTTTTTGATACAGGGTCCCCCTGTAGCCCCAGCTGGCCTGGAACTCTGTAGACCAGGCCAGCCTTGAACTCACAGACATCTGCCTGTCTCTGCCTCCCAGGTGCTGGGATTAAAAGTGTGCACCACAACTCCCAGAAAATTTCTCTTAAATCTTATATGGATATAAGCGAGCAATATAAGCAGATTTTGGAATACATTACATTTTTTATAAGAGTTGGCATAATTTTAGCACCAAATCAAATTAAGAATGAGTCTTTGATGCTTGCTTTAATTTTTCATTATGTAACAAATATAACATTGTGATGCTGGAAAATTCACCGATGTTTGTTCATCAAATTAGGTGTACTGTTTTCATTTCTGGATATTTTTACTGTGCAATACATAAATAAGAGCTATAAAATATTTCAATATCTAAAGAGTCACAGCAGTAGGTATAAATGTGTGTAATATACAAATTTTACAATGAACGGGGCTGGAGAGATGGCCTAGCGTTTAGGAGCTCCGATGCTCTCGCAGAGGACCCGGGTTCGATCCCCAGCACCCACATGGCGGCCGAGAGCCGTCTGAAACTCCAATTCCAGGAGAACTCCAGTTCCAGGGGAATCCGACACCCTCTTCTGACCTCCGCGGCATTGCACGACACGGGTGCTCAAACTTGCATGCAGACAGTACATTTATACACATACAGAAATAAATAAAATTAATTAAAAAAAAAAGAAAAAAAAAACAAATTTTACAATGAACAAACAAATTCAGGACATTTAAAAGTTTATATGGGGGCTGGAGAGATGACCTAGCGGTTAAGAGCGCCGACCGCTCTTACAGAGGACCCGGGTTCGATCCCCAGCATCCACATGGCGGCCGAGAGCCGTCTGAAACTCCACTTCCAGGAGAGCTCCAGTTCCAGGGGAGTCTGACACACTCTTCTGACCTCCGCGGCGTTGCACGTCACGGGTGCACAGACTTGCATGCAGACAATACATTCATACACATATGGAAATAAATAAAAAAAATTTAAAAAAAAGTTTATATGAACAGAATTTTATAGTTCAATAATCTGGAAACTTAGTGAGAACAGAATACATCTAATATCCTATGTATTAGTATTATTCAGCAAATTGATTTGAAATATGAAAAGAAATTCAAACTTCTTTCCTAAATACACTCATATCCTTTACAATCAGATATGCTGCTTCAGCTTGGGAAAATATTTCAATTATCTCCTTGTTTGTTCTTTCAATGGGTTAATTAAAATCTCAAATAGGCCAAAATGCAATGCTAATTGCATGTTGGATCACCCTCCTCAAGGATTCATGCCTGCACATACACATAACTGTTCCTTAGCTGTAGAGGCTAAATTGCTTACAAATCATGAATCGTGATCATACTTAGGAAAGATTCTGGCTGTGGCATTTTTGAGACTGTACATACATTTTCCACTGATGTTATAAGGTTATGTAGACTGCCTCAAATATTGTAGAAAATCATCTGCCATACCTGAAATATTTTCATATTATCTGAATGCTCATTGCTATGAATGGTTCTACTTCTTCACATTTCATCAGTTAGAGTATGTTAATAAACATTGTAATAAGATATAGATATTCATTCTTGAGAACTTTGTTCAGAGAAGTATCTGGAAGCTGTTCCACTCCTGTTCTTCCTCTCTTATCCTTGGAGACAACCACTAATGGGGGAGAAAATGACAAGAACTTTAAATTGCTCTTTACTTTAAAGACATGGCCCCTAAGTAACCCATACCCTGTAAACCATAGCTGCATCATCCATCATTTTTGGATAAGAGTACTGAATTATAGTGATGATTTCCATTTATATGTGTATGTGTGTGATGAGGTGCATGTCTCATGAGTACAGGTGCCCACAGAGTCCAGAAGTCAGCATCAAATGTCTTGGAACTAGTTACTGATGGCTGTGAGTCATCTCATATGAATGGGGAATATCAAAAACTAGTCTTCTGAAAGAGCAGTATGTGTTCTTAAGTTCTAGCCTTGAATAATACAGTCTTTAATTTCAGTGAAAACATTAATATCTGAGCAAGTGACAATTGGTAGCAACTGGAAAGTTGTTCATGTATCAAATGGTAGGCTGAACATACTCCACAAATCAAGTACACCTTAAACTCTAGGAGATGTACATTTTATTTAGAGAAAGTTATTTTAAAATTAAAATGTAGCATTTCTTTATTATGAAATAAAGGACTCAGAGAGGTGGAATTATCCTATATTATACAAGTGGGATCTATGTAGAAACGCATGTGTCCTGGTAAAAGTAAAGCAGAGTGAGAACTGATATAAAAAGACAAAGGTTGAGGGGGATGAAATCAAATAAAAGAGTGATAGGCAGCTATCAAAAACTCAATTAAATTATTTAACAGCTCTGATGGTACTTTCACTTTAGCTTAGTGTTACTGATATTCTAACTTCTGGACTCTCTAAGAATATGAGAAAACACTTTTTTTTGTTTAAAGCACCAAATAGTATAGCACAACTGTTGTTTTCAAATATGAATGTATATACAAATTAATATATAGACATTTCTCTTTGAGAATTTATATACATTATGGCTAAATGTTTTAATTTTGGCTTTAAGTACAAATATTCTTCAAGCTACAGTTTGAAAAATATCTTACTACAGAAATTTGATGAGTTCTTACAAAATATGTGTATTTAAAAGGAGGAAGTTTGGGGAATGGAGATGCAGAGTTTGGATGAGAACATCAAAATACCAGCTCACAGTTGTCAGTAACTCCAGTTCCAAGCTTTTCAATAAAAAATAAGTCATTAAAAGGGGATGAAGGTGGCTAAGAATGTCACTCAGGAATCATCCTCTAGCCATAACCTATTCTTTCCTACCCCAAATGAAAAGGTCCACAGAACAGTGGCATACACATATAATCCTGCTATCAAGGATTCTTCAAAAGGTTGATGATGTGTTTGAGGATGGCCTGACTACAGAGTGAGATCTTGTGTCCAAATAAAAGGGGGCGGGGGAGGATAAGTTCAAACTGCAAAATACATCATCACATAATTACAAACAGTTTGAAAAGTATTTGTGTTGAGAAGATACTACTTTAAAACACAGACATTTCAAAGAGAGGAAATTCAAGGTCATACCTTGGTATTAGAGTTATTGTTCACTGAATTATAAATCCAAAAGGCCACTGCACATTCAAAATATAAGAGGTCAACAATGCATATTAAAACTTACGTTTGTGAATGGTGCATAAAAGCCCACATTACTCATGAAATGTTCCCAGTTTGGGGAACCTTTAATCCAAGATTTAATTCAGCTCAATTTTATTTTATTTGTTGGGCGATTCACAGTTCTTAGGTGCATAGCATAGTTTGCATTTTTCTTGGCTTATTTAGGAGCATAATTTCCAAATGGGGGAGTTCTGTGCATTGGTTTAAATATTTAAATGTTTCTTTTTCCCTATGAATGCATACATAAATTGGAAAGATAAGCAAACCATGAAATATATCATAGCAATAAAAATATTTTAAATAAGCCAAATCCTCTCTATTGAATAATGCAAAGGATTATATCTTCATTGCTTATTCTAAAATTTAGCTATGTTCTCTAATACACTGGAAGGAAGCTAGTTATAACTACAATAAGGAATTTTTGTCACCACAATTGGTAAGAATGCCTGTTCTCCGAAAGTTATGTATTATCCTCCATTATTTTAACTTTACAAACATTAGTTACTTAATGTTTCCATGACTCAAAGTTTACTTTCACTTTTAAAAACTCTTATAACACTTTTTCGGAAAGAGAACATTAAGGAAAGTGGAGAAGTAAAGACTCATGAATCCAGCTGTAATGTAACATTTTATAGAATATGTTATGGGGGGCAGTTACTCAGTGTGTAAAGTGTTGATGATCAACTATGAGGATCTGAGTTTGGATCCACAGCACCTATGTAAAATATGGGGACCTGAGCACCCTTTTAACACCAGAATGATGGGTGGAGACGATCAGAATCTTGGGGCTCATCACCTAACCAGGCTAAGCAATCAGTAAGTTCCAGGCTCACTTACAGACCCTGACTCAATAAAACAAGATTGTGAGTGTTAGAGCACAGCAGATATCAACCTCTGGCTTCCACATATATGATATCACACACATAGGTACTTGTAAATGCACACACACAGAGAGAAACACAGAGAGAGAGAGAGAGAGAGAGAGAGAGAGAGAGAGAGAGAGAGAGAGAGGAGAGAGAACCAACCTTTCTTTTTTATTTCATAAATCCTTTTCCAAAATAGCATAAATGAAGTCTTTTTATTTTTTTCCACTGAGCATTTGTATATCTGCTACAATGATTCCCAATCAAACTTTGTCGTCCCCCATGCCCCAAACCCTCATCAGAACTTATGCAATAGAACATCAAACTCTTGAACCCAGATATCCTTCTATGTAAATTCATGAACTATATTCTATTCAGCACATCTAGAGCTCTTAGTAAGGCATACTCTCCTCACTCAGCAGTACTCCATCACTTGTAGCAGTACTCCATCTCTTGTAGTTCTCATCCAGGGCCAGTCCCCCACCCATTTCTCCTGTTCTATTCTGAGACCTTATCTGAGTTGGGTTGGGTCCTTGCCTGATGCTAACATTGCCATAAGCTCATATGAGAAAGCTTCCAGTCGATTGTAAGCCGTTGCTTCTCTAAGTTAATGTACTAGATGTGGCTCTTACAATCTTCCTGTTCCCTCTTCTGCAATGATCCCTGAGCCATGGGGGGTGAGGTTTAATACAAGGGTCCTATCCAGGGATAAACACTCTTGAGACTCCCATTCTTTGAAGATTGACTACTTATTTCCTTCTGTTTGCATCGCCCTCTAATGTGTTATAACTAGATTTTTAAAGATTTAAATATAAAAGAAAATATTATGCAGAGTATTGTAAATAGCATATATAACCTCTTTAGCATAAATATTAACATTAATATTGGGGCAGCGGGCACGAGGGGAAGGCAGGTAGTGATGACGCTCCCAAGCAGAAGGCAGGCAGCACCCCCTAGCAAGTGGAAGGCAGCAGAGGCGGAGGCATTCCAGACTCCCTATCCACTAGCTAGGGGAAACCTTGGGCTCATCCTTTGGCTCTAGGCTAGACTTCCCTGCCCCTGGACCCAGATACAGACAGTTCCAAATAGCTCTGGAAAGCCGATAGGCGAACACCACGTGGCATGGTGGTTCTGTAAATACAATTCTCCCAGTGAGTTTATGAAGCTCGCCTCCACTTAGTGGTGAGAGTTCCCAACTGGGCAGCTGAGGCGACATTCCGGACTCCCTACTCACTAGCTAGGGTCACTCCCTTGTTCTAGGTTAGGCTATCCTGCCTCTGGACCCAGATTCAGACATTAGCAATCAGCCCTCAAGAGCCAGTAGGGGAATCCTTAATGGCACAGTTGTTCTTTGAATTCAATTCTCCCAGTAAGGGTGTGAGGTTGACCTCCATCTGGTGGTGAGAGTCCCCAAATGCAATGCGTGGGGGTGGTGATATCCCAGAGTCCTTACTAACTACCTAGGGAACAGCTGGGATGCCTTCCTCTGCTCCATGCTAGTATTCCCTGCCCTTAGACCCAAATCCAGACATTTGCACCCAGCCCGGAATAGCAGATATGTTGAATCTACGTGGTGCAGGATTCAAACCTGCCAGATTGATACTGGTCTCAGGCTTCTGAAGGAGCTCCTGACTATCTGGGCGAGACCTAGATGGTCTCTACAGTAAAAAATCAGAAGTGAGTATCTGAAGCATGGGCAAACCAACATTTCATATCTAATAAAATAAAACAGAAGCATGTGAAGAATCCAAGCAAAGTTTCTTCAATTCAACAAAGAAACACTTGAATTTCATAGCAGAATCACAAACAACAAAAGAAATCCATATCCCAAAATCATACACACACAAAAATGGTAACATGAAAAATCCAAATAAAGAGTCTCCAATAAACACTACTAGGCCTATAGAAGATTCCTATAATGAAGACCCCCTAGATGAAACTCAGGGCACATATATTCAAAGAAATATCACAAATATGATCAAAGTATTAAAGGAATGTAAAGAACACACATCCCCCCCCCGAAAAAAGAACGAATTAAAGAACTACACAAGATAATGATAAACATTGGAATGAATACACAAAAGATATAGAAATACTGAAGAAACCTCAGGTTGAAATAAAAAGGAGGTAGGACACTCAATAGTTCCTCTAGAAAGAATGGATGAAAGCTTCAGTAGCAGAATGAATGAAGTAGAAAATAGAATATCAAGACTGGAAGAAAAACATGGAAGAACTGGACTGCTCAAGCAAACATTATAAGAATGGAATGTTCACACCACGAAAAGACCAAACCTATGCATGATAGGTGCAGAGGAAGTAGAAGAAACTCAGGAAAATGGTATTGATCAGATCTTCAACAGGATTGTAGAAGAAAATTTTCCCAAATTAAGGAAAAAAATACCCATACAAATGCAAGAAGCACATTGAACACCAAAGAGACAGGACAAGAAAAGAAATTACCCATGATATTTCATAATAAAAACACTAGATTTTCAAAACAAAGAGAGAATACTGAAAGCTGCAAAAGAAAACAAATCAGATATGAAGTAAAACTCATCAGAATTTATAGCTGACTTATCAATGCAAACAGTGAAAGCAAGAAGAGGTGAAGCAATATATTCCAGGATATAAGTGAATATAGAGGCCAACCTAGAACACTTTGCCCAGGAAAAATGACTATTATAGTTGAAGGAGAAAGGAAAATCTTTCCTGACATAAATAGGATTAAAAAATTCACATCAAGAAAAGCAGGCCTTCAGGGAATACATGAAGCAATACAAAGCATGGAAGGTAAGAATAGCTCTACCCAGGCAGCAACAGAAAGTACTTAATGGAGGTATAAGTGTAGAAATACAAACTTAGAACAAGACTGAACCAGAAACAAAAATGATGGCAAGTAATATACATCTCTCAATAACTTTAAATAACAATGGACTGATCTCCCCAATTAGGAGGCATAGATTACTAGAACGGATTAAGAAACAAAATCCATCTTTTTCTTTTTTTTTTTAACTTTTTTTTTTATTGATGCTTTGTGCATTTCATACATCATTTTCCAATTCAGTTCAGGCATATTTCCCTTTCCCTTCCCCCCCACCCCCCCAACTGAGATCATGCATTCTGCCATAACTGTCCTGCATATTTCTCTCAGTTTTTTTTTTCCATTTTTTAGCTATAAGTGATAATCCATGAGTACAAGCATCCTTCATGTAAAACCAATTTGCAGGGCTTGTTTGTGCCCAAACCCCCACAGCCCCACCTTCCAGTGGGGGGTCAGGTTGATCAAATGAGGGTCCAGACTACATTGCTGTTGTTTCGCATTCACCCCAATAGCAGCCCTTACATTCTACCACGCCCCCTCTTCTGCAGATTATTCCCTGGGCTTAGAAAAGGGGCATAGGTGGATGAGAAGCAGAACAGTCCACTTTCTCTGAGCTGTTGTCTTGGACTCTGGTCAATTCTGGCGTTTCCTTTCATGGGCTGATAGTTTGTCCAGGAATAACCTTTTGATCCTACTAATGAAGCACAAGCAATTAGATTATATAGGTTTTAAACAGCATTAATAGTTATGGTAGGTTACTTTGGTATAGACACATATGTTTAGATAATATAGTTGATCCATGAGTTACATTTTTCCTGTTAATATGAACAGGGTCTTACTGTGGCTTATGACCTCTCCTAACCTGTAGAGGATGTAAGCTTGTGGCATCAGCCATGGGTTATTCCTCCAAGGAGAGAGCCAATAGCCAATTAGATTTGATATACGGCATATGGCTGCCTCTGCTGCACAGTATTTCAGGCAGATGAGGTGTAGCTGGTGTTGACGGAGGTGGAGTCTTGCTTCTCAAGGAGACCCGTATTTGCTTTATTGGTTTTGGTTTAGTGGCCTTTGGTAACACTCTCTGGTGTTCCAGAGGCCATCTGTACACTTGCATGTGTGTCTCAATACATCTTCCCCATATTAACGTCAGGTCTTCAGCAGCAGGGCCTTATTGCCTCTCTTCTTGCAGATATCCCAGTTTAGAGGCAAGAGCCTTTACCTTTTGTGGGCCTTAGATCCCCTGGTCAAATCTCCCTGGTAGAATAATCCATTACTGATGTCAGAGCTTCTGTATTGATATTTTGCTAAGTGCATAGTTAAGGACTTTAGTTTTTTTGGTTCTGAACAGAGATAATCCCTTTCACAGTTCTTTTGTCTATTAGTCAATCTTTAAAGAAGGCAATTTTACCAGTTTGTAAGAGATTACCTCATATAATAGTTGTCTCCAATTTCCAGTTGGAGAGCGACCTCATATCGTCATATTTCTTCTTGTTTTTGGGGGGGGTGGCCAAGAAAGTCTCTCACATCAAAACCCCTGCGGCACCTAGAAGACAAGATTCACCAAGACTCACCACAAATAGCTGTCACATGTAGGGGCACAGAGGGGCCCATGTCCATGGCAATCTGAGGCATCCCTCCTTTCGATGTTCCGATGGGTAACCCCCCAGTTGGCACCCTCTGCACATCTACTCAATGAAAGTGTTACTCCTCTCTCCTCAGCCGCATCAAGCTGGTGACATTTCCTGTCCTATTGGCAACATCACAAATCCCTTTCCCACTAGTTAGTTTCAAGACCTTTGAATTGCAAGGTTTTGACGAGAGGTTCATGTCTATTTGTACCCCCCCTTTTTTTTTAATCCATGAGTCTCCAGAAGACAGTTGTATTATACATAACTATAGGGTGGAATCAAGGCTCAAGTTTCATCAAATTTATCCATGTTGTTTTGGGTGACTATATATGATTAACTTGGGGAGCAAACTTAATTTTTATGTTAAATCATCTTAAAGAGAATGCTACAAGTTGATACTGTACAACAGAGAAACTATAGAGAATATTTGTATGTGCCAATCCCAGAGTTATTGCTCTACAAATTTTATGTAAAACAAATGTGGACAACAGTGATTTATATCTCCATTTAACTTGGATGCATTACCGTTTTTATGAGTCTGTAAACCAATGTTGTTTAATATACACATATTTACTTTTACTAAGTCCTAAAACACCATGTATCCTGTAGACAGTAAAATCCATCTTTTTCTTGTCTGCAAGAAACCCATCTCACCTTCAAAAACAGGTACTGTCTTAAGGTGAAATGGTGACAAAAATATCCCAACCAAATGCTGGTAGGAAGCAAGCAGGAGTTGCTATTCTAATATCAGACAAAGTAGGCTTCAAATTAAAACTACTCAGAAGAGATGAAGAGGCTCCCTTCATTCTTATCAAAGGAACAATTAATCAAGAAGTTAACACAATGCTGAATTTATACACACCAAACTCTGGTGCACTGAACTCCAGAAACACAGTTCTACAGGAGTTTATGGCACAGAATAATTGCAACGCACTAGTAGTAGGGGACTTCAATACCCAACTGTGTCCATTAGACAGGTCAACCAGACAAAGATTAAACAGAGAAAGATCTGAACTGGACAATATGATATACTAAATGGACCTAACAGACATCTACGGAATATTCCACCCAAACACCAAAGAATATTGTTTCTATTCAGCACCCCAATGGAACCTTCTTCAAAAATGACCACTTACTAGGACGCAGAAAAAAAACTTAATAAATACGTTAAAAAGTTTGAATAATTCCATGCATTTTCTCAGATGACAATGCAATAATGCTTAATACTAGAAACAGAAGAATCCATAGTAACAACAGAAAATCATGGAATTTAAAAAACATACTCCTGAGAAATGAATAAGTCAAAGGAGAAATTAAGAAAGAAATAAAATATTAATGAATTTGAAGGAAAAAGGACAATACAATAAAACAAAGTGCCTACAAAAACAAACAAAACAAAAACCTTGATCAATCTGGGCTAACTGTGTGGCCTTAAGCATCCAAAAGGAAAGTATAATGAGAAATAAATAATCAGTATGGCCTGAGAAATTATACTTCAGATATAAAATCTGAGATCTTAGAAAAAATAAATAAAATGCAAAAAGATGTATTAAAATACATCAACTTGCTATGTAACATAGGAATGTTAAATAATATTTATTTTTATGTGCATACAACTCTACGTTTAAAATGTGAATCCCTAAACATGTTTTGGAACTAACTGATAGTTTATTTTCAGACGCCATGCTTTTGTTGTATGTGTGGCATGTATAGATACATATTTTGGAGGAGTACAAATTGTAGGGAACAACAAAAACAAAAAAGATGGGTTCAAAGACTGAAACAGTAAACTTCTGCATCAAAAAACTTAAAAAAGACTGAGAAAAAGAATGCATGAGCTCTGGCGGGGTGGGGGGCATGGAAGGGGGAATGGGTCTAAATTTGACTAGAATGTATGAAATGCACAAAACTTCAATAAAAAAATGGGGAAAAACCACACAGAAGCAAACAAACAAAACAAAACAAAACGAAAACAGAAAGAGCAGACTTAACAATGCAACTCAGTACACTTGAAGGGCAACAACAAATAAATCCCAAACCCAAGAGACAAGAAGAAATAACCAAAATCAGAAAATAGATTAATAAAACAGAAACAAAGATAACAAGGGAAAAAAATAATGAGTCAAGAGCTGGTTCTTTCAAAGGATAAACAAAATAGTCAGACCCTTAACCCAGTTGACCAATAGAAATGAAGAGCAACTCCAAATGAACAAAATTGGAGATAAAAAGGGATATGTTACAAAAGATAACAAAAAGATCCAGAACACTGTATGGGAATATTTTAAAAACATATACGCTAGCTGGGTGTGGTGGTGCATGCCTTTGATCTCAGTAGTTGGGAGGCAGAGGCAGGCAGATCTCTGTGAGTTCAAGGCCAGTCTGGAGCAAGCTCCAGGCCATCAGGGACTAAAGGGAGACCCTGTCTCAAAAAAACATAAAATAAAAACATATACTCTCTTACATTTGAAAACCCAAATGAAATAGATGATTTTCTGAAATCATGGGACTCACCAAAGCTTAACCAAGAAGGGATCAGCAGCTTAAACAGACCCATAACATATGAGAAAATTGAAACATTATTACAAATCCTCCCAATTAAAAAAGCCCATAATTCTGCCCAAATTTATGGCAGAATTATATCAGACATTTAAAGAGACCTACAGCCAATATTACTTAAGTTATTCAAAGGGATAGAAACAGAGGTAAATATCCCAAATTCCTTTTATGAAGCCAGCATCGCTCTAATACCAAAACCAGACCAAGATACAACCAAAAAAAGAAAATTATAGACCCATAAATTTAATGAATATAGTTGCAAAAATTCTCAATAAAATACTTGCAAACCACATACAGGCACACGTAAGAAACATCATCTACCATGATCAAATCAGATTTATCCCAGAGATGGGGGATCACTCAGCATACATAAATCAATAACTACCATAAATCATATAAATAGACTTAAAGAAAATAACCACATGGTCATCTCAATAGATGCAGAAACAGCCTTTGATAAAATTCAACATGTCTTTGTATTTAAAGTCCTAGAGGGAATTGGACTGGATGGAACATTCCTCAATGTAGATAAAGCTATGTACAGCAAATCACAGCCAACATCATTCTAAATGGAGAGAAATTAGAAGCATTCCCTAAAGTCAGGAACCTGGGAAGGATGTCCCCTATTCCCACTCCTTTTCAAAATAGTGCTTGAAAGTCTTGCTAGAGCCATAAGGCAAGAGAATGAAATTAAAGGAGTACTAAATAGAAAAGAAAAGGTGTAGGAAGCTTTTCTTTTTATGCTGAGCAGGGACCCACTCGGCCCTGCTAAGGGGGATAGGGACACACTGCCTGCTTTGCAGATACTGTGGGGAGCTGGCCCCTCAGTGCAGAGACCAGCCAGCTACTTCTCACAGCCCAGCCTAAGTGGTAACTTCAACTTAAGCTCAGCCTGGACCCACGAGACATGTGTTCCACTCTTGGCTGCGACTTCCCACATGCCCAGAGCCAGGACAGGAATTTCACTCACAACACCAGCTACCAGTTTTTTGTTTGTTTGTTTTTTGTTTGTTTTTTATCCATTTCAGCCTGGGATCTTTTCAGTGTGTCCCCTTCCTTCTGGAATTTGTCATTCTCTCCCTCTAGTTTTTTTCTGGTTGATCGCTAGATCCTTTCTGAGTTTTCATTCTCTTCCTTCAGTTCTGTGATTTGTTCTTTATATTCTTTGATTTCTTTGAATATGTCTACAACTGTTCTTCTAAGGTCCATGTCTTGGTTTCCTTCCAGGGAGATTTCATTGTAGGGATCTTCTATAGGACTGGTCAAGTTTGGTGTGGATTTATTATGAGATTTTCCCATGTTATCTTTTTCCTTGCAACTTCTGCATATGGGTTTATTTTTTGTTTGGATTCTGGGTCTAGTTTCAAATGTTAATATGGAGGATTGGTTGGTCACTCACTGTCCTTCTTGCCAATCAATTCCTCTACGTTGACTGTGCAGTCTACAATCACTAACACTATGCACAATGGATTGTCTGCACTGAAGCTCCACCAGTTTTCTGGATCCTCTACACCACTGGTGTGTGCTGGCCTCCTAGTTTATCTCCCTGAGAGTTTATCTCCTCTCTGGGGCTGGGCCCTGTCCCCCATGCTTTCCTGAACCTTCTCAGCCCACCCGGCCTGTGCCAGTCTCTTTGGCATCTCCCACTCTGATAAGACTAGCTAAGATCAAGAAAACAAAAGACAACAAATTTTGGAGAGGTTGTGTGGAAAGGGGAACTTATCCACTGCTGGTAGGAATGTAAACTCATACAACCACTGTGGAAATCAGTGTGGAGAATCCTTCAAAGACTCAAAATGAGCCTACCACCTGACCCAGCCATACCACTCCTGGGTACATACCCACAAGACTCATCCTACTGCAAAGATACATGCACATCTAAGTTTATTGCAGCTCTTTCCACAATAGTGAAGAGTTGAAACCCACCCAAATGTCCCTCAACTGATGAGTGGAAAACAAAACTTTGGTACATCTACATAATGGAGTTCTATGCAGTGGTAAAGAAAGCTAACATCATGAACTTTGCTGGTAAATGGATGGAACTCGAAGCCATTATCCTAAGTGAAGTAACACAGTCCCCCCAAAACAAATGGGGAATGGTTTCCTTCATTTGTGGATGCTAGTACCAAATCTCCCCATTAAACAGCAAGCTGATCAACGTTATTGTTATAATTCTTTCTATCTGAAAGCAACTGTCATGTTATAATGTGAATCTTGTAATGAGCCCTAGAAATAACTTACCACTTACTTTCAGACATGGTAGTTGATGTATATGGGAAGAAGGTGTATATTCATGTTTTAGAGTAATATAAAATTAAAGGGAAAAATGTGAATTCCTGGATATATATTAGAGTTCACACGCAGTTTATTCCTGGAGGAGATAATTCTGGTACATATATGACACTACATGGGCATACTTTGGAGCACTACGGTTGGGAGGGAACCATGGCAGCATGAGGACTGGGTCAAGGAATGGACTGATGTGGTTGAATTCTGCCTGGGACAATAAACCTTTGCAGAGAAAAACTTTGGAGAAACTGATAGAGGGGTACAAGATATGTATGGCAGAGAGCATGAACTAGGGTGGGGTGGGGGGTCAGGGAGGGGGAATGTGTCTAAATTGAACTGAAGAATGGTTGTGTGAAATATACAAAACATCAATAAAAGTATTATATTAAAAAGTATTCAACATCATTAGTAATTAAGGAAATGCAAATTAAAGCCACTTTAAGATTTCATCTTACTTGGTAAGACTGGCTATGATCAAGAGAACAAATGATACCAAGTGCTAGCAAGGGTGTGTGGAAAGGGGAACACTCATTCACTGCTGGTGGGATTATGGACTCATGCAATCCCTTCAGAAAGCAGTGTGAACAAGGTTTAAAAAAAAAAAACAAAAAACCCTACCATTTGACCCAATCATACCATTCTGGGGTGTATAATTAAAGGATTCATCCTATAGCAGAGATATGTGCACACCATATTTATTTCAGCTCTTTTCACAATAGTGAAGAGCTGGAAGCAACATGTGTCCCTCAATTGATGAATAGATTATGCAAATGTGGTACATCTACACAATGGAGTTCTATAGAGCAGTAAAGAAAGATGACATCATGAAATTTGCAGGTAAATGGATGGAACTAGAAGCTGTTATGCTAAGTGAAGTAGCACAGTCTCAGAAAAACAGACGTTAAGTCAAAGAAGGTAGTTGGTCAGTAAAGATAATACCACATTGATGGATATTGTGAAAGACATAGCCTGAAATATGTGTCTTCATTTTCCTAAGATCTGTTTTATGAGAAAGAATAAATCTCTTTTTTAAAGTACATTAAAACATATATCATCTTGCTATGTAATTTGGGAATGTAAGTTTATATTTCCTTTTACCTGCATACATTTTACTGTTAAACTGTGAATCCTTGAATGCATTTTGGTATTAACTTATGTTTATTTTCAGATTTTATAAATTTGGTATATATATATGGAGTGAAAAAAAAGAAGTTAAGAGTAGAACATGAACATCAGAGGCTGGGAAAGAAGTGATATGTGGATGTAATTAATCAATGAATAACAAGTTGCCCTTACATAGAGCATGATGCTTTAGTGTATGATTTTGCAGTAGGATGGATTTAGATGTAAACTTGCATGTATGTCATGGCCTTAAAGAAAGAACTATGGGGGCTGGAGAGATGGCCTAGCGTTTAAGAGTGCTGACTGCTCTTGTAGAGGACCCGGGTTCGATCCCCAGCACCCAAATGGCTGCTAAGAGCTGTCTGTAACTCCAATTCCAGGAGAACTCCAGTTCCAAGGGAATCAGAGACCCTCTTCTGACCTCCGTGGCATTGCATGACATGGGTACACAAACCTACATGCAGACAGTGCATTCATACACATAGAAAAAAAAATAAGTAAAATTTAAAAAAAAGAACTATGGAACTTTTAACCAAAATTAAATTACACATCTTTAATGACATAGATATGTTCAGCAGTTTTAAGTTTTAAACAATGTATACATGCATGAAACATCATGTTAACTTATTAATATGTAGAACTTTGTATATTTCAGCCAAAATAAAGTTAATAAAAAATAAAATCTAAAACAGCATTAATATTGCTTAATGAGAGGCAAAACTTATTTATATCTCATATTTACAAATGTACTCAAAATATCTATTATATTTACTAGCATGCCTTATAAAACTGATCATAAATGCCCACATGGACAGAATTTAGCCTTATGCCTATATGCTATATATTAATTTAGAATCATGGAGCTTTTTATTCTCCAAAATGATTCAGTAACCCATCTATCTTCTTTTCCATCCTGTTGATTTCCTCATTATGCTGGTGACCTCCTCATCTAGTGGCTATTCAACATCATTGGCCAACTCAGGGAACAGTAAATGAGAAACAACAGAAAGCCTCCCCCTTTCTGACACCATCTACCCACTCAGGGACTAGGCCAGGAGCATTTTTTTTTTCATGCTTTGGACAAGTTTAGTGAAATAGCTAGAACCAGACCTCTGTTATCTCCATACTTAAAGTATTAGCTGTGATTACGGCTAATACTTTGCACACTGTTCAAGCCTAGAATCACTCCTTACACCAATAAAATAGTCAAAAGAGAGTACCTAAATCATCAACCAACTAACTATTCATAACTCATCAGAAATCAAAGAAAGACAGGCTAGAATTACATATCAGACACATAGCAAACACGATAAGTTCATATGCAAAGATCACTTTGCAGAAACAAAAATAATAAGAAAAAACAAGATAATATGTTTCCACCAAATCTCCTAAGTGCTTTAAAGGTATTCTACAATGAGAATTATTCACGGGAACCCTAGAACACAAACTTAAATAGTCACAAATATGATGAACATGTTCAAGGATTTTAAAGAGCAAATAACTCAAGGAATTGAAAGAGGATAAGAATAAACTCCTGAATGAAGCTCAGCTGTATTAAAATAATACAGCTGAAGGAATTGACAAAGACAATTCAGTATTTTAAATGGAATTAGTAAATGTATTAGAAGTATTGAAGAAAATGAAAGCTGAGATAAAAATGTGAATGAAAAACTCAAAGAGCCAATTAGAAAAGAAACAAGATAGTCTTACCAGCCAAATTTATCAAAAGAAAAGGAATATCAAACCTTGAACAGAAAAGTAGCAGAATTGCACTGCTCAAGCACAAAGTATTAAAACATGCAGGGATAGAATATGCAGGAACTATGGAAAGCTATGGAAAGATCAAATCTACAAATTATAGTCATAGAGGAAATAAAAGAGCTCAGGTCAATGGCATTGAACAGATCTTCAACAGAATTATAAAAAAATTCCTAAATCAAGAAAAGACATACACATGCAGATACAGGAAACACACAGAACACCAAATATACAGTGAGCCCAGAATATAATCTCCTCATGGCATACCATAGTGAAAACACTAAATATACAGAAGGAAGGTATTGAAAACTGCAAACAATCCCAATAAGTTGAATACAAGGAAAACTCATGAGATGAGGCCCTGAGTTTTTGAGGCAAACTTTAAAAGATGGAAGACCTCGAAGGAATGTCTTCCAAATTCTAAAGGACTATCATATTTAAAGGAAAAAGAAAATTTTTCATAATATAAATAGGCTAAAAAAGTCCTAGGTTCCAAACCAGTAATACAGAGAATAGTAGAAACAATAAAAAGGAGCAAATAAAGTAATAACTATACCCAGGGGGCTACAGAAAGAAAAAATCTCTCTCTCTCTCTCTCTCTCTCTCTATATATAATATATATATATATATATCTATATAGTAATATATATATATATTACCAAAATTTTTTTACTACTGGACGTCCAGAGATTAGAATAAACTCCAAAGATCGAGTAATAGAAGGAGACTTGAATCTCTTGCTTTATCCAAAGGACAGATGATATATACAAATTAAATATCTGAAAATCAAAGAAAAATATCTGAATTAAATGATATTATATCAAATGGAACTAACATATATCTACAGAATATTCTACCAAAACAGTGAAGCATGCATATCCCATGGAATTGTCTCTAAAATAGACTACATACTGCACCACAAAACAAACCTCAATTAATATAAAAACATGAACAATTTTCATATATTCTATTGACCACAATAAGATTTAAAACAACAACAAAAGTTTATAGTAACAATTATGGAGATTAAACACCAAACTCCTCAATGATGAATTAGTCAAAGAAGAAAGCAAGGATAAATATTCCTTAGATTAAAGGAAAATGAAAACAAAAACAATAAACCCTCCAGCACACAATCAAGAGATACTAAACATGGGGCTTGGAGAGAGACCTAGCGGTTAAGAAGCGGCCGACCGCTCTTACAGAGGACTGGTCCTGTTCGATCCCAGCACCCACATGGCGGCTAAGAAACCGTTCTGGAAACTCCAATTCCAGAGAACTCCAGTTCCGGGGAATCCGATCCCACTTCTAGACCTCCTGCGGCGGTGCACCGGACACAGGGTGCAAAAAAACTTGCATTGCAGACAGTACATCATACACATACAGAAATAAATAAAATTAATAGAAAAAAAAAAAAAAAAGAGTACTAAACAAGAAGTTTCTAAGTGGGTAATTAAAAAATTCACAAATATCTCCCCCAAATGATGTGACAATGCAACTCAAGAATTTAAAAATATAAGAACAAACCAAACCCAAATACAGAAAATGAGAAGAAATACTAAATGTCAGAGCAGAAAACACTGATATAGAAACAAAAATCTAAGTGCTGATCCTTTGAATACATATGATGTACAAACCTTTAGACCAGCTAAGTAAAAGAAAGAGGAAACACAAAACAACAAAATCAGAAATGAACAGGGAAGCATTCGAGCCACAGACACCAGAGTAATTCAGAAGATTATAAGACAATACATTAAGAAATACTAGTTCATTAAATTAGAAAATCTATAATAAATGGATTAATTTCTAGATTAAACTGAACCAGCCCTTCAAACCAAGACGAGAACAACTTGAACAGATCCATAATAAACAATAAAACATAGTAATTCAAAACCTTAAAAATAAAAAGCCCAGGTCCAGTTGGATTCACAGCAGAAATAAATGCAATTTCAATCAAAATCACCTTGACATTTGTTTCACAGAAACAGAAATGACAAATCCTAAAATTCATATGGAATCACAAAAGTTTGCAGATAAAGCAATCCAGGGCCAAAAGAACAATACTGGAAGGATCCTCAAAACAGATTTCCAACTATATTAGACAGATGTAGTAATAAAAATAACCAGGTATTGGCACAAAAAAAAGACACTAGAGAAATGGAACCAAACAGAATACCCAATCACTTGTGCACCCTATTACAGCCACCCAATCTTTGACAAAGAAGCTAAAAATACACTCTGGAAGAATGACAGTATCATCAAGGAATGGTGGGAAAATTGGATTTCTACATGGAAAAAATTTTAATATGATCTCTATTTATTTATTTATTTATTATTTATTATTTATTTATTTTTGTCTTTCCGAGACAGGGTCTCCCTGTAGCCCCAGCTGTCCTGGAACTCACTCTGTAGACCAGGCTGGCCTTGAACTCACAAAGATCTGCCTGCCTCTGCCTCCCAAGTGCTAGGATTAAAGGCCTGCACCACCACGCCTGGCCCATATGATCTCTATTTATAATCTTGCCCCAAAGCCACTCAAAAAATGAGTCCAAGACCTCAATGTGGAACCCACAACTATTGGTAGAAAACAAGATATAGGTACAGGACAGGACTTTCTAAACCATACTTCATTGACTCAGGAATTAAGGTAAACAATGGACAAACAGAAACTCATTAAACTCAGAAGCTTCTGCACAGCAAAGGAAACATCAACCCAGTGAAAAAGAAGCCCACAGACTGGGAGAAAATCTTTGCCTATCACATCTGATAAAAGATTAATTTCCTGAATATTCAAATAATCAAATAACATATGGCAAAATTGAAAAAGCGGGCTACCAAGAGTTTTTGAAAAGAAGAATAAAAGGCTAATCAATACCTTAAAATTATTCAACATCCAGCCGGGCGTGGTGGTGCACGCCTTTAATCCTAGCACTTGGGAGGCAGAGACAGGTGGATCTTTGTGAGTTCAAGGCCAGCCTGGTCGAGGATAGCTGGGGCTGCAGGGAGACCCTGTCTCAAAAAGACCAAAAAAAAAAATTATTCAACATCCTTAGTAATTAGGGAAATGAATGTCAAAACTTCTTCGAGATTTCATCTTATTTTTTTTTACTTCTTTTTAATTGAATTCTTTGTGTGTTTCATACATAATTTGTCAGTCAACCTTCATTGTCATTGTGCCTGCTTCTCCCTTGGCATCCTCCTGCATCTCACCCCATAACCCCCGGTCATACCTGTCATTTGTACTAGAGTCCGTTGGGCCAAATTATGCCATGCAGAATGGGTAAGATCAAGAGAAAGAATGAAACACATGCTGGAAAAGATGTATGGAAGGACGAGCCAACATTTCCTGCTTGTGGGTTTGGGTTTGCAAACTGGTATAACCATGTGGAAATCAGAGTGCAGAACTCTTAAGAAACTAAAATTAAATCTACTCCATGATCCAGCTATACCACTACATGTCATATGATATTTAATGACACATTACAGAGATACTTCCTCAGATATGTTTATTGTTGCTCTTTTTTAAAATGGTTGATTAAAGAGAACAACCTAAATGTCCCTCAACCCATGGATGAATAATGAAAATCTGGTATATTTACACAATGAATTTTGTTTTAGCTGTAAAGAAAAATTAAATCATGACTAGTGACTGGAACTAGAAACTGTTACACTAAATAAAGTAATCCAGACTTAGAATAAGAGATGCATGGTTTCTTTCTCCTTCGTGGATCCTAATTTAAACGCGGAAGCCAGGAAAATAAAAAAGGAACCATTAGGTAGAGAAGAAGGTACAGGAAAGGAATAATAGAACACAGACACTATCAAGTGGAAATGAAGATAACACAGAATACTTTATCTGGGGAGTGAGAATAGAGAAGTACATAGAAAGAGAGAGAAAAAAGAGAGGTGTGCTTAGGAGTTATGAAAAGCCGAAGGAAGATATATTATTTCATAATAATATTGAAAAAATACACATGCAATATAAATGTGAATACATGGGTAGAAATGAAGGCTCTGTAAGGAAATCATGGTGCTAAGCTGGAGAGACCTCTCTGTGAGTAGTTGGTCATAGTAATCTAAAAGACTTCCCAAATAGCATAAGCTACTGTCACAACACTTGATTGCCTCCCAGAACTTGAAGTCAAGATTCTATAGTTGAGTACACCACATACTTTAGATACAGGACTTAGAGAAATTGAGATGAGATGCACTTAGAAGCATCCTCCCTGAAGACTAGCTCTCATAGTATCTGAAGATACTATGCGAACTGCAAAGAAAGAAAAGTAATTGTTGGTCCTACTCATGTATAAAGACTATTAACCAATGCAGTGACTAGTCAGGCAAATTATCTCTTTTAGTGTAATAGTAATACATTTATCTTCTAATAATAAACAGCTATCTAATTGACTTTAAAACCTGTTCAGTAGGAGAGAATTCATATATTGTAAACATGGCCACATACACATGTTTAGAGACATTATAGAACTTATAGAACAACCTACTTCTGGGCCAGGCATGGTGGCACATGCCTTTAATCCCAGCACTCAGGAGGCAGAGACAGGCGGATGTCTGTGAGTTCAAGGCCAGCTGGTCTACAAAGTAATTTCCAGGCCAACTGGGCCTACAGGGAGATCCTGTCTCAAAAATACTAAAGAAGGAGGAGGAGGAGGAGGAGGAGGAGGAGGAGGAGGAGGAGGAGGAGCTACTGCTGTCACTTTTCTAGAATATCATTTCTTACTGTATTCTAAATAGGTATCCTTGTTTTTACACACAAGAGTATATTTTACTGGTCATCACATAATTTTTTGGCAATAGGTGGAGAACATTAGAAATTCCACAACTGGTCAAATAAGAGAATAATTATCTTTTAAAAATATTTTATTTATTTTTATTTTATGTGTGTGACTATATTGCCTGCATGTACATAAGTATACCCACATCCTGCAATGCCCGTGGAGTCAAGAAGAAGACTTCTGATTCCCCTGAAATATAGGTGGTTGCTAGCCAACATGTGGGTGCTGAGAATCAAAACCTTGTCCTCTGCAAGACCAGCCAGTTCTCATAATCACAGATCCATCTTTCCAACCCCAGGGAATAAGTGTCTTTGCTGTTCTTAACCCTCAGTGATCTATAATACAACCTCTATGACTAAGTTCCGGTGAGCATTGTGGAAGAGAGGCAAAAAGAATGCAAGAGCCAGAGGGAGAAGCCTACGGCTATGAGTTAGCGAATTCTAGACATGATAGAGAAGCTGCAGCAAAAGACATTTCAATAGTGTGGTAGCTTGCCAACATGACTGAGGGAAGTTTACAGGGTCCTACCTCAAGATACAGAGCTACAGGGAATCAGTGGGCGCTAAGGAAGGAGAATCTGTTTTCTCTAGGGTCCAGATACTTGAAGTTATCCACTTCCAAAAGTGCCTGAAAACTAGTGCTCAGGAGCACCACTAAATGGAATCTGATTTTTATATATGTGTATATAACAAAAATAATCAAAGGAGTGGACACGGAATTGTGAGGGAATTAGAGTGTGAACATGGAAGGTGTTGGTGGGGCCTGGGAGGGAAAATAATGCAAATGCAATGTGCATATGAAATTCTCAAATGTTTTTTTAAAGCTGTGAGGAGAGGACAGGAGCAAAGATAGGGTTACTTCATGGAGCATTTTTGAGACTGAGAAGGAAAATCACTGGAGTACAAAATGACTTTGTTTTAAGTTTTATTGGCACAAACAAGGTAAAATACTCATCCCTACTTACTAATTCCTAGCAACGTGTGTTAAGCTTGCTAGGATTAGTGAAGCCAGTGTTTCCAACTGGCAGTGTTGATATTTTGGATAAAGAAACCCTTTATAGTCCAGGGCTCTCTCTAATCCCTGAGAAATAAATGCCTATGGCTAATTACCAAGACAACCAACACCACTCTCCATAAATTCTTTATAGTCAGAGCTGCCAACTACTGAGAACCAGTGACTAAAACACTAAGACTGGGTGTGCTGACTGTGGAAGAACTCACATTTTAAAAAGTAGGGGAGATGGAGAATTGGCCTTAGGCAGGCGAACAGATTTGGTTATAGTCATGTTTCACTAAAGAAATGAGCTAATTACTTTGTTACACCTGTTATTTATATATGTTGTCTATAACGTGTTTTAATCAGTGTTTCCGTTTGCTGGATTTATTGAGGAAATGGTTTAATTTCTACAACTATAATTTCATGAGTTCTGAAGCAATGGTTTTTAGACTGGTTTAGATTGTTGATTATTTACACTGCTTTCAAGGCAAATAACAAACTTCAGAGCTTTATTATTCATTGTTATTTATTATTTATTTTCTTTACATCAGGTGTTGTAGCTTTGACATGCTGTGTTTGAGAACTTACTGTATGTGCTGGATAGCTTTAGTTATCAACTTGACACACTTGATATGAGCGAACCTCAACTGCAAAATTCATTCTAAAGGATTGCCCTTGTGGACACATCTGTAAGGCATTTTCTTGATTGCTGAGTGATGTCAAAGGGTCCAATCCACGTTGGGCAATGTAACTGCTGGGTAGGTGATGCCGAGTTCTATAAGAAAGGCGGCTGATACCACTATCACCACAAGTTCATGCGTGCAAGTTTCCAATAGTCTTAAAACCTCTGCTTCCCTATTTCATTGAACCAGTCCTGGCTCTAATAATCTTTCTGCCCCCTCTTCCATAATGAGATCTGAACGTGGGATGAATGAGGTTTTTAATACAAGAGTCCCATCTAGGGACACATGTCTCAAGCCAATGCCAGCTCAGAAAAGGTCCCAGAGTAGGCAAAGAGAAATGGGTGGTGAGATGGCCCTGGACTGAGAACTACTGGAGACAGATTATTGCTGAGTGAGGGAGAATATACCATGCTTAAGTTTTCTAGGTATGCTGACTAGACTCCAGTGGATGAATTTGCACACAGAGGGAGGTATGGGTTCAAAAGCTTAAATGGATGGGACTTAACAGGAAAGGTGTAATGTGTGATTTCTGATGGATGATTGGGACATGGAAGGGGTGCCTTAAATTTGAATGGGAGCAATTATAGGAAACATTCAAATGCACAATTAAAAAAAAAAAGAAAGAAAGTAGGGTGAACACAGGCCAGAAGAGCAAGCCCCCAAAACAGTTTTGCCCCATGGTCTGTATTTCAGGTTTCTGCCCTGAGTACCTGGATTGGCTTTTTTTCAGTGAGGAACTATGACCTGGGAGATGTAAAATAAAATTCACCCTTTCCTTCTCAAGTTGATGTTGATCAGTGTTTTTATCATAGCAATAGAAGCAAACTAAAAAGCTGTAGAAGAATGAATTATTATTGTTCTATGACTTTCCATAACTTTCTTCTAAAATGTATTTTGCAAAAGAAAAGAAATTCTGAAGAATAAATAAGAATATGCAATCATTTACATATACCAAATAAATGCAAGGAACATTTACTATTACACTAATTTTGCAAATCTGTAAAATTAAACTGACTTAACAGTAGCTTCAAATACATATTGATTTTCTAAATTTTTATTTTACTTTATTTTATTTTTTTGTTATAAAAGATTAAAAATTTATTTGGTATTTTCAAGAAATAATGTAATTATAAAGAAATCATTTTATCATAATTCTTATGCTGGGACACACTGAAAAATAATGATAATTCTATTTCTCTGCAAGGAATGATTTTTTGATCTTTCACAACTACTTACACACATACATGCAAGCATACAGGCAGACATGCACATTTGAAATATAATTAAAAAGCTTTAAAAAGCTTTCATTCAACTTGACACTTAATAATGAAAGCTTTAGCATATCACCCTTCAATCAGGACCAAATGAAAATGTCTGCTGTCCCCAATCTATTCAGTATCTTCCTGGGAGTACTAGCTAGTAGTACTAACAGGAAAATGAAATAGAAAGCAGATTGTAAAGTAACAAATAAAAAATTGTTGTTTGTAAGAAACAAAATTGTGCAGAATATATTAACATATGGAAAGAATTGATAGGATTAATAAGTGAGTTTGTTAAAGTTGCAAGACACAATGACAACACAAAATTCAATCACATTTGTATATAATAGCAACAGTGTGTGAAACAAACCAAGAATATTCCATAGCAGCCAAATGTACCTAAAAATGATATATGTTAAGTATTTTATTTTTTTTTAATTTTTAAATTTTATTTATTTCTGTATGTGTATGAATGTACTGTCTGCATGCAGGTTTGTGCACCTGTGTCGTGCAATGCCGCGGAGGTCAGAAGAGGGTCTCGGATTCCCCTGGAACTGGGGTTCTCCTGGAATTGGAGTTTCAGACAGTCCCCGGCCGCCATGTGGGTGCTGGGGATCGAACCCGGGTCCTCTCTAAGAGCGGTCGGCGCTCTTAACCGCTAGGCCATCTCTCCAGCCCCATGTTAAGTATTTTATAATTAAGATACAAGTCTAACAAACTGTGTACAGGTCCTTCAGATGAAATATGTACATTTCTCGTGTTGCAACCAAAGGAAAACTGAAAAGGCAGAGAAGCAAAGTATTTATGGATTAGAACACTCCACACAGAAAATGAATCTTGACCCTGGGTTTATCTATGTGCCAATTTCAAAATCTTTTCAAAATCTTGCTAAGATTTTTTGCATTATATTATATATATTAGATATATATGATATATATATATAATAAAAAAAAAAAATTTTTTTAAATTAAACTTTTTGCTTGCTGTAAATGAACTTCCTTACAATTGTGTAACTCACTATAAAAAAATTAAATGAACTATGCACCAAGTTATGACAATGCCAGTATTATAGTCCTTATCCATATTAGTCATTGTTTTTTTCAACAATGATGGACTTTTTCAAATAATTATTTTAAGCAGAAATTTTATTGTTGGAAATGCCTTTGTCCAATTACATATTCATATATCTTATTAGTTTACATATTCTTACATATTGTTTAAACATTTACCAAATAATTAATACATATACTCATTGTTCTACTGTGCACTTTATTTATTTTAATCCCAAACACTCTCTGTTTTGCAGGTCAAGCTGCAAAAGTTATTAGAGTTATTATTTCATAACTCTACTGGCATGTGACTCTAAAATTCATCCCCACCATTGTTTTTATTAAATATCTCCTTTGGATTTTTAAAACATTTTTCCTGATTAGGAATATGTAGCATTTATACTTAATGAAATTATCTAATTTGCTCCTCCTCTTTTATAAAACTAAACTTTGCTTCGTTTTAGACATTAACCAACACCAAGTGCTACATGTTAAAGGATACTCAATACTCATAACAAGTTACCATTTAAAATCATTATTTACTTATTACTACATTACCATTAAATTTCAAGTTCTGTAAAAACATACAAAAATTTAGTAGAATTTCAGGATGTTATCACCATCATTTATAATTAGTGAAAGTATAATTTAAGGAAATAACAATCTATAGCAGAATTTAGTAATCAAACTTTATAGCTGCTTTATAAAAGTTACTCTTTTTTGATTATTTATGTTATGAGTTGATAAATAAATATAACTGCTAGACCTAATCAACTATGAGTACAAAATCCTCTTTTCATCCAGAAATCAGTATCTCTCATTCTCGAAGAAGCTCTTATATTTATGTGTGCTTTTGCTCATTACTGCTTTTGCTCAATCACTACCATTTCACAACCCCATTAAATCCTTGCAGTTCAGGAAAAATAAGTTACATGGTGATGCTTCATATGTTTGCATTTCTTTCTCTGAATTGATATGTATTTTTTCAGGCTAAAGTTGTTTTATGCTCTTCAGTTCTTTTTATATCAATAAACAACCTCTCAAAAGCTTAAGATAGAGTTAACCCAATTGCTAGAGATTTTTGAAAGGAAATAAAATTTGAAAACTCCATCCCATGAAAGAAAAAAAAAAAACTGTTAAGTTGTTCAGTAGTTTCACATTCTATAACCTGTTATCCACTTCTGAAAACTAGAAATCCTTATTTATAGATGAAGAAAATCTTCCATTCATCAAATGCATTAGTGTTATAGGAATCACAGTATTAGAACTGAGGTTATCTCATGGTTCTAGTTTATGTAACCTGCCCCTTTAGAAAAAAATATCAATCTTCCTGAGCTTCATTTTCTCACAGGAAAGTCTAAATATGTTCTCTAACTGGCTCTTATTCTAAAATCACTACATTTGAAAAGTTGAGAATGGGGTTAATTTTCCCTTAATTTATTCAAAAATAAATGAAAGCTTTTAAAATATTTTATTGAGCTGTGTATTTCATATGATAGACTTCTAAATAAGTTTAGTTAGACAGTCTCTCCTATCCATGCCTACTAACTTTCACCCCACAGGATTTCATGCATAGATTTTATTTCCTTATTTATTTATTTATTTATTTATTTATTTATTTTATTTTTGTACAATTTTTACTGTATTTTTGTTCATTTCACACCGAACATCTCAATCAAAATTAATCATCATTATACCACCTTCCCCATGTGCACACTCTTATACCCAAGCTAAAATTCAAACATTATATCATTGTTGTTAAGGCCTATCATGTCAACTTAGTATCCCCAGACATTCCTCGGTGCAAATTCGTCCACTGAGACATTGTCAATTTATGAAGAGTCCTTCCCTCTGAATAGTGGTAATCAGCTGTCCATAATTATTTGAATAATATTGGGACTTATTGCCCATTGCCACAGTTCTGTGCTGTGGTTTTTGTTCTGCTTGAAACATTGCATAAGTCTAGTGCACACTGACACCATTGCTGTAGGTACATGTGAGCAAGGTCCTCAAGCTTGTAGGACTGTTTTTCCATATATGGTCCTGCACCTCCTCCCTGACTCTTAAGGATCATTACACCTCCTCTTCTGAACTGGTTCCTGAGCTCTGAGTGGGAGAAGCTTAATACAGGAGACCTGTCCAAGAACTCTCACTCTACAGACTCCTAAACTCAACATTTGGGTGATTTGTGACCTTTTGTGTTTAGGCCCTCTTTTGCACCAAGAAGCTCGATTAATGAGTATTGAAAGAGTCATGAGTGTCCTTTTTACCCCTTGTTCTAAACCTGTACAGGTTTAATTTTAGTTGTGCCACCAAGGCAATTCTCAGACAATGCCTATGTGTGATCAGTTGTGGTACTCTGTAATAGTCTCTGGTGAAAAAGAAGTTTCTTTAATTGAGTGGTGACTAGGATACTTGGTTGTAAATATAAGGATATATATTTTGCATTAGTATAGAAATACAACATCCAGCCAGGCGTGGTGGCACACGCCTTTAATCCTAGCACTTGGAAGGCAGAGGCAGGTGGATCTTTGTGAGTTCAAGGCCAGCCTGGTCTACAGAGTGAATTCCAGGACAGCTGGGGCTACAGGGAGACCCTGTCTCAAAAAGACCAAAATAAAAACAAAAAAAAAAAAAAAGAAATACAACATCCTGGAGGTTTTCTCAGAGACCAATGGCCTCTCCATCCATGAATATACGGCTATGTTTACAGTGCTACACATGAGTTTCTTCCATTAAGTGGGCTTTAAGTACAACTAGGTACCTGTTTATGGTCCCCAACAAAAAAGTGCCACTATTGTTGTATGTTGTTCCAGTTATTGATGTAGTTTTTGGGCTGGGGTTGGACGTTGATTGAGGTTCTCCCTTAGCATATTTCATAGGTCTCTCTCCAAAGGTATGGGAGTTAGCCTTCAGGGGAAGTGACTTCCAGGCCAGTTCCAGTTCATTTCTCTAAATCTGGTATTCAAAGTAACCTGTCTTTAGCAATCAGGACTTACCTTCAAGGTCTGAGAGGCAAAGAAGCTCTGTGACAATACCTTCTGGAATTTTGGGAGTCTCTTGGATAACCCTGCAAACAACTTAGAGGACTTTTTCCAGTCAGGCACTGGTCCTTCTTTATGAAGCCTTCAGCTATACACATGGACTGATGAAGAGATATTGTAGGTGTAATGTGTCATGAAGTTGTTAGAATTAAATATTCCCTCTGGGTTTTTATGCTAGCTAGGCATTATTTATCCCTCCTCTCTCCTTCTTATACTCCCTCCATGCATTCCCCAGTACCCCCATGTCTCAATTGATAAAATGATTCACCAATGCTAGCATCTCTTTTGAGCTCCTTCTTTCACTTTATTGCCAAACTTCCTTGTGTAATCCCTCCCTCCCATTTGAATAACCCCACTTATCCACTTCTCCCTTAACACCTGTCTCCTACTTTTCTTCTCTCTCGGGTTCTTTCTTTCCCTTTCCTCCTTGGTTCCTTTCCATTTTCCTGGTTCCTGCAATTATATCAGAATGCATACTCACATATAAGGATTTGGTGCTAGGATTCACATCTGAGGGAGAACATACATGATTTGTTTTTATGAGTCTATCTCACTCCCCATAGCATAACAATTTCTAGTTCCATCCATTTTCCTACAAACTTGCTGATTTTGGCTTTCTTTACTGATGAGTAGATCTCCATTGTGAAAATCTACCACATTTCCATTATTCACTAATCTGTTGAGGGACACTTAAGTTACTTCCAGCCCTTTGTTACTGCAAGGTCAGCAAGAAACATGGGTGTAGAAGTGTCATTTCTTTTCTCTCTCTTTTTTTTTTTTTTTTTTGTCTTTTTGAGAAAGGGTCTCCCTGTAGCCTCAGTTGGCCTGGAACTCACTCTGTAGACCAGGCTGTCCTTGAACTCACAGAGATCCTCCTGCCTCTGCCACCAGAGTACTAGGATTAAAGGCATGTGCCACCATGCCCAGCTTAAAGATGGTTCATAATTGCCATGTGGGTGCTGGGAATCGAACCCAGGTCCTTTGCAATAGCAGTCAGTGTTCTTAACCACTGAGCCATCTCTCCTACCTCAGAAGTATCTTTTCAATGGGATGAGTCCTTTGGACATATGCCAAGGAGTGGTATAAATGGGTAAAGCAGGAGGCTCATAAATCTGGGTCCTGTGCAAGAGCAGCTAATGCTCTTAACCACTAATCCATCTCTCCAGACCTTAGTTCTTACTTTTTTGTCATATTGTCTTTTCCCTATATCCCCAGCCATCCTGGAACTCACTGTGTAGACCAGGCTGGCCTTGAACTTACAGAGATCCTCCTGCCTCTGCCTCCCAAGTGCTGGGATCAAAGGTGTGTGCTACCATGCCCGGCTTAGTTCTTACTTTTATGAAGTTTGAGTTATAAGTCCGTTTTAGCTATTTCTAACACACACACACACACACACACACACACACACACACACACACACATATATATATATATATATTTGAAGAGAAAAACAGACTATTCAAAGAACTTACCAAAACAGTAAACTTCTGCATTGAAAAAGTTAAAAAAACAGACTGAGAGAAAGATGCAAGGCAGGTCTTAACATTTATGGAAGAATTCATGAGTTCTGGGGTGGGGCATGGTTGGGGGAACAGGTCTAAATTTGATTAAGAAATGTATAAAATGCACAAATACTCAATAAAAAACAAGGAAAAGTACATGATAAATAAAAGTCATAATCTGGGGGCTGGAGAAATATATTTGCAGTTAAGAGTACAAATGATCAATGGAATTATGAAACATTTGAGTATCACTTCAAAAATAATTATGATCAGCAGTGCATTAACATAAAAAGACAATGCAAAAAGTATGTCTTCTAAATTTGTATCATGTATACACATTTGAAATAAATTAAAATTGCTTTGAAAAGAAAAGAATTCTCCACGCTTTTTTCCATAGGATTTATGAATTACAGACCAAAAATTCTATGTAAGAAAGCATCTTAAGTTTATCGACTGTAACAACCTCATAGCTTTGTAAGTTGAGGCTCTGCTAAGCTCTGCTCTCTCAACCTTAGTGGCTCTATCATAAGATATGAGTGGGCTGAACTTGGTCCTGTACATTCACTCAAATTTGTGTCAGCTTCATGAATTACTATCTGGAGCCCATCTGAGCATAAATCTATTAAGAGTGCACAGGCTTTAATCATGGATCCAGGGAGCTCATAACTTAATATAATTGCACATGTAAGCTGTGTATACTCTCATACATGGCCAATGAACATGGACACAACCAAAATCATTGTGATGATCCTGTGTTATAGCCCGAGGAAGAGAAAAAATCAGCATTTCTTAATTAATAATTTAACACATCACATAGATTCATGTAGAGCACACGATTTTGCTAATATTTGGTTTGAAAAACCCTAATGTTTTACATAACCATTTGCTACACATGGTAATTTGATACTTGGAAACCTCAGTTTGATTGGCTTCATAATATATGATATATAGGTACTACAAGAAAAGGTTATATATTTTTTGGAGTGAAGCTAATGCTTATTAATCATCAAGCTTTATTCAAAAATCAGGAAAAAAAGACTATTTTGGAGGAAATTCTTATTTGGTTAAGTCATCTCTGATAATTTGTGTAAAGGAAGTTGAACTATTGATTTGATAGCAAAAGACAACTTTAAATCTGTATTATTGTTTCAGTATATTACATTCTTACCAATAGTATTTTACATAGAAAAGGAAAAAAAAATCCAAGGAAGATGTTTCTCATTTGAAACCTTGAAAAAAATGAACAAAATGAAAGTGTTTCATTGCAAAGTACAATGAATTTTCTTTTCTGGTAAAGATGAAAAAAAAATACATTATATATATATATATATATATATATTGTTTTTCACCACATATTTTATTTCATATATATTTATATAGAAATACATTCATATCCAACTTAATACAAAATCCTAAATTACACTGTAAAATGCTTGATTTTTCATGTCTTCCTGAGAGAATAAGAACTCTTACATATTAATGATATATTATCATTATAGTCTTCCTACTGCATTTCTAATACTGCTTTGCAGGAATCATTTAAGATAGATGGTTTGAATATTTATATTACTGAAGGAAAATGAAATTTCAGCAGCTGTGTCTAGATTATAAACATCAATTCTGTCTTGTGTATAAGTGTCTCAGCATTAATATCTTAAAACTACACAATTACTGAATTTCACAATACTAGTTCATGTTCTGGCTTCGTAAAACAATAGGGCATTTTGTCATGAAGCCTTTATGATGTACACATTCATCAAATTATGATTAGCTGAGGTCAAGCTAGCAGCTACAAATAATATCCACAGCATTTGATAAATAACGCAATAAAATATCATTAACTGCTCACTGTAATGGATGATCTAGCTTTTCTCCCTTCTGTTGCTCAGCTATAATCTTTAGGGCTGCAGAAGTCTCAGTAGAGCTCCAGTCATAATAGGCTTGTTACTGAATCTATTAACTTAATATTTTCTCATTTTATTGCACATTCTACATAAAATAACCAACTGACAGCATTTACAAATAATGCCATTGGGGGCTGGAGAGATGGCCTAGCAGTTAAGAGTGCCGACCGCTCTTACAGAGGACCCGGGTTCGATCCCCAGCACCCACATGGCTGCCGAGAACGGTCTGAAACTCCAATTCCAGGAGAACTCCAGTTCCAGGGGAATCCGACGCCCTCTTCTGACCTCCGCGGCATTGCACGACACGGGTGCACAAACCTACATGCAGACAGTACATTCATACACATACAGAAATAAATAAAATTAAAAAAAAATAATGCCATTTAACATTGGTTAAGTAAATACTTACTATTCTTCCTCTCTGTTGTTCTTTAAGTTTAGCTCATGAGCTCATTCATAAATCAAAATATGAAAGATATAGTTTAACTTTTAAGGTTTATACAGAGAAGACAATATAACATTTTTATTAATATCTTATTTTTAGTTCTAGACTTATAATAAGTACAAAGAAATCACAAATGTATCAAATGCACATTCAGAGGCATATAATTAATTAAGTTACTGGAACAATAGTATAAAGGAGGTTACCTAGAATATTATGGATTTTTTAATCTAGAGGACAGAAGTATATAATTGTTATCTCTGAAGGGCTAGGAATACTAAGTAAGGAGGCAGTAAAATGTTCATTACCATGGACTGAAGATCACTTGGATATTATAGACATAATGGATTAATTCAAATAACTACATTTTCTATCTGGAAGGAGTATCATAAAAGAAGGCAAAACTAATTATAATGCCTGAAATGTTGACATTAGACTTGTAATATTCACAAAATTATGCTATATATATTAATTGATAAAATAGAAAAATATGGAAAATTCTATCCATTCAACTGCTCAAATTTATATTTGATCAGTAACAGAATTTTTAAAATAAAATCGTGTATAGTTTTCTTAGTCAGTTATACAACACAATTACTGAATTGTATATTGCATGAATATATTTGTGCTAAGTAGTTAAAATGTCAAATATCAACAGTTTGTATATATCATAATGGGATTCAATTTTTAGTCCTTTATTGAGATCCTTTAATCACTACCAAACTTCTATTATTTTTGTTCAATGAGATGAATAATCCAGATTATTAACTTTACTGAGTTATACAATTTTTGGCAATTTTTTTCTTTTGCTCATGCAACATGAAACAAACTTTGAATGAAGCAGGGAGGATGTGATTTAAAGAGAAGACTAATAAAACATATATCAGGAGATGTATAAATCTCACAATTTGGGGATGGAGAAATGGTTCAGCAGTTAAGACAATTGGCTGTTTCTGCAGAGGACCTGGGATCAAATCCCAGCATCTGGTGGGTAAAAACTGTTCTTAATTCAAGTTTGGGAGGATTCCTCACCTTTTTTCTGACCTTCATGAACATTGCAGGACATGGATGCATTTACATATATGCAGGCAATATACTCATACACATAAAATAAAAACAATCCATAAAATATTTTTAAAAAGCTCATAATGTGTACCCAGGACAATATTTCAGAATAAAATGTAAGTCCCTTTTACTGTGAAGTTCTAAAAATAAAGAGAGTTCTGTTTTGAAGATGGAAGTATATTCATGAGTTCTCTTTACAATCTATTTTATAATCCTGACTGTGATGTAATGCAGGATCAGGTAGGCCCCTTCCCTTAAGCAGTTCATTTGAAAGATGCAAGACATGCATGGAAGAATGTATGAATTCTGGTGGGGGGCATGGATGGGGGCATGGGTCTAAATTTAATTTAAAAATGTTGCATGAAATTCACAAAAGCTCAATAAAAAGTTAAGGGGAATAAAATAAGTTCTTGTGTAGAGGGATGCAGGCTGTATGTCTCCTTCTGACTCCTGTACAATTCCTGGAACTAGACGAGCACCTTTATATAACTGAATTTCCAAAAATATGCATTGAGTCAGTCATGGCCGTGCACACTTTTAATCCCAGAACTCAGGAGGGAAAGTCATGCAAATCTCTGTGAGTTCAAAGCCAGGTTGGTCTACATAGCGAGCACCAGGCCAGCTGGGACTAAAGGGAGACCCTGTCTCAAGAAGACCATATGTATATGTGTGCATATATATATATATATATATATATATATAGTCAATATATATATAATAGTATATATATAATGACAATAACTTCCTGTCATTGTACCCCTCCTCTTAATGATTCTCTATTTCTCAATAGTGCTACAGGCTAGTGACGAAACTTTTTACACCACAAACTTTGAGAGGCATGTATCCAAATCATAGCAAGTAGGAGAATATTCAGAAAGGATACAAATATTTTCTCTATTTATTATAGTAACCAGTTAATTGTCAAAATAATATTATGTTCTAATTCTTTTTTTTTATTATTCTTTGAGAATTTCATACAATGTTTGAACTACCTTTGGATGACCTTTCCCATCTCCACCTAAGTAACCTTGTGACTTTACCTCCTCTGGTTTTATTTGTACTTTTTAAATGGCTTATTGAATCTGTTTTACTTAAATATTCTTGGGTATGGGTTTTTCCCCTGGATTTTGGTCAACATACCAGGTGTTGGTCTAGTAAAGAAACCCCTCCCCCCTCTATCTCCTAGAAGTCAGCAAGTGCCAAGAGAATTCACAATTAAGGCTGGGGATTCTTGTCCAGTTCCTCCATCCATGGTGAATTTTTATCTGGCTTGAATTTGTACTACTCAGGTAGAAAAGCCAGATGGATCTCTATGAGTTCAAGGCCACCCAGGGCTCAAAAATATAAAAAAAAAATAAAAGAAAAGAAGTCAGCTTATTAAAGTTGTAGGATGACAACTATCTATAGTGCCATGGTTACAGAGGAACGGCTAAAAATAATATAAAGGGTTGTCAGGTCATATGAAAATTAATTATTTTAAATTCATTGTTAAACTGATTTTTTTCATAGCAATGAACAGTAAACAAGAAGCCCTCTCTGTATGCATCTGTATAATGTATCTGAAACCTTATTTGCTCTGACACAGAAAGTAAATAATATGTAATATTTTGTGATCCTGTTCATTCATGATTAAGATACTTACACATCTCTGGAGAAGTTAAAGGAGTAACTTTAACAAGAAGGCTTTGATTTATACCAGAAACAGATGGATTTGGGTGTTGGAAAATGGCAGTATATAAAAAGGAGGTCATGTTAGCTATAAGAACTAAAGAAGGAATGAGCCTGCTTTAGATCAAAATGGTTTATGGTTTCATTTAATAAGTTTCACTTAATTTATACTAAAACTGTTCAAATAGGATGCCTTTAGATGAAAAATGAATGCAATTTTGCATTTACCTGTTCACTCAGCAGGTATTAGCTAATGATTCTAGGGAGAAAAATAGATATTCTTTGTGCCCAAATAAATTTTGTCAGAAAGATATGGCAATGGAGGTTACTGAAGATAAGATATAGCTTACCACAGAATGGTGTTTTCATAGTCTAACCTGTTCACAATATTCTTAGGTTCTGTTGTATAAATAATCCATTTCAGTTATTAGCCAATGGATTGAACACTAATAAACAGTTGTTAATCTAATCAGGGAAGATTTGGTCATCATTGAAAACAAAGTTTATGTGTGATAAAATCATAATACATTGCTGTACTCTGACCTAGATTGTATACTTACTTTTTCATATGCATTTTCCACTTAACTTTAACAAACGTATGAGGCAGATATTGTCATTAAGTCCTTTCTTTCCTTTCTTTGTTTACTGGCTGAAGCAGGGTCTGACTATATGCCTAAACTGGCCTTGAACTCCCAATAGTCTTCCTGCATCAGCATTGTGGATAAAAGTGTGACCCGAAAAGTTCAGCTTGTTTTCTTTAATATGAAAGTGGTGGAGCTAGTTATGCTATGTGTCTGAACTTTTAAAATGATAAAAAGCAGAAGTAACAGTGAATCCAAGTAAAATGATTATCCCAGCTCTGTTTGGGTTTTAAGTTTGAATTACTAACAGGCAGAAAAGTAGCCTTTCTAGTTTCAGGTTAATTGACTCAGTCTGTTTTCTATAGTGCAAAAAACCTTGGAATGGGTGATTTACAAAAAAGAGCAATTTACTTGGCTCACAATTCTGTAAGGTAGAAATCCCAAGGACTACGTGCTGACATCCAGTCTGAGCACTCTTGATGCAGCAAACACAACAGAGGACTTCACATGCAGAGACAGAAAATATGATTGGTCAGGATTCTCTTACAAAACTTTAAAGCCACCACAGGGGCTCTACTCTATGGCTTTTTGTCTAGTCCCAAATATATCCCAGAACCCACATATTTAGATATCACTAATGCGTGTTTAGGTATTACCTTTTTTACACATTAGTTATTAGGATACATATTTAATCTATAATGCTGAATTCTCTAAGCTTGCCTAGTCTTGGCCCTTCATTTTATCTTTATGTATCATTTCTATTCTCTAATGTTACTTGAAAATTTATCACCAAACATGACTTTCCTTTCAAATAATTTTAGATTATTCTTAGATTTATTAGATTTATGGTATTCAACTTTTTTGTAATTTTTAGTTTTTGCTGTATTCCTGAAAACTCCATCTTCAATAAATTATATCAAGCTGAGTTTTTATAACTAGAAATTTCTCTTATTCATTATCTCCACATATGACTCATTATATTCTCAGCTCTTAAGCACACTGTTTTTTGATGAAATAATGCGATTGAAGTCTTTTTGTACTGCTTCTCTTGTTTTTTCAGTTTCTTTCTTTTCTTTTTTTAATTTTTTGACAGGGTCTCCCTGTATCCCCAGGTGGCCTGGAACTCACTGTGTTGCCTAGGCTGGTTTTGAACTGTAAGAAAGGCTTGCCTCTGCCTCCCATGTACTGGAACTAAAGGCATGCACCACCACTCTTGCCTTTCTTTTTTTCATCCTTTTTTCCATCAAATTGAAATTTTACATACAGAAGGTTAAAATCTAAAGAAAAAAAGAGAGATTAAGTTTCTTTTGTGCAACGCTATTATATTTGTCAAAGAACTAAAGAAAATCACCAAATTCTAAATCGGAATTTACATGCCTATGCTTTTACTCTGGTTTTAATACTAATTCAGTTACACACAGATTATTTGAATTCTTATTACCTTATAACAATCGCAATTCTACTTCACTGGAAACTTCTCAAAAAATAGATAATTATTTGATTCGACAGATCCAATTCAGTGCATAGACCCAAAAGAAATGGAAGTGTCACCTGAGCTATTTATCCAACGTTGTTCATAACATTCTTCACAATAACTGAAATTTGAAAGTCACTATGCTGTCCCTCAGCAGATTAATTGATAATCAACATGTGGTACATAGATACAATGGAATAATATTTAATATATAAAAAAAGAATACTCAGAAACAGGTAACAGCATAGCTGACCAGTGTAGGCATTATGCAGTATAAAATAAAGTAGTCATAAATGGACACATATTCTAGGATTCCACTTGCATAAAGTGTCTAAAGCCATCATATTCATGGAGACTGAAATCAGCATGGGCTATGGTGCCATGCAGCTGTGATTCTACTATCTAGAAGGCTAAGGCACAAGGATCACATGAGCATTCCAGCCTACACAATGTCTTGGGAAGGGGAGAGAAGGTCGAAGGGAAGGGGAGGGGGGGAAGGAAGGGAAGAGAGGGAAGCAAGAGGAAAAGAGACGAGAGTAGTAGAGGGAAGGGAAGCAAAAAGAGGGGAAGGAAAAGACTATGGAAAAGAAAAGAGGAATAATGAATATCCAGGGTTTAAGGATAAAAGCATGGGAGTTATTGTCTAATGGAAATGAAGCTTAAAATTGGAAGCTGAAGAAATATCTGGAAGAAGACAAAGATGATGGTTGCATAAAAACATGAATGCATTCAGTTGTCCTGTGCTTCATTTTTGTTAGTATTTACCACACATAATGAGATCTTTATCAAATTAGTCATCTACAAATATTTTGCTCATAATATTTTATGCAATGTTCTAGGCACAATGTATAGAAATATCCTTACATTCTAGTTAAAAAGCTATGTGAATGTATACATATATTATTGTTGACTTAAAATATAAATACTAATTTGTATATTTAGGAGGAAGAGATATGTGGTTTTATTGTCTAATGATATATTATCTTTCTTAATGTGTTCTAGATTTGTTTTCAAAGAAAGCAATATGATAAATTAATATATGCACTGATTTTTTTGCCTTTGACTAGCATTCATTCTCACTTTAAAATATCAGCTGCAACATCTTTTATCAGCTTTTCTCTCTGCCTCACTGTAAGTATAATTAAATATATAAGATATATATATATTATATTAGTCAATTCTTCTGATCTTTGTCTTGTATGATTTAACTTAACTTACAAAGTTTAAACTTTGAACACAAAGATAAAAATAACTATGTGTGGATATACAACTACTCGGTTCAATAATGTGCTGTTATGGCATATTTTGGTTTAACAAAAATGTTTCTATATAGTTACTTCTTCCTAAGCAAAGACACAATTTTTCATTCTCCATGTGAATTATTTGAAACCTTAGAAAATACATATTTGCTTATTAAGTATTAGCTAAAAATTTGGGACAGGCAAGTTGGCTCAGCAGAAAAAGGAACTTGCAGAAAAATTATGACAGCTTGAATTTAATTCCTAGAATCCATGTGGTGGAAGAAGAAAAATGATTCTCATTACGTGTCCTCTGATCTCCACATTCAAACCTGGTATGATAGACCCTGGAATGTACTTGCACATCACACAATGAATATACATGCAATAATAAATGAATAATAATAAATGAATAATAATAAATGAATATGTATATGTGTGTGTAAAAATGTTGAGAATATAAAGCCCAATTTGTAGGCAGCCTAATATCAGTAGGTGCTGAATCTATTCAAAATTTACATTCTTTTCAGCTTCCTATATTTTAAAGTACTCTGAAAATGAGTCTCCATACAGCTCAGTAATGGCACAATGCAGCCTTTTGTTGACAGACTCTCCTTGTCTTTTCTCTTTTCTCCCTGTTATCTCCTGGAGTGAAAACTTGAGTGCCCTATTCTTTTCCGTTCCTTATTTCTATGCCTCTGTATGCAAAGCTGCTTGAAAGGAGATGCAAACTATTGGTTTTCTTCTATTACATGAGCCAGCACTCATTTATCCCCATTCTATTTTTGAGAAGTGAAAAATGAATGACAAAAAGTAGCACTTGAAGGAATTTCTTTTAAACATAAGAGATAAACCCTGGAAGTATAGTATTCTGAACCTGCGCATATTGCTGAAGGAAGTGGATTTCCACTACTAGCATTTAAAAAAGAACTTTGTTCTTGGTTATCATATGCTAAGGATTAGTTGTTCATAAGGGCTATTGATCCCTGGGAGAATCTGTCTTAGCATCATATTGCACCAGAGGAGGGCCTTATCAAAGCCTAAATTGCTAAATTAGTATTATTTTTCAGGCCTTAATATCAGAATTTGTTATACACCTTGAACAGATGCACCACGAAAGACATCTTTGTACCCATTCCTGGGAATTGGTGCACTCTGCCTGAATGCCCAGTTCAGACAAAACATGAGCTATGGAACCAAATAAAAGCTATTTCTATTATCAGCTTAGAAACTGACTTTTCACTGTGCTTCACTTCTTAAATTATAAAAATGGACTAAGTGTGTGTATGTAAGGATATAGTGTCCAGAAGACCAAATTTTCATCATTAAGATCATCAAAGACTATGACACCCCTTGCAAATGATTGAACATTCTCTGTACTTGACGTGTGACTATTCCAGGCCACTGCTGTATTTGTAATGAATAAAAGTCACTTGAGTGCTACTGGGTGTTTTATAATTGTGTGTGTTCACAGAGTTTTCTGAGAATACCACTCTGGTCAAATATTATCAGTGAATCATTTTCATGAAACACAAGCATTATGGAACTACATTTCAGCATACTGTTTGCTCTCACAGTGCTGAAATCTAAAGTCTTCAACTGAACCACAGTATCTTTTGTTGTGACCTTTCTATCTTTTCCACTGAAAATCAAACTAAAGAGTACAAGAATCTCCAAATTTCTTGTTGCTCTCTACTTAAATAAAATTTTGGTTTTCTACAGACTGAATTACCTAGGTTCTTTATTTTCTGTACTTAAATCAGGTACTAGAGTTAGCATCTTCAACTTTATATGTCTTTTTGAGACAGTGTCTCCCTGTACTCCGGCTGGCCTGGAACTAGCTATGTAGACCAGGCTGGCCTTGATCTCATAGAGATCCACTTGCTTCAGCCTCCCCAGTGCTGGGATTAAAGGCATGTACAGCCATGTCTCGATAACTTTATATATTTTAGTCATGAGAACATAACACAATGCTTGAGACATAATAAGAACTAACACTGTGTTTGGTACATTTAGTAATGAATATCACAGATATGCACACAATCAGTTGTCAAAATAAAGAGGACTGAAAAAAAATTACTAACAAAATAGTAAAAGGAGATGGGTGGAGCGTGGGGCAGAGGGATTCAGAACAAGGAAACTTTAATATTTCGCTCTATGTGTATTACTGATGAGCCTCACACTTCAACTCTTTTATCCATTCAGTTACTCACCATGTGTTTCTAAACTACCCAGGTCTGCTGTATTAGGGTTCATTTATTGAGCAATTACAAAAATTGAATTACATTCAAAAGTACTATTTGTCTGAAAAATACCTAGAAAAATTATAATCCTCTCTAGTCTACTTAAGCAAATACGTACTATTTCTCATTGATTTGTTTTGAGATACTGTTAGGATGTTTTCCCAAAGGTTAAATGAGAGATTATTGCTCAAAATATATGGAGAAAATAAAGGTAAAAAACCCCAATGTCAAATTTATATCATAAGGATTGTATAGCTTCTATGAGGTCTACTAAATTCTTGTGGTATATAGTACTATACAATCAAACTAAATATTCACAAAGCTGATTGTTCAATGATAGAAACTCTTTCAATATTATTAAGCAAAGGTTATATTGTCACATTATTTTCAGAAATATTATAGTTAAAATAAAATAAGATTTTCCAAACAATAGATTTTTTCCATAATCTAATAATCTGTTGAATCACAATTTTTAGTTACTAATATAAACAGTGTAGTTAATATCTTTTAGCTTTAAACTTATTATCTGTGAGAGTACAGTAATATTTTGCTTTTAGTGTTTCTGAGAAAATTAAGTGAGCTTAAGTTTGAATATATAGTTAAAAATAAGAAGTTATTTAAATAGTTATTGTATTTTTAACTCAGAATTGATTCTTCAATGATGAATACAATCATGACCATGATCGATGAATTTAATATATTTCTATATTTGGCTTATTTAAAACTTAACTGTTTCCAAAATAAAATATAAAGTTGTTTACTAATGTGATTGTGTATCCATTTCTCATTTAAGCTATATATTTGTAGAGCATGCACAATGTGCAAGTCGATATTATTGTGCTATAAATCTGTTAAAACAGGAAATATTCACTATTAAACATAATGGAGAGGGAGAGTCTAAACTAAGAAACAATGAAAGATGTTATCTTATAATTTAATTTGTATCATATATTTATCATAAGGCACATGTTGTATATAAAATATATAAAGTTGTAAAATGTAAACCATCCTTTACTAATTCTTTGGTTTTTGATTACTACTACATAAAGAACTACAATATACAAATATATCAACCATAGTATGGACAATAGGCTGACTATCAGTAGAAGCTTTTTTTTTTTAATTTTTTTTAAATTTTTTTTAAAATTTATTTTTGTATGTGTATGAATGTACTGTCTGCATGTAGGTCTGTGCACCCGTGTCGTGCAATGCCGCGGAGGTCAGAAGAGGGTCTCNTGCTGGGTTTTTGTCTGCTTGAGTCTGCTTGCGTCTTGTGCATTCTGGCAACATTGTTGCAGGTTTTTTTTAATTTTATTTATTTTTGTATGTATATGAATCTACTGTCTGCATGTAGGTCTGTGCACCCGTGTCGTGCAATGCCGCGGAGGTCAGAAGAGGGTCTCGGATTCCCCTGAAACTGGAGTTCTCCTGGAATTGGAGTTATAGACGGTTCTTAGCCGCCATGTGGGTGCTGGAGATCAAACCTGGGTCCACTGCAAGAGCAGTTGGTGCTCTTAACCACTAGGCTATCTCTTCAGCCCCCAGTAGAAGCTTTTAAAAGCAGAAAAATTTCCAGTCAATGGACTGCATAATTCATATTTTCTGCAAAAATATTCTGTCAAGAAACTGCCAGTTTTCCTTTTTTCTCGACATAAAATATGTAACAGGAGAAGGATGTGATCTTAAAGTATTAGCCTTGTTCTAGATTAATTGCTTTTTCTCTTTTAATAAAAAGTAGGAGACATATTATAGGATTAAGATACTCCAGGGTGTGTTTTATTGATCCTCTAATACATGATTTGGGCAGTTAAAACACTTAGCCTTTAGGGTTGAGGCTCATAAAGTAACATAGGTATGAATAAATGGAATAATAAAACTTACCCTGGAGTGCCATGATGTCTTATTAAAAATAATAAAGCACGTGCAACTTATATATTATGAATTCAAATAAAGAAAGGGTTAGCTACGCAAGCATTTGAGACTCTGATTTGAGCTAAATTGACATTTTGTCAAAGTGTGATACTATGGTTTCTATACATATTTCTCCACAGTACATTTTGTTAAATGTGGTTTCTAAAACTCCAGTGGATTTGACATAAAAAAAATGTTTGGTAAAAGAAACAAAGGCAAGCATCAAATATTTAAATACGAAGGTATTTGTTTTATTTTGGATTTTCAGTGAGGATTTTAGGATTTGGTCTATAATTTTCCTTTCTATATCTCTATACATCCATGAGTTAATTTCTTACATATTTCACTTTACAAATGTACTTTCAATATGATAGGACCTAGACCAAGAGTTGAGTCAAGTATTTAGGAATCCAAGGTAAACAAAGCTCATTCTCTACCTTCAGGCATTCATATTCGAAAAGTGAAACAAGTATGTAAATCATTTCATTCAAGTAGAAAAAGCCTGCAACCCAGTACCCTGCCTATTGCTGCCTATATGGTGGACAAGGAGGTTTTGCATACAAGGATGCATTAATTGAAAAAAATCCCTTGAGGGAGAGGAGGAAGCAGCAGAAGAACAGAGGAGGCACGTCACTGTCACCATACAGCCCTGTTCTATGACATGCATGTTGCTTTAGAGCTTTCTCTGAAAATTAAAAAAAAAAAAAAGATTTCTGGATGCTTTGGCTGTTGTTTTAATTTTCAACAAGGGAATCGTAAGAACAGATTTATTTTTTAGAAAGATCCCTCTAGCAGAAGTATGGAAGATTGACTGTTTTAGAATGAGGTAATTATAAAAGACTAAGTGAGAGATGACAAGAGACTAAAGACAGAAAGAAGAAATGAAAGGAGCCTCTGAAGGAAATTCCTCAGCTAAAGAAATTCTCCACGCACAAAGCTAGATGTGAGACTTGGTGACCATAAGACAAGATGTTTGAGGTGAAGGCATGGAGGAATGGAAGGGGACTTTGTGAATATTTGACCCTCCTTAGGTAGAGCAATAAATACTAGACTTAGAGGACTGAAAACTTTTGGTAATATTAATCTTAAAAAAATAAGCATAAATTTTATTTACTGCTGGAAATATTTTCTCAGGTACCTGATCTAAGATCCTAGGCTTTGTCTAAATATATAGCTACCTGTTCAAAATTCTGTGGAATCATTTTTATATGCAATTAAAAATACGCCTTCCCCCAACTCATGTTACCAAATGAGTAAACTTTTAGAAGGCAAGAATCTATTCTTCCTCAGCATTTGCAGTGCTTAGTTTAGTGTTTCAATGCTTCTCCTAAGACATAGTCAATACTATTGAAAAAAAATTTTATCTAGGGACTTATGCATGCATATTGATTCAGAGAACTTTCAGAGATTAAATAGACAAAAATATAAATAAATAAGACAAGCAGAAAAACGATTTGCTAGGAAGCAGAGAGATACATTATTTCATGATGAGACTGTCTCATAGATTTTTTTTCCCCCTCAGAACTCTACTCTGCCCTCACAATGACCTTTCAAATGATCTATAAATCAACTTGGGTTCTTTCCATTGTTGTTAGTTCCTATTTTTGTTTCACTCTTATTTTAGGAAGGAATGTTAAGGACCAGGGTAAAAAAAGACATTCAAGATCTGGAAAATATTTACCAGGAATATTCAAGAGGTATTCAAATAAAATGCATAATTCTGCTGTAACAAGGTGAACACATTTTACATATATCACACTCCTTGAATCATTTCTACATATGCTTTTCTTAAGATGAGGATTTCTACTTATCTTTCAAGGTCCACTGCAAATATCACTCTCTGCTGGAAACTTCCTTTTGAATCTCTGAATGAAATATATTTCCATACCTCAACACATCACCCTTTTAGTATTAGCAAATTATATGATTGTTCTCTACTTTTTAATTATCTGCTATACCTCTTCTCCTAAGGAAGTAAATGTTACAAAGGTAGAACTCATACTATACCACACTGCATTAATTCCTGAATAAAATCAGTCTAACTCTTAGTTTCCATTTTAACCAAGAGGGGATCTAAACTTCTCTGAGACTTTATTTCAGATTACTCTGGGAATCATACTCTTAAGTGATAACTTCCCTGTCTTTTATTGAGATAGTATATCCAGCATGAAATGGGAAGTAAAACTGGATCTCTATCTATTCAGAGGACTTTGTCCTGATTGACCTAGGGCAGCACACGCACAACCACAGAAAAATTTCATCAATATAATCCCATATGTTGTTTGTAACACAAATGGTATAATCTGTTGTTTTCAATATATCTCCAATGTTGTAGCAATTGATACTGGACACACACACACACACACACACACACACACACACACACACACTCACACATATGCACATTGATTTATACTTTGCTCTTGGTTAAGGGCAAGGAAGGGTCATGAGATATTAAAGGCTAGTTGTTGTAGGATATAAGAAGAACTTCAGGCCTAGCAGGCTTGTTAACAGTGTAAACAAGTTAAAGTAAGATTAACTTTTTGATTAAATGAAAGGTTAAATAAAAGTAATTTGTCCAGCCGGGCATGGTGGTGCACACCTTTAATCTTAGCACTTGGGAGGCAGAGGCAGGCGGATCTTTGTGAGTTCAAGGTCAGCCTGGTCTACAAAGTGAGTTCCAGGACAGCTGGGGCTACAGGGAGATCCTGTCTCGAAAAGACCAAAAAAAAAAAAAAAAAAGTAATTTGTCCAGAGCATGTCCATATTATAAAAGTAATTCCTACAAATGACCAAATTTGATTGAACCATTTTAGACTGAGCTGGAAATGTTTTAATTAAAACTTTACATTTCGAGTGGGTGTCTCTGTATGTAACTCTGTGATGTATTTGCCAGAAAATATTTGTGGTGGTCAGAGGATAACTTGCAAAACTGGGTTCAGTCCTTCTATCTATGCTCTGAGAATGGAATTCAGGTGATCAGTCTATCACTTAGTTTCTTTAAAAATTAAGTATGAAATGAAACTATGTTTTAGGATTCACTCAAAAGAAATTAGAAAGCAAGCCTGGAAAGATGAATCAATGGTTCAGAACAATGGCTTTTCTTGCAAAGAATTGGGATTTGATTCCCAGAACCCACACAGAGACTAATAACTGTCCATACATCCAGTTTAGGGGATTCAGGGCCCTTTTGTGGTTTCTGTGGACATTAAATGTATGGGGACCTTGCAAGTAAAGCATTAATATACATAAAAAAGAAAGAAGTAAATAAAGTAGAAAGTAGAAAAAAGGAAGACATTTTTAAGTACTTATGCTTATTAATCATTATTTTTAATTTGACAGAATCTGCAGTCACCTAGGAGACAAATCTCTGGGTTTGGCTTTGAGGGTTTCCAGAGAGGTTTGTTACAGGATGGGACACTGACTCTGAAATTGGAGAGTATCATCTCCTGGGCTGGGGTATCCAGCTGAACAAAAAGGAAAGATAGCAAATCAAGTGGAGCACTCTTACCATCTTTGATTACTCTCAGAAACTTTTACTTTTTTTTTTTTTTTTTTTTTTTGAGTCAAGGTCTCTCTGTAGCTTCAGCTGTTCTGGAACTCCTTATGTAGACCAGGCTGGCCTTAAGCTCACAGAGATCTGCCTGCTTCTGCCTCCTGAGTGCTGGGATTAAAGGCATGCACCGCCATGCCAGGCAATTTTTAAGTTTTTAAACCAATTATATATTTAAAAAGTGTTCCTTTTAGCACTTGCTAGGGCAATAAGACAAGAAAAGGAAATTAAAGGAGTACTAATTTTGGAAAAGAGGAAGTCAAGCTATCCCTTTTTGCTGATGATATGGCTGTTTACCTAAGGAATGCTAAAAACTCTACCAGAAAACTCCTAGAAATGATTAAGACTTTCAGTAAAGTGGCAGGATACAAAATTAACCTAGAAAAATCAGTAGCCTTTCTTTATACCAACAGCAAGCAACTGAAGAATGAATACAAGGAGACCTTCCCACTCACAATAGCCTCAAAAACAATAAAATACCTAGGAACAAACCTAACCAAGGACACCAAAGATCTCTACAGCAAAAAATTTTAAACCCTTAAGAAGGAAATTGAAGAAGACATCAGAAGATGGAAAGATTCCCCCATGCTCATGGATTGGAAAAATTAATATAGTAAAAATGTCCATTCTACCCAAATTAGTATACAGTTTCAATGCAATTCCAGTTAAAATCCCCAAGAGTTTCTTCACAGACTTGGAAAAAAAAATCCTTAATTTCATATGGAAAAACAAAAGACCCCGAATATCGAAAGCAACTCTGAGCAAAAAGAGCAATACAAGGGGGATCTCTATACCAGACTTCAAACTGTACTACGGGGCTATAGTCATAAAAACAACTTGGTATTGGCACAAAAACAGACCTGTTGACCAATGTAACACAACTGAAGATCCAAACTTGAGCACATACAATTTCAGCCATCTCATATTTGACAAGGGGGCCAAGAAGACACAATGGAGAAAAGACAGCATCTTCAGCAAGTGGCTTATATAATTGAAAGAAAGGCAGCACTGCCTTTCTTTCAATTATATAAGAGAAAATGAGAAACACCTGAAGAAACAAGCAGGAAGCTAATAATAAAATGGTAAATCTTACTCAATCATATCAATAATTACATTTAATGGAAATATATCAAATGAATTCTGTGGGGTATAGATTAATACTACAGTGTGTGCATAGTACACATAGTTATTAATCATATTTAATTGTTTTTCCATTTTATATGTATATCAACATATTTAGAGGTGGTGTGCTAGGAACTAAAATATCTAAATATAACATTCTCCAAGCTATATAGAATAATATTTATCATACATTAAAATTCAAGTGCCCTACCACCATGTAGGCCCATTCATATCTGCTCTCCCTTAAGCTAGAAGTTATCTGTTGAATTACCTTTACATACTTGGAAAATACTCTGTCACAGTGTTATAGTTTTCTATGCACATTCGTATGTATATTAAATAAGGTAAGTGGGAATTGAGTTCTATTTTATCCATCTATTTATTTGTAATTTCTCCTGCTCCTCTGTTTTCCCCCAATTAAAAAAAAATTCATGGTATTATTATTTGCATCATGTCTAAAGAATTTTCTTTATTATTTTTAAGACTAGCACCCCTGGCAAAAATAAAATAAATCTTCTGTGTTTCCATTATTTAAGAGTATATTTAGAAGACTGGAGGGATGGCTCGGCACTTAAGAAATGGTGCTTTTGCTAAGGGCTCATATTGGGTACTATCCCCATACGGTTATTCACAATTCTAGGCACTTTAGTTCCAAGATATTCTATGCCTTATTTTGGCCTCCGAGAACAGCAGACATGCACATGGGTATATATATATTTTTATATTTTATTTAAAATATTTTATATTTTATATTTTTATATTATATATATTTGCATATATATATATATGCAAATACTGAAGCTCCCAAATAAAAAGATATATTTTCCTTAAAAAGTGATATTCTCTTGCCTTCAATATTAAAAAAATACAATTGATGCTATTATTTTTTTTCCTTTCAGTACTAAAGCTCTCAGCCATGGTAATATGTATCATTTCTCTTCTTACTTTCAATGTTTTTTTCTTTGTATTTTGTTTTTATCCATTCGATTATGATTAGTCAGGTTATTTATATTTTTTCTGTGTATGTACTTTTATGTCACTTCTTTACACCTGGAAATTTTCAGCCTTTAATCCTTGAAATTGATTTTGGGTGGATTTCTTTCTCATTTTTGGATAATATCGTAATACCTTGATATGCTGTGCTATCAACCTCTTATTATTGTTGTTGTGTAAACTTTATGTTTACTGTTACACAAGTAATTTATCTCAGTTTACCTTCAAATTTACAGACTGTATTTTCCCAATTTAAAAAAATTCTGATAAGTTAATAATTAGATAAGAAATATCACTGGCTAATTCTTAAGCATGTTTCTAGATTTCTACATTTATTCTTTTTCATTCATATTGCACTTCTGTTCTTTATGGAAACACTTGTAGTACCTAGTTCAATATTTCTTCTAATAACTCCAAGATGGGTTTTCTTAGGCACACTGCCTCTCCTTTTAGAAACATATATTTAATGCACATAATAATGTTATTCACTGTGATATATCCTGAGACAGATAAGAGGGACAACATTTTTCCTAAGGACATTTTAACTAGGATTTGAACATCACTTCTAAATATCTATGAGAATTCTAGTTTGCTTTGAATTATAATTAAATATTTGTTTTAAAACCCCTTTATCCCCCCCCCAAAAAAATAACTCAGTTGTGGCTCTTTTGATCCTTTGAATGGCAGCTGAGAAACCCTTCCTTTATGCCCTGAAGGCTTAAGTGGAAAAGTATCTAGGCAGTCTCTTCTTATTCAGATATCCTAATTACTATCACAGCATCCTAACTGCCTTGCACTTCCTGATATTTGTGAGAAGGCTCCAGTGCGACTGAGACCCCAGCCACCATTGGGGTGTCCTGCTAACAGAGACCATGTTCCATTCATGACCACTCAAGACAACCTGTACAACTTGGAAGGCAGCATTCTAAGGTAAACCTCCACAAACTTGAGATAATCTGCTTCATCTTGCAATTCTTCTCTCTCAAGTCACAGGGGAAGATCACTTACCCTGAGTTTCAGCAGAAAACCCATGATGGGTATAATGCAAAGCCTGTGAACTGGAGTCATTTGCACGCCATTCCTCCTCTCCTAACTATAAAACTAGGCTGTTCAGAACAGTTTTATAATCTGCCCAGAAGCATCCTCCTGTGTTGATTCCTTGTGTGGCAATGTTAGGCTCAATCAAATGCTTCTCCCAATTGTTTGTCCTACTTTTGATTTATAAACTCAAATTAGCTTTGCCAAGATTTAACACGTAGAGGAGACTAAGGAGCATCAAGAACCACAGTATGGCAACAGTGATAGCAGTTGATGTGAAAGTAGTTTAGGGATGGCTAATGTGTCCCAGAGCACAAATGGCAGTGGCTTTAGTTAGAAAAAGTGACATGTAACAGAAACTACAGAGGTTTGGTAACAATTAGGCTATAACTAGGTAGGTTATACAGTCCCTAAAATGATAGAGTGTAAGTTTTTGCCTCTGGGACATTCCCAGGAAACTGTCAAGTTCTAAAGTCCTGGGGTTTCCAAACCAAGGCTCCAGTGGCATAACACTAGTCTCTACAAGCTCAAGAATCTGGATACCCAAGGCTCAGGAATAGTGAATGACATTAGCAATATTTGGGTGACAAAACACTAGCTGGTCCTGGCTGAGCTTACTGCTAGCTGCTGCAAAGAGCCAGTGATTACAGGAACTGCTAGAGTGCCATTACATTGGCAACAGAATCCCCAATTCTGATCCTGTAGCACCAGGAACCACAAAGCATTTATCTCTGGAATATGGAGCTGTAAGGCTCTCGTTCAAGTTCTCAGAGCTGCAATATATAAGCCTCTGTACCTGTAAGCCTTTGTCACTCAAGGGACCAGATCTACCAATACTAGAGGCCTCACCTTTCTGATGTCCAGCAATTTCATAACTGAGTGCAAAAGGACAGCACCTTCGTGATTGCTAACATATTATGTACATCAACCCAAATTTCTTCCAGACTTTTCTCACCCTGTCTCATGGTAAGTTTGGTGGTTCACAGTAAAAATTATTTTACTTTCAGAATGATTATTTTTAATTTCCAAACATAAGCTACTATGTAATACTTTTCTTTCTGTGTCAGCCTTGTTTTACTTAGTCTGACACCCCTAAGACCCATCCACTTTGTTGAATCATATTATGATATGAATAGCTACTTTTGAAGATTTTCCTGCTAATTTACAGGATGGGTAATTTGTGGATGGGTACCTAGGTTTTTCCCATATATTATTTGTTATGAATGGTGCTACAATAAGCATACAAGCATCTTTTTGTGCTCATTTCATTTGGAATATATTAAGGTGTATCATAGATGAATTATATGGTAGTTCTTTTTCAAGTTTTGGAGAAACTTCTATACTAGTTTTCTTCGTGCTTATAATAATGTACACCCCTACCAGTAGTGTGTGTGTGTGTGTGTGTGTACATATGTGTGTGTATGTGATGTTTTACTCCACATATTTAGTAAAATTTCTCTTTATTTGTGTTTCTTAGGTATATTTGTTTTGTTTTTGTATTCATTTGGGAATAACCATTTTACTTAGGGAGACTAGAGAAACCAGATAGCTTAAGCAGTACACAGAGTAATTTGATTTATAAATAGACAATGATTTGGATAACACATAATATTAATTTTTACTTTTGATTTTTTTAATTTTTAATTATTTTTTATGTGTATGAGTGTACTGTCCACATGTAGGTCTGTGCACCCATGTTGTGCAATGCCGTGGAGGTCAGAAGAGGGCGTCGATTCCCCTGGAACTGGAGTCAAAGGTGGTGCTGGGAATCGAACCTGGGTCCTCTGCAAGAGCAGTCAGTGCTCTTAACTGCTGAGCCATCTCTCCAGCCCCATAGAAATATGTGCATTTTGTGCATGTATTACCTGGAGAGGCCACAAGGAGGCATTGCTTCTCCTGGAGCTGGAGTTGTTTGGTGATTGCTGGGAACAAAACCTGGGTTCTCTGCAAGAATACTCATTGCTAAGACTATACTTTCAGGGACCATTTCTATAGTATGTTACTAGAGAAGTTTCTCTGACTGTGTAGAGAACCAGAAACCATGAGGAGGAGATGTAGCGTTCTCTCCTGAGTGTGAAGCTGGCACTTGGTGTTGCTTTACTGCAACTGCCATGTGCCATTGATGATCGTTCTTCTCTTCTTTGGGAGAGTAGAGGGAGAGAATGTAGTCTGAGTGGGAAAAAAAGAAGAAAAAAAGAAGAATACTCAGTGCTTTGAACCATTGACCCATCTCCCCAGCCTCTACTTAGACACATAGTAGAAGGAATACAAATGACAAATGGACATTATCTTTTACTGGGTTTCTACTAGTGTTCAATTATACATGACTCTTAATTGTTGACTAGTAGATTTTATCAAGCAGAATTTTTTATAATGCTTTTATTGATGTTTTTTGTATTTCATACGTCATTTCTCAGTTCAGTTTAGACGCATTCCCCTTTCTCCTACCCCACCCCAGAGAATGCACTCTACCATAACTATCCTTCATCTTTCTCTCAGTCATTTTTTTTATGTTTAGGATTTCATGTTCTCTTCCTTTAGTTTTATGTAATTCTAAAATGTGAATACATACTTTACACTCATATATAGTAATTACAGAGTCTGAAAGTAAGTGGTGGGTCGATTTTAGAACCCGTTAAGAGATGTACATTATGAGCTGGGCATGGTGGTGCATGCCTTCAATCCTAGCACTTGGGAGGCAGAGGCAGGCAGAACTCTGTGAGTTCAAGGCCAGCCTGGTCTAAAAATCAAGTTCCAGGCCAGCTGGGACTAAAGGGAAACCCATTAGTCAAAAAGACATAAAAATGAGATGTGCATTATAACAACATAGTTGCTTTCAGATAAACAGAAATATAACAATAATGTTGTTCAGCTTGTCTTTCTGATTTTTAATACTGCTTTAGGGCATTCATTCTGGGATACAGGAACATTCTTCCAACATCTTCTGGTTTTGTTTTAGCCTGCGGTCATCAAATTAGACTCAGACTGACCACTATGATCCAACATCTATTCACTGTAGTAATTCCATGTCAGCATAGTTGTCAAGCCTTGCCAATGATGCTCTAACCAACCATGCATATATGCCAACTGGGTTTTAACTTGCTGTGTAGAAATTCTTATTTACTATGTGTAGATTCTTGGAGTTTTTATTTATTTTTATTTTATGTGTATGAGTGCTATGTCTACATGTTTCTAGGTTTAAACATATGCCCACGGAGGAGAGAAGAGGGTATCAGATCCCCTAGAACTGGAGTTACAGATGATTATTAGCTGATATGTGGGTTCTGGAATCCAGGTCTTCTCAAAGAGAAGCCACTGCTCTCATATATTGAGCCATCTTTCCAGTCTGGTTTTTGAGACTTTTGATTCATTGATTCAGTAGCATATGCATGACTTGGGGATGATCCATGAATTTCATAGACAGATACTTCATCTTCATTCTCATCGTGGCCTCATACTCTCTGGGTACTAGTCACATCAATTTTTGACATGAAACTATTATGCCAAGTTATTAGCATCACTAACCCACTTTTTGTCTAAGTTGGGCGGGGTATCAAAATACTAAGAAAGAGAGTGGAGGAACCATTTCTCTCACATCCCCGATTACAAGGGTTACTTTCTCCAGAGTGGACACTAAAAGAACAGATTTTCCTTAGATTTTTCAGGTTCCTAAAGTCCACTCATACCACCTCACTCTTGTTACTACACACTGTCACCATGATGGAAATGACAAGAACTTGATTGGAGACAGTTCTAGGCTCAAAAAGAGACAGGCAAAACTGAAATTTCCTGCCACAGCTGCAACATTAATGGTCCCAGTTCCTAAAGTTCTGAGGGATACTCTGGCTGGTTTCAGGTTGCTCTAAATACCAAGACCAGAGAGAAGAGGGAGAAAACACAAGAAAACTAATTTCTCTGTCAGTTGCTTCCTTGATTTTTGAATTCCTCTTCAGTCTACTTGTTAGTATTTATTTTTGAAACTCTCCCAACTGCTTTTATGTATTCTGCTCAGATTTTAAACTCATTAAGTAGAAAGGACTAACCATATATTTTTACTCTAATTTGGCCAGTTCCAGAAGTACTATCATAACTTCCAAAAGGTTAATTCCTATTTTGTATTAAGGTAGGATGTAGTTGGATAATGAATATACTTCTAAGGCTATTCAACAAGATTTCCTCACAAGGTAATGCAATGTGTGAGAGCAAGCTGTGAGAAATAATATAAAGCAAATTTCACTCTTGACTCTGAAGGATTATAGGAGACCAGGATGTTGAATTTGAAAAAATGAACAAAAATCTGGCAATGATAGGTGAATTTTTTTAGAAAGATTGTTAGTAATAAGAACACAGTGCAGCTTCCCCCTTCTAATAGAATGCTATATACTCATAAGAGGAAATGTAGAGCAAGAAATCTGTGCTGATATGGAAAGATTTTCAAGATCTATTGTTAATGGAAAAAAATCAATCTGCAGTAAATTCTGTATAGTAAGCTATCATTCTTTGAAAAGAGGCAAAATAATATGCATTGTTGTTTGTGTATATAGGAAAAAGAATGAGTAGATGATTATAAAAGGCAAAATGTTCCTTCAGTATATATTCCTTTGCTATTTTCTGATTCATGAATATGCATTGCCTGCTCAAAAAGTCAACTGAGTTTTTAAAGGAATCACAGTCTTGTGGTTTTTAAGTTTAATAAACAGGTATTGGTTGAGACTTTCCCTTGTTTAATCCAGTAAAGGAATATAAAGTTTAATAGGTACATGTAACCTTTACCTTTAAGTTTTAAGTGGTTTCATAAAAATTGTTTAAGTAGCCATGTGTAAAGAGTAATTATAATGGAACTTTGATAATGGTAATTAATTACTAGATATTTTAATGTAGGAAATAAAATATCAAATTCATATCAATTAGTAAGTACACAAAGCTGCTTATTACAAAGGTATAATACCTTAATTTATTGTTAATTCCTTTTTTATCTTTACTTTAAAATAATTTTTACACATTCATTGTATGGATATAAGGAAAATATTTTAAAAATCATAATATATTCAATTGCAATTTCTTGCTAGGCCATCTCTCCAGCCCCAATGTGTTGTTTCTTTATAGTTTTTGACAAATTATTATAAATATGAAATAGACTTCCTGTCCCACCATTGCCATCACCAACTTAAGTTTAATGACTGATAGGGTTGGGGAGAAATAATTTATCATCCTATTCACTGTAATATTTAGATTATTGAACATATTTGTCATTAAAACTAATGTTAAAATGAACATCTCATTGCACAGAATTATAGTTCTCATTTGGTTTAATTTCTTAAGATTAATTACCAGAAGTAAAAGTATTGAGTGAACACATCTGCATCCTTAAGCTGTCTAATAATTCACTGTAAATTGCATTTACATATTGTATTACCCACAAAAACCATGTTAGGCTAACAGAATTATTTGTCATTTAATTTTAATTTTAGTTTCCCATTCATGTGACATAACATTGCTGTATTCAACATCACTCCTGCATTGATTCTACTTTAAGCAACATTTCTTTTATACATATAATTCTTTGAGAGGATTGTACAATGTATTTTGATCATATTAATTCTTCTCCAAACGCCTCTCAGTTCCAATTCCATATCCTTACTCACACAACACTGTATTTTCTCTCTCTCTCTCTCTCTCTCTCTCTCTCTCTCTCTCTCTCTCAATATCTCTTTCTTTTTCTCTCTCTTTTGTATATCAATTCTTTTTGTTTGTTTGTTTTTGGTGTTTTTGAGACAGGGTCTCCCTATAGCCCCAGCTAGGAACTTACTTTGTAGATCAGGCTGGCCTTGAACTCATAGAGATCTGCCTGCCTCTGCCTCCCAAGTACTAGGATTAAAGTTGTGCGCCAAAAGGCCCGGCTTCGTCTATCAATTCTAATATGCATTGCCCAAATACTCTTGCTTAGGGAACTGCCTTAGATTGTGGTAGATCTGCCACATGGACACATTCTTAAAGAAAATTGAATCTTCCTCTCCTAACAGCTATCACATGCCAGTGGCTCCATAAGTGGCTTTGGCCTTTGTGCCCACCTTCCCTCTCCATACAATCCTTCCACCCCCTTTTAGTGAAGATCCTTGAGCCTTGAGGAGAGAAGGGTGATAAAGAGATGAGACGGTGTTCAGAGCTGAGCTTTCCATACTCTTAGGATCTGCATGTTAACCAGTACTTTAAGCAAGTTTTAACTGTTCTTGAATATTTCTATACGTTTTCACTCAGAATTTTCGTTTGCCTAATACATGTATTTCATAGATAATATCTACTGATTTATTTATGAATTTTAGGAAATGATTAAAAAGTATCCTGGTATTTTTAAATTCCAAGAAAAAAGAGAATGTCTTACATTATATCCTCAGAAAAAAGGATGTGGGGTTTGTTAAGCAAATTTGATCTATGTTTGAAACTATCTACCATGTATAGAAATTTCTCCCTCAAAGGCCAAAGGTTTCCATGGATTTAGACATCAGAGGGCTTGAACATAAGATAGAGAGTTCTCTATTCAAATTAACTAAATTTTGTGGGGGCTGGTGATATAAATCAGTCCATTGAGTATTTGTCTCAAATGTATGAAAACTTGGGTTTTATTCCTAGCATAAATAAGGGAGCAAACAAACCAAAGCCGACCAACCAACCCACCAACCAGTTACCAGCACTCTAGCGGTATAAGCAGAAGAATCAGTAGATGTAGGTGTAACCAGAAGAACCACTGTATATTTTGTTATTAAAGGACCACCAAGATGCCTCTTCATAAGAGCCCAGCTTTTGTTTGTGAAGATAAAAAGGAAGAATTGCAGAAATCAGTTAAAATATAGTCATAAAATACAAAATCTTGAGCTAGGAGTGGTGGCACACACCTTTAATCCTAGCCATCTAGCACTCAGAGGCAGAGGCAGGTGGATCTTTGTGAGTTCAATGCTAGCACGGTCTACAGAGCAAGTTCCAGGACAGCTGGGACTACAGGGAAACCTTGTCTCAAAAAAGACCAAAAAAATTACAAAATCTTTCTGATGTTTTTGCTTTCTATTTCTCTATAGCATAAAGTAGCTTCTACCTCACTCTGTGGCCAAAGATGAACTTCAACTACTGATTCTTCTGCTTACACCTCTAGAGTGCTTGTAAATGGTTCTTTGTTCGTTTGCTCCTTTGTTGCTTTATGCTAGAAATCAAACCCAAGTTTTCATGCATTTGAGACAAGTACTCAACAGACTGAGTTATATCCCCAGCCCCCACAAAAATTAGTTAATTTGAATAGAGAACTCTCTATCTGAGTCTGAGACTTGCAATATCAAGGGAGAAATTGGGATATTTAAAGGGAGAAGACATGGAGGGAGGGCTAGCAAAGGGAGAGAGAAGAGATAAACAATGCCTTTCTGGTGTAAAAAACCTGAGAGAGTCATATTAGTCTAACAATCTATTGACAAGTTGCACATAAAATATCTCAACATGAGTCCATTTGTAAAGATAAAGGCTGTATATTAAGAAACAGTACCAGATAAGAGGAACCTGCCTTTGAGTTGTTGGCCAGGGCATTTCAAGAGACTCCAAAAATTATACAGATTATTTCTACAGCTACTGATTACTTCCCACAAACTAAAGCTAAGCCCCTATTGCTGAAGACAGGCCATACTTTGGAGACTAGATCTTGAGCAATGGAGCTGGAGCTGACCTGGGAGCCACAACCCCTGAAGGTTAGCTCTCATAGCTGTGGAGAACACTATGCAAGTCAATAAGGAAAAAAAAATCAATGGTCCAACATCAGCCTCAAGACCAAATATCCAAGTCAATGACCAGTACAGCTTATATCATTGGTGCAATAGCAGTGCTTCTATCTTGGAGGAAATCAGTGGCTAAACAATTGGACCTAAAGCCCACTCAGTAAGAGTAAACTTATGTGTGGTATTGTTAATTTAGCCAGGTGCACAACTGAAGAGGTCATAGATCTTAGACAATTCCCCAAGTTTGACCCATCCCTAGGCTAAGGCAAGATTTTACTAAGTGTAAATGAAGTATCCTTATATTTACAGACAAATATCCCAGTACCACTCAGAAAGGAAGCTTCTTTTGTGCCAGATGAGAAGAGTACAGAGTCCCACAACTGGTCATATAGAGACATGGTCTGTGAATTTCTCATATCTAGCCAACATATCTACAATGCAACCTCTACACATAAGCCCCAAGGAAACAAGGACCCAAGAAAGCATTAACTACCTCTTAATTCTTCTTAAGGAAGCACCTCCATGCAACAGGAGACCAGGAACTCAAAAGGGCTTGAATGGTCAAACCATGAAAATTAGGAGTTTACAAAATATAGTTCCATGGTCAGACTGCCTTTATTCATCTTCACCCACCTAGGGCACTGGGAATATTGGGGGATAGGGGGGTGATTAGATTTTAAGAGCCAGGGACATGATGCAAGCCCAAATCGAAATGAATCTTAGAAGCTCCTTGGACCCTGTTCATATGAATCTACAGTATTAGTATCAGCATGCTCAAGACCCATGAAAGCTCAGCTGGACAAAAACCCAGCACAGAACTGCAGAAATGGGTAGCAGAGCCCAACTGCAGTTGAGGAAATATTGACAGCAGATGGCAGTCAGGTGAGGAAGACCTGGCTGTCTTGGAAAAGAGTATCTGGTTAGGCTGACCAGAGTTCAGGAGATGAGCTGGCACTGAGAAGTGAGTGGGAAGAGTAATTTGGCTCAACAGAACCTAGCACAAATTACAGAAAATGTGAATTCCAGGCAGGGAGCTGGGCGGACTGCTGGAGGATGCTAAGGGAGAAGCCAGTAATAATGGAGATTAAGACTGACTGAAAAATTAGGTATGAAATTCAAAAAAATTCAGTGAGAAAGAAAATATCTGAAACTGAAAAACAAAACAATACGATAAAGAAAAATGCCAGTGGTTGTTGCCTGGGAACCATATCTAAGACTACCATAGTTTTCCTTGGTTTTTGTAAAATAATTCATCCCCACAAGCAAGCCATAAATTTGAATGCAAACTACATGTATCAGTTAATTATCTTTTGCTGTGACGAAACACTGTGGCCAAAGGAACTTAAAGAGTTTATTTGGGCTTACAGATTCACTGGGGATTAAAGTTCATTTTGGGGGGAGGCATGGTGGCAGAGGACGGCCAGAACAGAAGCATATAGTAGAGGCTCCTATCTTCAAGCAAGCACAGGAAGCAGAGAGTGATTGGAGGTCCTTCAAGGCTTAAGAACTCTATAAACTCCTTCCAATTATGTGCTTCCTCCTGCATGGCCATCCTTTCTAAGACCTCCCAAAACAGAGCCATGAGCTGCAGACAAAATGTACTAATACTTAGAGCCTATGGGGGACATTCTCCCTCAAACCATCACACAGACCATCTTTTCTCCGCAAAATAGAAGTAAAATTCTAATGAAAAGAGGTTCCATTTCTCAGATCTGGAAAAATTTCATGAACATATTGACATCTAGGAACACACATATTTAGTTGGAAATGTGCCCTCTTAGAAGTGAGTCAAGTGAGACTTGTGCCAAAGAATCATACAACCTGAGTTTCCTTAGAAACAGAGAACTCGAAGGCTTCAGTACACTTTCTATAGTTAATACTTCTGTTAGTTAAATCCTGGATTTAGTGATCAGAAATAAAAACTAGTATAATTAGTGGATATCCCTAAATGTAATGTAAATGGAATCAATGAATCATATATATATATATATATATAATTAGATACTAGCTGTGTAGAACTTTATGTAAAATAATCAAGAAGAGAAAAAGTGATTTAAAGAGAGTAGCAAATAGGGGGTATGCTGGCAGATTTGGGTAATGGGGAGGGATGGAAATAATGTAAACACAACACTCATGTATGAAATTCTCAAAAATAGGTAAATAAATAAAAAAACAATTGAAGAATAAAAAATTCAAAGAAAGAAATATAATGAATATTTATATAATACTGTTTATGTTCGTCATATAATTAAAAATGGGTTTCTTACAAAGAGGTAAAGTAAACGAATTGACAATTGTTTTCCAATTCATGATTCTCTGTTAATCATAATGACACAAGGGAGTAAAATCATCCCCTAGATGGTCCTGAGACTCATTCATAAAATAATTTAAGAATAGACTCAAATGGAAACTTTAGGAATTCTTTTTAGAATTTAAAGAAAATTCCAGATCGCAGGCTGTGAAACTCTGCAGCTGCTCTCTGGGGGGGGGGGGGGGGGAGGGGAGCAGGGGAGAAGGAAGAAAACCCCAGCTGGTTTAGGGAGGCCAGGATGGGTTAGAACCTGCGTGGAAGTCACACCCATGTCAGACTAGCAGCCAGGTGGTACAGGGTAGTAGGGAGTTGTAGGGGAAAAGTAGAGAACCTCCAATCTTTGAGGGCAGTCCAAAATGATAGGAAAAGCAAGGTTAGAAAACAAGTGCTAAGGCAGGAAAGCAAATATGTTTTATTGAAAAATGCATAAAAGCAGGCAAAACTTCTGGAGAACCCCATGTTTGCCTCCATTCACAAGAACTGCATTAGGATGAGGAGGCATTCTGGCCAGGAAAACTGCAACTCACCATATCATTAATGCAGCAGGTATTTTGCCCACCTTTTGAGCATGACGTAAGGTGATCCCGCCTTCCTTCAAGTGATCCTGTTACCAGGTGAACTGACTAGTAGAACTACCAGGTTGGAAATTTATCCAGACCAGATATTATTATTCTCTTCACTAGTTTATTTTATGAGGCCTTTTCTGTCTTTCAGTCATTGAATGGGCAAAAAGTTGTATATTAACTTCAGTAGAAGAAATGAGAAGTATGGAAGTCTATAATTGAACAACAAATAATGACTATTTTTGGTATTTCAGCCCTTACTAAGTACACTCAGATTTTTTTAAAGTAAGTATAATTTAATGTGAAAGAATTTGAGTTTTAAATGTGAAAATAAAATTTGTTAAGTCTCCTTTCATAGAAGTTTGAGTAAGAATCTCTATCTGTTAGCATGTATATATATATATTATATATATATATATATATATATATACCAAAATATAAGCTAGAGCCATAATTTCTCATGGCATATGATAAGAAATCTCAGCTGTGGGTGACAAGACAAGAATTGGCCATCTTTAAAGAGAGCGACTCTAGATAGGCTGACCTGAGTCCCATGGATGAATTCGTGCTAAGTGAATTTGTATACAAACAATCTGATTGATGTTGACATATATTGCATAATGTGTGAAATCAAATGTGGGGAGGTGTATAGGGAAGCATAAGTGGGGGAAACGGTCTAAATGAGATTGAGAATCGGGTATAGAACATTTGGGCATTAAAAATTCAATAAAAGATATCATGCAAGACTAAAGTTAATTTCATTACCACCAAAAATACTCTTTTTCTTTAGCTACGTTCTCTGTTTTTAGGAACTTATAACACATTTGCGTATGTCTCTATTCATTATATATAAGGTGCAATCTCCTTGCATATTTCTGAGTGTAAATAGAAGACATAATTTTTTTGTGGTGTGTATTTTTTTTTTTTTTTTTTTTTTTTTTTTTTTTTGTCCCTGGAACTCACTCTGTAGACCAGGCTGGCTTGAACTCACACAGATCCGCCTCCCTCTGCCTCCCAAGTGCTAGTTAAGGCCGGCGCACCACGCCCGGCTTTGTGCGTTGTGATTTTTGAGACAGGTCCTCCCATGAGTCTCCAGATGGCCCTGGATGTACAGAGCTCAGCCTGACTCTGCCTGCTCCTGAGTGCTTGGATTTAAAGAGTGGGCCACAACGGACATTAAGTTTCTTGATGTATTGTTCGTGAGATTTTTGTGAAAAAAAAATAGTACTATGTGGTCTTTGAGCCCAGTTTCGTTTTCTTTGTGCTATAGGAACACTTTAGTCTTAGGATTAGCACAACTGTCAAGAGTAAAAACAGTAGTCCTGTTCTTCAAGCTACCTATCAATTTACAGTAAATTTCTCTTTGTTAAAATGTACTTGAGGGGCGATAAAAACTAACCACACATAAAAATTATTTCATTAAAAAATGTTTAGGTCACTCCTGATTCTTTGGACACATCTTCCTTTCAAGCTTTTTAGAGAAACTAACCCTTCTTAGGTTTTGCTTTATGTTACTTTTCAATGCATTGAACTCAATTTTTTCCCTAGAGAAATTTTCAACTTTGAAAGTCCAAATACCGTGCTACATTTCAGGAATAGGGAGGGTTTAACTGGACAAGCTGCCACAATCAACTTTAATTCGTTGGAAATTGCTATGTTTCAATTTAGATCTACTATTAGGAAGATTAAAGAGGCAGGGTGAAAAAATGGCAGAGCTGCTAAACCGCTGCAGATTCAGGTCATCCCTTTGTGCATTCATTTTTTGCTGTAGAGAGAATAGCCAAACAGCAGGCATTCAGTCATCAGAGGTACACAGACATAAACAAACCATTCAAAACCCAAAGGAGGAAAAAAGTGCTTCCCTAGTGCTTTGGCTATGTAACTTCTGTAGATTTTAACATCACAGATAGTCTGAGTGAGGCTTCTTAAGAGTTGAAAGAGGACAATCAGGGGAAATAGCTGCAATAGCAATATATTGATGGGGATTCACAAGCACAATTCCTTATATTTTATCTTATAGATCCAGTTCTAATCTTGAATTAATTTGTTTACAATTTTAAGACAGTATGTTGAAAAGAAACTGTGTAATAAAAATAATTTGCCAAAAGATATTGCTAATAAGCTTGGTTGAAAATGAAGGTGTTCATTCATACCCTAATAGGCTCAAAAATTAAGAATGATTATTTTTCATAGAAGTGATAGGTCTTTTGTTTCTGTTTAATGTCCCGACTAGGCATAGCAGTATGATGTGTTGAGATGGCAAATAGATTTTACCTAGGGCAATCTTAACTACTCACAAATTTCATCCTAAAGATATTTCCCAATAAGAGGTTAAAATGGATGTTTTAATTGTTATTCGTAAGAGAGAATGTTTATTTCCCTATAGATTGCTTGTTTCTTTAAAGCTTTGTAGTGTACCTGCACATGCACACATACACCACAGAACACACACACAATTACACACATTAAAATATTATGTTAAAGGGTTATAACCTTAATCCAATACGCTAATAATATCTTTTTTTCTATTTTCTTCTTCTTTGTCTTTGAACGTAAAAAATTTTAATTACCTGGGTCGGAATTAGCATTATGACAAAAAGTTTGATAGTAGAGGTCATATGCTGATAGTGGCTTAACAAAAGGAACTAAGGTTCTTGATGGCCACAGTCAGCTTGGAACTATCTAGTTTGATATAATTTTGTTCTTTTAATTTATTAATTATTGTGTTTATGCTTTGTGCTTCAACTCTTATTTAACAATGCAGATAAAACAAAGAACATATTATGCTCTATCTACAACAACCCTTATTTTGTAATTGCGATAAAGTTTTCAATGGAAGTGTCTTCTGAATCACACAGTACTTCTGCACAGCGTGCTGCAAATTTGTATGCCACTTGTTCATCAGGTATTTACTGGGCTGGAAACACATGAGATACTGGACAAATACTTAAATATAAACATCACAAGTCCTCTGCCCTTGTGCTAAATAAGCATCGTATTAATGTTATTAACATTAAATCCATGTAAAATAATACTTTTGAACATTTCTAGGAAGGAGAAAGTTTAGAAAACCAAAACCAAACTATATGGATTCCTTAATAAAGGAGAAACAACAAAAATAATATGAACCCACACAAAGCAGGGGATGTTATGGACCCTTGGACAATTTTAAAGATATTTTGTTATTCTTTGGAATTTTTTTATGCATGAGTGTATTTTTACTAGGGTTGGCATCATTGCGATAGTTTACTACTCTGCTTTTGTTACATGTACCGCAATGATGCCAACCCTAGTTCTATGTGGAATGAATATACATGCATTGTGTCCGTTTCATAAAGATCATTTCAAAGACTGAGTGGTTACATTGATTGGTAAGTTAAAGGAAAATTTAGGATAAGTAAAAATATTCATTTAGAGCAAACTGCATAGTAGAATGATCAGATAGCCCATAAAGTGCTTCCATGTAAATATGAGGATCTAGGTTTCATACCCTCTCTTTGCAAAATGGCTAAGTGGGGCAAATATATTTGTAATAGGAGCACTGTAGAGACAGAGATGAAGGATACCTGGTGCTTGATTGTCAGTCAGTCTCAATACAGATTGAACCGCTTTGATATAGAACAAGCTTGGTCTCAAACGAAAGTGGGGTTATGGCAACCTGCAAGAACAGTTTTTAGAATGAACGCTGGCCCTCATGGATGGCGCAAGCCCCACCACACCTTTATCTTGCTCATTTTTAAAATATCTCTGAAACATCATTCCTTTTTGGAGCTCCTTTGATTTGATCCTCTTAATGTTTTTGAAAAATTTCTGACAAAATTACCTGTAGGATGAGTGTTTACAATCTTTTCAGATTTTAGCTCTCTGAGTTTCCATATTATACCAAGTATTTGGTATGGACTTTGGTACATAAACTCAGAAGCCACACAATGTGATTTAAATCCATCTTCCTGAACTTGTCACTTAAACAAATTGTTTTAAATTACCTCCTATGCTCCTTTTTCTCATCCATAAAATGAGTCCAATAATTGCTACCTCGTAAGGTTATTTTCAGCAGTAAACAATATATAATTTGATTAAAGCAGGATCTGACATGTATACTAAAATAATATTAAACAGTTTTCTTGGTTGTGTTATATTTTGAACAGTACATTTACTCAGCTGATTTGCTTAATAAAACAAAACTTCTGAATGCAGTATTATTTGATTAACACAAAGATACCCCTCCAAAAATTTTTGTCAGTTTGTCATCTACATTAGTAGAGACAACATGAATAAATTCTATGCTATTAATAATGATACATAAACAATTATTTAAAAAATCAATGATGTTACTTTTACAGTAGTTTATCACAAACATTATTTGGCACACATTTTGCGTTTGAATTAATATAGCAAGACTTTTATCCTCTTCGATCTCTGGCAGGTCACTATCGGGTTCTTGCTTGTGTAATAAAGGCATTATCTTCCAGAAGTCCAAAATATGTTTCAAGTTAAATAAAAAAAAGTCCCTTTCACAAGATGTATATTTTCATTTATAAACTTAATAATTACTTTGCTCATAAAATACTTCATCAAGGGCTCAGTTTTGAAGATTTCCACAAGGACTGTCAGAGCCTAGAATGTAATATGTACATCAGAGTCAATATCATCTTTGATAATTTTTCGGTCACTAGCATCATTATAACTAATTTTTCAATGTATCTAAATCTCCTGTTGAGTATTTTATGTACAATTTCCCTTTTAATCTTTAACAACCTTCTATGGTGTTCTTATTTTAAGTTCCATTTAGGAAGTTTAAAAAACAGATTCAAGACGAATAGACAAATTTGCAACTTGTGGAGTAAAGTCAGAACTTGGAAAGTTTGAGTGTGTGAACCTCAGAGGCTTGTTGGCTCCGTTATCATCAGGCCATACTTGCCCCTTATATATGAATGTATAAAAAGATTCAAATAAAAGCATATGTTCTAACAAGACCCTTCTTGATCTCCTGCTGTACTTCAGTCTCATTGCCCCTCCCTCTTCCACAGCACTGTGTGAAGCAGCTATTGGAGTCTTTATGCTGCAATACCCATCTTGCCTCCAAGGCTTTGAGCCTCCATTCTGCAGCAGTTGACTTGACCAAGTTTACCTGGAGGATACCTCAAGAATTCCATGCAATCATTAATGATTGTTTCTGTGTGTTTTTCGATTGTATTTTCTTTATCTATTCCTCTTTTATCAGTTGTCTGCCTTCTGTTCCCCATAGCCATGGTGTGAATAACATTCTACTTAATTTAAATTTATTTCTATCATTCTTCCACTAGATGGTCAATACCTTGTAGGCAGATACAGTGTCTGTGTTATAAAGGAATGAATACACAATGGATAGATATGTGAGAATGTAAGATAACGCATGCTAGACATGTGAGAATATGAAAGAAAAAGTACATTAGGGGTCAAACAAGACAAAAAATTTAAGGTCAATCACAGAATTCAGAAATATTGAATTTAATCTCTGAAATATAACAACATGTAACAATGTTTAAGAGCCCAGATAAGCCAGTAATAAACTACTAGAAAGTTCTCTAAGAAGAGGGAAGAGTGGCACTCACACCATTCATATTTGCTAATTTCACATACTTCTTATTCTCTCTCCTAGAGACTGAAGGAATGGGTGCTCTTATTCTTGATTAAATTTTGAAGGGTCTTAAAGAAAGACATTTCTGGGTTGAAAAAAATGGCAAGAGGCAGAAAGATGATTTACATTTCAAAGATATGCATAAAATATTTATAATTTCAAGTGTTTTTAAGTGATCTGAAATAGTAGGTCAGGAGCCTAGAGCAGAGGAAACCTGGCTGAAGTTCATTCAGCAGAGGGAAATATTAAGTGAATCTTGATTAGAATTAATTACTAAATTCATGGGAATGTGTACACTTCATTCTGTGGCTGGAGGATCTTGGCATATAGCAATCAAGGGAGTATGATATGTTATATGAATTGGTATTTATAGCATTTAGGTCAGTGATTCAGTAATACACACTTGAGATTTTACTTCTTATATCTAACTAATTGTTTTTATCTCCCTTTTACNTGTTCACTTCACAAACATGCCCATTAATAGTGTGGTATTTCTGAACAATTTTATCAACTGTATCACGATCATCAAAAGTTACAAAAGCAAATCCTCCCTTTTCCACTCTGCCTGCCTTCCATAACTTCCATGGTTTCCATCTTTCCGTGCTTCTCAAAGTAGTCTCTCAAATTATATTCTTCTGTATCTTCTTTAATACCGCCAACAAAAATCTCCTTCACTATTAAATGGACACCAGGCTTTACAGAATCCTCTGTAGAAACACCTCTCTGTGTTTCCACACACGCCCATCAACTTCGTGTGGCTGAGGGCACATGGCTACATCCACCTCTTCAACACAAGAGTAAGTCCCAAAACCAAGGCCCCTGGAACGTTTTGTTTGGGATCTCGCATTTACTACACAGTCTGTAAGTGTGCCCCATTTCTCAAAATGTTCTCTTAAACTGTCTCCCCCACCCCCCATGATGTTGGCCAGGCAGCAGCCTTCTGTTTTTCCTTTTTCCTATTATTATTATTATATTGTTATTATTATTTTGGTCTTTTTGAGACAGGGCCTCCGTGTAGCCCCAGCTGGCCTGGAACTCACTATATAGACCAGGCTGGCCTTGAACTCACAGAGATCTGCCTGTCTCTGCCTCTGAGTGCTGGGATTAAAGGTGTGCGCCACTATGCCCGGCATACAATTCTTTTTTTTTTTTTTTGTCCTGGAACTCACTCTGTAGACCAGGCTGGCCTTGAACTCACAAAGATCCGCCTGCCTCTGCCTCCCAAGTGCTAGGATTAAAGGCGTGCGCCACCACGCCCGGCTTTGTGTGTGTATTTTTGAGACAGGGTCTCCCATTAGTCCCAGCTGGCCTGGATTTACAGAGCTCAGCCTGCCTCTGCCTCCTGAGTGCTGGGATTAAAGATGTGGGCCCAAGACATAATTTTCTTTAGATGTATTGTTCGTGAATTTTTGTGAAAAAAATAAATATGTGGTCTTTAGAAGCCAGTTCGTTTTTCTTTGTGCTCTAGGAACACTTTAGTCTTAGGATTAGCACAACTGTCATAGAGTAAAAAAGTAGTCCTGTTCTTCAAAGCTTACCTAATCAATTTACAGTAAATTCTCTTTTGTTAAAATGTACTTGAGGGGCGATAAAAACTAACCACACATAAAAATTATTTCATTAAAAATTTTAGGTCACTCCTGATTCTTTGGACACATCTTCCTTTCAAGCTTTTTAGAGAAACTAACCCTTCTTAGGTTTTGCTTTATGTTACTTTTCAATGCATTGAACTCAATTTTCCTAGAGAAATTCACTTTGAAATTCAAATACCTTGCTACATTTCAGGATAGGGGAGGGTTAAACTTGACAATCTGCCACAATCACTTCATTGTGGCAAATTGCTATGATTTCAATTTAGATCTACTATTAGGAAGATTAAAGAGGCAGGGTGAAAAAATGGCAGAGCTGCTAAACCGCTGCAGATTCAGGTCATCCCTTTGTGCATTCATTTTTTGCTGTAGAGAGAATAGCCAAACAGCAGGCATTCAGTCATCAGAGGTACACAGACATAAACAAACCATTCAAAACCCAAAGGAGGAAAAAAGTGCTTCCCTAGTGCTTTGGCTATGTAACTTCTGTAGATTTTAACATCACAGATAGTCTGAGTGAGGCTTCTTAAGAGTTGAAAGAGGACAATCAGGGGAAATAGCTGCAATAGCAATATATTGATGGGGATTCACAAGCACAATTCCTTATATTTTATCTTATAGATCCAGTTCTAATCTTGAATTAATTTGTTTACAATTTTAAGACAGTATGTTGAAAAGAAACTGTGTAATAAAAATAATTTGCCAAAAGATATTGCTAATAAGCTTGGTTGAAAATGAAGGTGTTCATTCATACCCTAATAGGCTCAAAAATTAAGAATGATTATTTTTCATAGAAGTGATAGGTCTTTTGTTTCTGTTATGTCCTACTAGCATATCAGTATGATGTTTGAGATGGCAAATAGATTTACCTAGCAATCTATAACTCACAAATTCAATCCGAAAGATATTTCCAATAAGAGGTAAATGGATGTTAATTGTTATTCTTAAGAAGAGAATGTTTATTTCCTTAGATTGCTTGTTTCTTTAAGCTTTGTAGTGTACCTGCACATGCACACATACACAGAACACACACACATACACACATATAATATATATGTATTTACCTTAATCACTACCTATATATCTTCTTTTTCTTTGAACGTAAAAAATTTACCTGGGTCGGAATTAGCATTATGACAAAAAGTTTGATAGTAGAGGTCATATGCTGATAGTGGCTTAACAAAAGGAACTAAGGTTCTTGATGGCCACAGTCAGCTTGGAACTATCTAGTTTGATATAATTTTGTTCTTTTAATTTATTAATTATTGTGTTTATGCTTTGTGCTTCAACTCTTATTTAACAATGCAGATAAAACAAAGAACATATTATGCTCTATCTACAACAACCCTTATTTTGTAATTGCGATAAAGTTTTCAATGGAAGTGTCTTCTGAATCACACAGTACTTCTGCACAGCGTGCTGCAAATTTGTATGCCACTTGTTCATCAGGTATTTACTGGGCTGGAAACACATGAGATACTGGACAAATACTTAAATATAAACATCACAAGTCCTCTGCCCTTGTGCTAAATAAGCATCGTATTAATGTTATTAACATTAAATCCATGTAAAATAATACTTTTGAACATTTCTAGGAAGGAGAAAGTTTAGAAAACCAAAACCAAACTATATGGATTCTTATAAAGTGAGAACAACAAAAATAATAATGAACACACAAAGCAGGGGATTTTATGGACCCTTGGACACTTTTTAAAGATATTTTGTTATCTTGAATTTTTATGCATGAGTGTATTTTTACTAGGGTTGGCATCATTGCGATAGTTTACTACTCTGCTTTTGTTACATGTACCGCAATGATGCCAACCCTAGTTCTATGTGGAATGAATATACATGCATTGTGTCCGTTTCATAAAGATCATTTCAAAGACTGAGTGGTTACATTGATTGGTAAGTTAAAGGAAAATTTAGGATAAGTAAAAATATTCATTTAGAGCAAACTGCATAGTAGAATGATCAGATAGCCCATAAAGTGCTTCCATGTAAATATGAGGATCTAGGTTTCATACCCTCTCTTTGCAAAATGGCTAAGTGGGGCAAATATATTTGTAATAGGAGCACTGTAGAGACAGAGATGAAGGATACCTGGTGCTTGATTGTCAGTCAGTCTCAATACAGATTGAACCTCTTGATAGAGAACAAGCTTGTCTCAAACAGAAAGTGTTATGGCACCTGCAGAACAGTGTTTGAGAATGAACTCTGGCCCTCATATGCTCAAGTCCCCACACACACCTTTATCTTGCTCATTTTTAAAATATCTCTGAAACATCATTCCTTTTTGGAGCTCCTTTGATTTGATCCTCTTAATGTTTTTGAAAAATTTCTGACAAAATTACCTGTAGGATGAGTGTTTACAATCTTTTCAGATTTTAGCTCTCTGAGTTTCCATATTATACCAAGTATTTGGTATGGACTTTGGTACATAAACTCAGAAGCCACACAATGTGATTTAAATCCATCTTCCTGAACTTGTCACTTAAACAAATTGTTTTAACCTCCATATGCTCCTATTTTCTCATCCATAAAATGAGTCCAATAATTGCTACCTCGTAAGGTTATTTTCAGCAGTAAACAATATATAATTTGATTAAAGCAGGATCTGACATGTATACTAAAATAATATTAAACAGTTTTCTTGGTTGTGTTATATTTTGAACAGTACATTTACTCAGCTGATTTGCTTAATAAAACAAAACTTCTGAATGCAGTATTATTTGATTAACACAAAGATACCCCTCCAAAAATTTTTGTCAGTTTGTCATCTACATTAGTAGAGACAACATGAATAAATTCTATGCTATTAATAATGATACATAAACAATTATTTAAAAAATCAATGATGTTACTTTTACAGTAGTTTATCACAAACATTATTTTGGCACACATTTGCTTTTGATTAATATAGCATACTTTTATCCTCTTCTATCTCTTGCAGGTCACTATCGTGTCTTGCTTGTGTTATAAAGCATTATCTTCCCAGAAGTCAAAATATGGTTCCATAATAAAAAGTCTTTCACAATATGTATATTTCCATTATAAACTTAATAATTACTTTGCTCATAAAATACTTCATCAAGGGCTCAGTTTTGAAGATTTCCACAAGGACTGTCAGAGCCTAGAATGTAATATGTACATCAGAGTCAATATCATCTTTGATAATTTTTCGGTCACTAGCATCATTATAACTAATTTTTCAATGTATCTAAATCTCCTGTTGAGTATTTTATGTACAATTTCCCTTTTAATCTTTAACAACCTTCTATGGTGTTCTTATTTTATTTCCATTTATGAAGTTAAAAAACAGATTCAAAGACGATAGACAATTGCAACTTGTGGGAGTAAAGTCAGAACTTGAAGTTTGAGTGTTTGACCTCAGAGCTGTTGGCTCCGTTATCAGGCCATACTTGCTCCCTTATATATTAATTATAAAAAGATTCAAATAAAAGCATATGTTCTAACAAGACCCTTCTTGATCTCCTGCTGTACTTCAGTCTCATTGCCCCTCCCTCTTCCACAGCACTGTGTGAAGCAGCTATTGGAGTCTTTATGCTGCAATACCCATCTTGCCTCCAAGGCTTTGAGCCTCCATTCTGCAGCAGTTGACTTGACCAAGTTTACCTGGAGGATACCTCAAGAATTCCATGCAATCATTAATGATTGTTTCTGTGTTTTTCTACTTGATTTTCACTTATCTATTCCTCTTTTATCAGTTGTCTGCCTTCTGTTCCCCATAGCCATGGTGTGAATAACATTCTACTTAATTTAAATTTATTTCTATCATTCTTCCACTAGATGGTCAATACCTTGTAGGCAGATACAGTGTCTGTGTTATAAAGGAATGAATACACAATGGATAGATATGTGAGAATGTAAGATAACGCATGCTAGACATGTGAGAATATGAAAGAAAAAGTACATTAGGGGTCAAACAAGACAAAAAATTTAAGGTCAATCACAGAATTCAGAAATATTGAATTTAATCTCTGAAATATAACAACATGTAACAATGTTTAAGAGCCCAGATAAGCCAGTAATAAACTACTAGAAAGTTCTCTAAGAAGAGGGAAGAGTGGCACTCACACCATTCATATTTGCTAATTTCACATACTTCTTATTCTCTCTCCTAGAGACTGAAGGAATGGGTGCTCTTATTCTTGATTAAATTTTGAAGGGTCTTAAAGAAAGACATTTCTGGGTTGAAAAAAATGGCAAGAGGCAGAAAGATGATTTACATTTCAAAGATATGCATAAAATATTTATAATTTCAAGTGTTTTAAGTGATCTGAAAATAAGTAGGTCAGGAGCCTAGAGTCAGGAGGAAACCTGGCTGAAGTTCATTCAGCAGAGGGAAATATTAAGTGAATCTTGATTAGAATTAATTACTAAATTCATGGGAATGTGTACACTTCATTCTGTGGCTGGAGGATCTTGGCATATAGCAATCAAGGGAGTATGATATGTTATATGAATTGGTATTTATAGCATTTAGGTCAGTGATTCAGTAATACACACTTGAGATTTTACTTCTTATATCTAACTAATTGTTTTTATCTCCCTTTTACATTTTTATAATTTATAAAATTAAAGTATCTTTATAATTGGATACTTTGCAAATAAAGTTCAGTGATATCATTTCACATATCAGCTCTGTATTTACTAAAGCTTCTGAGAGATTACTGATGACTTTGAAGTAATTATAAATAAAAGAGCTCGATATAAGCATAAAGTAGACAGAACAGGGATAATAATTTTTATTGCCTGCAAACTGAAGTTCTTGCATGTTTTAAATGGTATTTAATGTTGCTTAAATTATTATGGCTATAAAGGAAATATATCTGGTATAATTAAACCTGTGTAATTTTAAAGAAGGTAAATTTAGGGGCTAAATTTATATTCCCCAGCATGTCATTGGATTTGTTATTAATAATATTTAAAGCTATATTTGCTTTACTTTTTAATACATTAAGAAGGCTATGCATTATTTCATATACAGCAAAGCAATTAACAGCTAAATCTAGCATGCTGTACCTTGTTTAATTTACATGGCTTTCGTTCTTATTTCTTGCATCCCACCATCATGTAACTTTCCCAGTCTCAGATGTCCCACCACACCATTCTGCTTGTTTATGGAGCTTGTTGCCAAACCTGAATTTTATTAAGAAATCATAGTTTGAATTTATTAAAGAGTAAGTAGTCCATTGCTGAAATTATACAAACATGAAAGGTAACGAAGGTAAGCACCATCTACATTTGAAAGGACACAATTTATAAAATCACTTTTCTTTTTTTAATTAATATTTTTATTGATGTTTATGTATTTCATACATCATTTTTCATTTCTGTTCAGGCATATTCCCCTATCCCTTCCCCCAACCCCACCCCAATCCATGCCAGGTCATGTACTCTATCATAACTGTCCTGCATCTTTCTCTCAGTCTTTTTTTATGCTTAGGAATTCACATTTTCCTCCATTAATTTCATGTTATTCTAAAATATGGATACATACTCTCCACCCATATACAGTAATTACAGAGTCTGAAAATAATTGGTGGGTGGATTCTAGAGCTCATTGAGGGATTCACATTATGACAACATAGTTGTTTACAGATAAACCAGAAATATAACCATACTGTCATTAAGCTTCCCTTTCATCTGGGGGATTTGGTGTTACCATCCACAAATGAGGGAAACCATTCTCCGTTTGTCTTTCTGGGACTGTGTCACCTCACTCAGCATAATGGCTTCGAGCTCCATCCATTTACCTGCAAAGTTCATAATGCCATCCTTCTTTACCACTGAAGAGTACTCCATTGTGTAGATGTACCATATTTTTGTCATCCACTCATCTGTTGAGGGGCATATGGGTTGGTTCCAGCACTTTGCTATTGTGAAGAGAGCTGCAATAAACATGGATGTACATATACCTTTGTGGTAGGATGAGTCTTTGGGGTATATACCAAGGAGTGATATGATTGGGTCAGATGGTAAGCTCATTCTGAGTCTTTTAAGGGTTCTCCACACTGCTTTCCATAGTGGTTGTACAAGTTTACATTCCCACCAGCAGCGGATGAGTGTTCCCTTTTCCCCACAATCCCTCCAGCATCTGTTGTCTTTTGTTTTCTTGATCTTAGTTAGCTGCACTGGAGTGAGATGATATTTGATATGGAAAAACAAAAGACCCTGAATAGCTAAAGCAACCCTGAGCGAAAAGTGCAATACCGGGGGGATTACATTACCAGACGTCAAGCTATATTACAGGGCTATAGTCATAAAGACAGCCTGGTACTGGCAAAAAAAAAAAAACAGAACCATTGACCAATGGAACAAAATTGAAGATCCAAACTTGAGCTCATATAACTTCAGCCACTCCATATTTGACAAAGGGGCCAATAAAGCTCAATGGAGGAAAGATAGCATCTTCAGCAAATGGTGTTGGCAAAAGTGGATCACTATTTGTAGAAGAACAAAATTAAACCTTTACCTCTCGCCCTGTACAAAAATCAACTCCAAGTGGTTCAAAGATCTCAATATGAAGCCTAAAACCCTGAATGTGATAAAAGAAAATGTTGGCAACAACCTACAAGACATAGGTGTAGGAGGAGACTTTCTAAACCAGACCGCAGCTGCATGAGAAGGTTAACAGTTGACAAGTGGGACCATAAAACTCAAAAGCTTCTGTACAGTGAAAGACACAATCAAGGAGGTGAAGAGAAAACCCACAGAGTGGGAAGAAATCTTTACCAGTGACACATCTGACAGAGTATTAAGGTCAAGAATATATAAACTACTCAAAAAACAAAGAAGTAAGAAGACAAATGACCTACTCAAAAGATGGAGTAAAGAACTGAACAGAGTTTTCACCAGTGAGGAATGAAAGATGGCTGAGAAACATCTTAAAAAGTTTTCATCATCATTAATAATTAAGGAAATGCAAATCAGTTTTCTTTAATGTAGTCTCTACTCCTCCCTTTCACTAACTGGGCATTTATTTGCATACATCTTAAGTGCCAGTGATATTGGCAATTAAGATTTTTTTTTTATTTAACACAGATTTACCCAGAAAGAACAACCCAGATTTTTCATGAGAGGGGTTATTTCTACAGAGCCTGAACTGTAAGTGCCAGTATTTGCTATTGAATTTCACAGTGCAAGGTATGACATAGTGTTTATTAAGGGATATACTCTCAATGAACTGTAATTGTTGATTCTATAGGAAGTGGGGTTAAGAGCACTGACTGCTTCTGCAGAAGACCCAAGTTACATTCCCAGCACCCAAATGGCAGCTAAAAACTGTAACTCCAGTTCCAGGAGATCCAATGCCTTATTCCATGGTCACTGCATAACATGGGTATACTTACATACATGCAGTCAGTACACTCATACGCATAAAATAATAAGTAGAATATTTTTTAAAAATCCAGAAGCAAGAATTGTTCCAATGTTCAAGTTAAAGGGATTCTAGTAATTAATAAATAATTATTTTGATATTCTAATTTATTTTGGTGTGGCTTACGTGTATGTGAATGTGGTGTGTGTACATATGTGTATGCCAGAGCACATGCATAGAACAGAGGAGGGCATCCTCCAACACTCTTATTCTCTTGAGGTAGAGTTTATCCCTGAACCTACAGCTTGCATTATTTTTTGGCTGGGATTCAGCTAGAAAGTTTCAGGATTCCTCTTTTCTCTGTCTCTGCCCCAAACTGAGATTACAGGTAAGCAGGAACCACACCTAGCTCGCTATTTGGGTGCAAGGATCTGAACTCAAGTGTTCTTCCTTGCACAGCAAAGCTCTCTTACCTGCTGAGTCATCTATCAAGCTCTTATTCAGTTTAATTACAGGTGATTAGATGTGCAAATAAGATCTATGAAAATGAAACTATTTCTATCATCTTATCTTCTCAGAGATTAATATCCCTGAGTCTCAGGATATATATTTATCACTTCAGTTTTACTGTGTATTTTCAACCCAAATAAGTGGCAAGTTAAAGATAAAAGCTTGATGTATCCTTCTTCCTTGCTCTGTCATAGATCTGTCTTCATCAGCTCACTGATGTGTGGCATCTCTTCTCCCTGTTTGGCCTCTGATAAGTTGGCTTTGATAACCTGCCTTTTTGTTCTTGAGCCTTGCCATGACTACAACTGTGAGATCTCAGAGCTGTCAAAAATAAAAGCTAAAGAGCAAGACACACAGAGCCCATGAGAAGTTAGAAAAGACAGAAGGCCTGGTAATCAACTGATGAATGCTCAGCAGACAGTTTTCATTTTATCCCATTTGCTGTCAGAATTCCTGAAATAATAAGGGGAATTTTGTCCTCAAATAGTAAATGATGGTGGATGTTTGCTTTGTGGAATCTGCCAAGGAAATATACCATGTGGTTTATCTTTGAAAGTGAGTGTGAAACAAGCTTGCCTGGCTGCAGATAAGAGACTTAGAAGGAATCCTATTCAGATGCACCTGTCACTAATTTATCTGGAGGTTTTGTGGTTCATACATACTGTTCTATGTGCAATGGAGCATTAAATTGGTTTCCTCTGGGAGCAAGTTATATTCAGGGGTCATCAAACCTATGCTGTTGGACAGCATGATTGATTTATATAGCCATTTGCCACTGAATTTTTATCTAGTAGAAATGTGATTATCTATCAGATATCTCTTCAATTTTTTGCAGCAAAATAATTAGCTAAATTTCATCATCATTTTATATGTAAGTGTTGTCAACAACAACAAAGGTAACTCATCTCCTATTAGTACACTCATTGCTCTCATAATTAAATAATTCACTTTAGTGACCTAGATCTTGATGAATATGGGACTTTTCTTTATTTAAGCAATGGATATGCCCTTAAACTCATAAATTTATACTGGCAAAACACAGAGCTGCCTTGAACAAAATGTGTCTGTGTGAAAAGCTTTGGAAAAAGATGTTTCCAGTTTACAGTAGTTTTCTACGTTGAAACTCCACTTTATAATCTGTATATTTTGAAAAATAACAGCATGCCTAGCAAAATGAGATAGATACTGGTTTGAATTCAAAAGCAATGTAAGAGCAAAGGATGCTTGTTTTGTCAGTTAAGATTGTACTTGAGAAACTGCAGTATGTATTTTTTTCATGTAGGGTACTTAACAAATGCATTACTCACAAAAAGCTGTTCTCATTTTATTATGTCTGTGATGGGATATGTAAAACTGAAGCCTACTATCTTCTCCTGGGTTTTAAGTGTGCTTCATTTTGTGCAAAATTAAGCCAATAAATGGCAAAGTGGCAGTTAAGTGAAAGCAATTGGAGAAATCTTTCTGAAGTGTTTGTAGCATGCCCTGGCAACAGTCTAAACGTGGGTAAATGAGCAAAATAAATGAATATGTTCTATTTTTTAATTTAAGATTGTTTATTATATTCTGTATTGTAATGAAAAACAAATGTGATCATTTCATGAAGGGACAAAAGAAACAAAAATCTTCCAAGTGGATATAAATGATGATTTTACTACCATTTATATGGTATAATTTCTTTAATTCAGTCCCAGGCATGAGAATGTGAAACATCCTGCATAAACCGGAATTTTCTTATTAATGAATTAAAGCATAATTAGGACATTACTGTGGGGAACCTATTATATCTTTCATGCATTATTCACCATATTTAAATGAGATATTTCTTCATCAGTCCCACTTCTTAAATTAGAGTGTGACCTGAAAACCTTGTAAGACCTACTTAGAAACAAACCTATGACAGTCATATATTTAATAGTATTATTGTAAAGATTTCAAAGTGTTCTAGTAAACATTTATGTAAAGGACAAATATAGAGACAGTAAGGCACCTTGGAAAATTGGAGAAAAAAATATGTACTTATCTCCAGAGAACAGATAATTGGGCATATTTGTTCCCTCTTTCTTCCATTATAAAGCTTATTTTCAATGCAGCATAAAAAGTATGAACTTTGAATTTGCCACATTTATAAAATCTATTTCATCTCCCAGTGGTATTGTTTTCCTCCCCTCCTTTTCTTGTCTTTCTCTTCTCTCCTCTCTCTCTCTCTCTCTCTCTCTCTCTCTCTCTCTCTCTCTCTCCAGCTTTCTCTGCCCCTGTCTCTCTCTCTCTACTCTCAAAAATAATTTAAGATACATGTCGGTTAATATGACTTATAGCAATATTTATTGTAAGACTAATTTGCTAGTGATATTAAAAATATTTAACATTTTATTCCTCAGATTGCAGTGTGGGTTTTACACAACTCACAGTTCTTTCCGTTTTCTTTTTTCTCAATGATTACTCAAACTTTGCTTCAATGGTTTACAAAAATATTTAAAATGTTTTATCTTAGCCATCTACTCTATAAATAATCTATTACAAATTTCTCTGTTATCATACATTTAGTCACAATTATTAAGCATGTGAAATACATATAAATACATACTCTTCACTTTTGGATGTCTCACAAAATCACGATTAAAACGAGATAATCTCATAAATAATAATACTAGAGATATACAAAATTTAAATACACAAAGGAAAAGTTTATATACTCCCTAGTCTATTTAACAAAATATGTACAGGACTGCTTTATATTGAAATAGAAAATTCAACCAGTTCTGAAACTTATCAATGTCTTAGCTATGGAACTAAACCACTAAGACCTATTAGATATTAGGAAATTTAATAACATATAACATTTTCTTTACTCATTACATGGTTTATGAATGATAAACAGTGCCATAAAGACAAATTAACAAATTAAAATCACAATAAACTAATGTATGTTTTTCATGTCATGCAAGCCTTCAGAAATTATGATGTGAATAAATGGAAGAAACTTTATATATTTCGGTCCGTGAACAACTACTAGATATATACAAGTGTGATTAGGTGAAAAGACCATGAGTTTATGTGAATACATTTGAGGAGGGTGAGTTAAGACTAAATTTTTCAACATCTCTGCATGCATTCTTCCCTCCCCAGTAGAGGGAAAGGCATGTAGCATGAGGGATAGGATCAGAGAGGCTTTGTTTCTATGAGTTTACTTAATTTTCTTCCTCATAAATTAAATTATTTTGTCAAGATGCTATATCTTAGGGCACAATTTCTACCACCTTCCTATTACTTAGGAAGAATTATGAAAATTTATATGTGTATGTTTTTAAAATATTTTACAGAAAACATAACTTTTCTCTCTAATAAAATCATTTATTCGTTTCCAAGCATATTATATATTTGATTCCAGGTAATTACAGGTAAAAAATAATGCAATAAAATGGGTCGGTGAATATTTTCGTTTACAGCTGAATACAAAATAAAAATTTTCATGATTGTTACTTTAGCTTGTTAAGTATGCAATACCATTACATCTAAAAGAATTATGCACACACCTTAGTTAAAAAATGTGTTTTGCTAAAATATGCTGATTTTTTCTGAATCTTCAATGAGCCAATATTTTCGCTACTTATATATGTTACCTTGATGCTGCCAGTGCTTCCTGATCAGTATGAGAATTTCCTAAAATTAGGAGGCTGGGGAAAATTTTAAAGCTAAGATGACAGAGGAATTGATGGCTTATTCATTTCATGAAAGTTTCCTTAAAAATGCATCAATCAATTCAAATCTTTCTGATATTGCATCAACTTCTTATATAATATTCTAAAGACTTTGTGATATTTCAATAATCTTAACAGCATATCCTTCAAAGGTGGTTTCCATCTACAGGTACATATTTATTTGTTCATCAGTCAGAAGCCATTCCTGATGTACTAAAGCTTTGTTATGAGACTGCAGATGTTCAGTCACACCTTCAGACTCTATCTCTTATTCTATTCTCTTGCTTCTTGAATATTTAGTTACCTTTCCACCTAAACCTCTATACCATTAGGCACAAACTCCTTTTAATGTTTATATTTGACCTATGCTTGTGAGTCATGAGTTTTCTTTGTCATATAGAATAGGGCACTCTTCCCAGGTTTTTATTTCTCTATGTCTTTCAGAGGAAACTGTAGCCTATAAAAGAAATTTGGTAAATAAAACTCAAACATCAAAATTAGTACTTGATCCATACACTATGGAGTGGGTATTGTGGTAGAAGGCTGAAAATAAAATATTAATTGTATACAGCTCCATCGGATTTTTAAGTGGTTAGGTGATTAGATGCATATTGTCCTTGAACAATACTTTAGAAGGATTATTTTTTTTTCTCAACTAGTTGGTTTTAGTCATGAGGTAAAAATAGTTATCTTACTGTATTCTAAACTAATATACTGGCATCACCATTTTGTGTTTCCATTTATTCAACAAAGATAGATTAGACTTAGCATGATTCCAAAGGGCCATGGTCTCTACTTAAGGTTCTTAGCTATAATTGAGCATACTATGTGCCCAAGTCTACAAAATTTCATTTAACTGTTTTAAGGTCCCCAATAAATTTTGATAGCCATTCTGTCTAAAAATGCTTCCTAAGTCCATTTGGTTTCATCTTTAACCCACCACATATATCAGAGTGTGTTAACTATCTATTTATTATACTAATCTATATAATTATAATATTAATTACTATAGGTATGTCTGTTTATCTTCTGGCGATTGGATTTCAAATTTTCATACTACTTATATATCACGAAACAAAATCTATTTGAACACTCAGTCTTTTAAAACCCCATAGGATTTGTGATGTGACCCTTCTTGAAATTTACAAGAGAAAGGACCTGTGTACACTTGAGAAGGATGTGGAGGCCCTTCCTATTGGCTGAAATTTTCTGTTTTATGGGATGCAAATTAATTCACCATGAATATGAAAAATTTACAGTGGATAACGTTAAATACCTGGATAAAATTCATTGGAGTATAGCAATAAAAATTACAGGAAATATTTTCATGTATAAAATTGTATCTTTCTGGTCTTTTATATATTAAAAACATAATACTAATAAAATATGAAAAATTGACCCAAGAACACAAATTTTCCTAAGGTCTAGGATATTAGTATTCTTTGTTAAATATGCTACTATTATCCATGAATAAATATCCTCTATGGATATATTTTCAAAGAGCAGAGCCAAAAAGTTAATGATAATGGAAATATTTACATGTATATTATTCTTAACCAAGTGCTTTAATGTTCATCCATCATTTTTCTCAGCTATTCATAATTCTTATGGAAAATAAGTACAACTTGTGAATCACTCTAGCTCGTAAAGGCATACGGCTCCAGCTGGGGCCGTGGCCATCCAAACTTAATTTATATAATATAATTATATATATATTAATATATATTATTAGTCTTTTTATGTTGTAAATGACTGGTCTGTCTGCATGTGAGTTTTGTACACCCGTGTCATGCATGCCTGATGGAGTCATAAGAAGGCGTCCGGATTCCCCTGGAATTGGGAGTTAAAGACGGTTCTCACTGCCATCTGGGTGCTGGGGATTGAACCCGGGTCACTCGCAGAGCGTCGGTTGCTGCTTAACCGCTAGGCACATCTCTCCAGCCCCAAAAAAAAAAAAAAAAAAAAAAAAAAACATTTTTTTTTTATTTTATTTATTTTCGGTGTGTGTATCAATGTACTGTCTGCATGCAGGTTTGTGCACCCGTGTCGTGCAATGCCGCGGAGGTCAGAAGAGGGTCTCGGATTCCCCTGGAACTGGAGTTCTCCTGGAACTGGAGTTTCAGACGGCTCTCGGCCGCCATGTGGGTGCTGGGGATCGAACCCGGGTCCTCTGCAAGAGCGGTCGGCGCTCTTAACCGCTAGGCCATCTCTCCAGCCCCTAAAACTCATTTTTTGAGATAATAGAGGTTGAGTGCAAGGAATATTGCATGCTAAGCAGTAACTCTCCCACTGAGCTAAGTCCCCAGGCCCCTTTTTTAAAGTCATAATGATGACTACCAAAATGATAAGACTATTAAAATAGCATTAGTAAGAACTATTCATGTTGAAATAAGTATTCAGAATTTGCTTTGGAAAATGTATTTACCTATGTGGTTATTTGGGGGAAAAGCAAAACAACTGTTTGCCCATGTCTTGTTCTTGAATATCTATTCTCTCTGTGGTAATAATTAAGTGGATTGTCTTCCCATGTATGTATTTCCCTTGGTCTTGAATAATTTTAATATACCTGTCAAAAATTATATTAAGTACATTCTTTTGGTGTACCACTGTAGAGTTCATTATTTTTTAGTACATAGACAAAAGAATGAAGTTGAAATTCCATTTTTTCCTGTGTATCAGAAAGGTAATAATTAAGGCATAATTAGGCTCAGTAGAAATAGGAGCTCTTAGTCATTTTGTTTCCTAACAGTAAGTAACATAAGCAATGAACTTTGTACCTTTCTGGAAACCAAAATAGTAAAAAACAACAACAACAACAACAACAACAACAACAAAAAACTATCTACTTGCTCTCTGTTTGAGATATTTTTTTTTCTTTGTGAAGGTAAGTTTAGGCATGGAGAGAGGCTTACTGTTATAGAAGCTCCTATCTGTTTGTTAGAAAGCTTTGCCAGCTCCAAACTCAGGATCTTAATGGAAAGGCAAGAACTGGCTTGTTCTCTCAGTGTTTCACTTCTATATAATGCAAAGTTGTGTCTTAGGATCAGATCATCAGAAACAAAAACTGAGTTACTTTGGCATATATTGTCGTGTTTTCTTTACAACTTGCATAAATTTGATTTTCTTTTATTAGGAAGCATGCATCACAAAGATTATTGTAGTCTTCCAAGTAACCGAATATTCAGATATTGGGATGCTGTTTGGCATAGCATGTGGCATACTCATCTGTCGAAAATATTCTTCTCTTGGCAACATAAAGTGTTCTATTCTGTATAGATGTTTTTATTTTATTTTATTTTATTTTAATTATTTATTTTTGGTCTTTTTGAGCTCTGGCTGTCCTGGAACTCACTCTGTAGACCAGGCTGGCCTTGAACTCACAAAGATCCGCCTGCCTCTGCCTCCTGAGTGCTAGGATTAAAGGCGTGCGCCACCATGCCCAGCTTTGTACAGAAGTTTTTAATTCAATAATGATAATAACAGATGACTTATCCTTTAAGGAAATGTCTTGACATATCTTATTAATTTCTGCTTTTTATTGGGAACTCTATTGAGGCACCCCTCTTTGCTTTCCCCTTAATCTTGCTGAAATTTACTGACATTACTAATAAATTTAACTCCAAACCTCCCTGCCCGTTTGTTTATCATCCTACCATAATTTCTAAGCTTTTATGATGTAGCTTAAGTGTGATATTTTCTGGAAGATTTTATCTGCCTTTTACACACAGGCTCAAGATAAATGTAATTTTCATTTATTTTGCCTCAATTTTTTTTCCAAAATTATAAAATTCAGACTTTATAAAGTATGTCCAATGAAATGTCTATGTCCCTTAAAATTTCATTGCTCGGGGCTGGAGAGATGGCCTAGTGGTTAGGAGCGCCGACCGCTCTTACAGAGGACCCGGGTTCGATCCCCAGCACCCACATAGCGGCCGAGAACCGTCTTTAACTCCAGTTCCAGGAGAACTTCAGTTCCAGGGGAATCCGATACCCTCTTCTGACCTCCGCGGCATTGCACGACACGGTTGCACAAACTTGCATGCAGACAGTACATTCATACACATACAGAAATAAATAAAATTAATAATAAAAAAAATTTAAAATTTCATTGCTCAACAAAGAGGTTAGGTTATGGTGTTAGGTTATGGTGCGGTTCCCCAAACAGCTAAAGAGACCACAAGGTCTTACTGTGGCTTAGTCACCCCCCACTGGATGGTGGGGCTGTAGGTGTTTGGGCACAACAGCCTGCAGATAGGTTTTGCATGAAGGATGCTTGTACTCATGGATTATCACTTATAGCTAAAAAAAAAAAAACTGAGAGAAAGATGCAGGACAGTTATGGCAGAATGCATGATCTGGGATGGGGTGGGGGGGGGTCGGGGGGGAGGGGAAAAAGGGAAATAAGCCTTAGACTGAATTGGAAAAATGTATGACACTGCACAAAGCACAATATACAAACTAATTTAAAAAAAAAAAAAAAAAAAAAAAAGAGGACCAAACGGGTTTTAGGCACTCCTCGATAAGTTTACTTGGGATAAGCCAGGGCTAATCACAATGAAAATAGAAAGCTACTGAATAGCATTCGGCTGGGGGCATTTAAGGGGAATAAGGTAAGAAGACTCGGAACGGGTGGAGAGAAGGGTTTGTAAACGAAGTCTCCAGCTTTTCCAAAAAAGAGCAGAGGAGTTCCTGAGATTTTCTGTATGGCCCGTTTCCATAACCAAAGGATGCCCTGTGGTAGGGCAGGTTTCTCTGGCTGGCAATGAATGCCCCGTGCATTTCAATGGATTTAGGGTCTTTGTGAGATTCACACCCCACAATAGCACCTGGGTCACTTACTAGATGACTATACTAATTTGTTTTAAAACGTTGAAATATTGCTGAGAGATGGCTCAGCGGTTAAGAGCGTCAAAAACATGCTCTTGCAAAGAGGACACGGGGGTCTTTCGCTCAGCACCACACCATGGTGGCTAAGAATCATCTATTACTAGTTCCAGGGAATCTGACACCCTCTTCTGAAACTCAGAGCACTGCACAACAAGGGTGCACCTACATATCACAGTACACTCATACAGACAAGGCCTATTGAAGGGCAATGTGCAAGATGGCGAGTGTTAGATGTAAAAGCTCTCAGACGAACACCTGATGCCGATATCAGATACCCAGCACACAATGGCGGGTGAGGAACCGTCTTTTTTTTTATATTTTAAAAAAAAAAAAATTTAATAATGTTATTTATTGTGATGTGTATGAATGTTACCTGTCTGCATGCAAGGTCTGATTGCACCGGTGTATCCGCATCATGCGGAGGTCAGAAGAGGTATCGGATCCCCTGGACAACTGGGTCTCCTGGAATTGGAGTTTCGATTGTGTCTCTGGTCCCGACATGTGGTGGTGGGATCGAAACCCGGTCCTCGTGTAAGACGGTCGGTCGCTCTTAAACGCTGGGGCCATCTCCAGCCCAAGGAGACTTCCACACCCTCTTATGACCTCCGCCATTGCCATACCACGGGTGCACACACCTACAAGCAGACATAAACATCGTACCAAGCATACAAATAAATTGAAAAAATTTTAAATTCTTAAAAAATAAAATAAAAAGTTGAAATGTATGGTGCTGGAGAGATGGCTCAGTGTTTAAGAGCACTGGCTGCTCTTGCAGAAGACCTGGGTTCAATTCACAGCACCCGCACGGTGACTAACAGCCATCCACAACTCCAGTTTTTGGGGGATCCAACACTATCTTCTGGCTTCCACATGCATTGCATGACATGACGCACTTACACACATGCAGGCAATACACTCATACACATAAAATAATAAAAATAAAAATTTTTTTAAAGTTGAAATGCTGGGACTGGAGAGATAGCCTAGCGGTTAAGAGCACCGACGCTCTTGCAGACGACCCTGGGTTCGATCCCCAGCACCCACATGGCGGCTGAAACCGTCTGTAACTCCAGTCCCCAGGAGAACTCCAGTTCCAGGGGACGGAGACCCTCTTCTACCTCCGCGGCATTGCACGACAGGGTGAAAACTCATGCAAGGGACAGAATTCATACACATACAAAAGATAAATAAAAAAAAAAAAAAAAAAAAAAAAAAAAATTACAAAACAAGTCGAATGCTGTTCTTGATCTGATATGATAAAATGTTACACGTTTTATTTTGTCTTATTTTCTAATAAAGTAATACAAATCTATGAATGCATAATATTTACATGAAATAATTATAAAGCAGAAGTAGAACAGATTGAGCACTTTTAGCTAATTCATAACTGAGAATCTAATGAAACAATACTAAAAGACATTTTGTTTCCATTTCAAGGCACCAACTTTTTAAACATATATAACTATATATAGACGAATTCATTATATTATCTATATATATATTTAACGTAGGAAGAATATATATATATCTATATATATTTTTTTTATAAGTAGGCACAAGAATGGGGAGTCATGGAGCAATTTCTCAAATTTGCATTAGCCAGGACATAGTTGGACAAGAAGCATAGAATAAAAACTAGAGAAAAACAGCCTCTACAATTTCAGTGAGAAGAGCAGACGAACGTATCAGCCACCACACTACTAAATTCCCTACAGTCTCAGCAACTGTAACAAAGGAACTTAGCGCAGACCAAGGGTGGTGGATCAAAAAATATTTTGATGGAAAACCAGGAACTCTTAATATTCCTCCGAATACAATATGTTTTTTGAAAATAGCATCCAGTTGTTGGTACCAATATTTGTATATGTTTAAACGTATTCATTCAGAGTTTAAATTTATTTCAAAATTCTGTCTTCTTGATCACAAAATCTTTGATTTATTATAATTAAAATATTTTATTTCTACAATTCTACTATACTAGTAGCAATGGCCTGATTTCAACTAAAGTTAATGCTCAAAAAAGCAGTCTTTAGTAAGACAAGACTTACCATGAAGAATGGAAAAATGTCAGGGTTCAGGAAGTAGGCTGGAGGAGACAGGAAAGTGAAGCAATCAGTGTCAGTGCATAGTATGAGGGTATGCTCATCAACTCAGTTATCAAATATACATTATTTTAACATAGATTTCAACTAAAGTTAATGCTCAAAAAAGCAGTCTTTAGTAAGACAAGACTTACCATGAAGAATGGAAAAATGTCAGGGTTCAGGAAGTAGGCTGGAGGAGACAGGAAAGTGAAGCAATCAGTGTCAGTGCATAGTATGAGGGTATGCTCATCAACTCAGTTATCAAATATACATTATTTTAACATAGATTTCAACTAAAGTTAATGCTCAAAAAAGCAGTCTTTAGTAAGACAAGACTTATCATGAGGAATGGAAAAATGTCAGGGTTCAGGAAGTAGGCTGGAGGAGACAGGAAAGTGAAGCAATCAGTGTCAGTGCATAGTATGAGGGTATGCTCATCAACTCAGTTATCAAATATACATTATTTTAACATAGACTTCAACAAAGTAAATGATTTAAAATAAAAAAATAATAAACTATTTTTTGGTAATTTCACTGATGCTTTGGCAATTTCATATAATGTATTTAAATCACAATCAGGGGCCATAATTTTCACACATGTATGATGGTCAATGCTGGTCAGCTGGGGCTGAAAAGTCAGCTGTAACAAGAGTCTAACATCACTGTGGTGAAATCTTCTGGGAAGAATTTCCTCAGGGTCAACACACAGAAGCTGTGGTCCAGAAGGGACCCGGCTCTCCATCTCAAGCTGGAAACATGTCTTGGTGATATATAAAGGTCTCCTGCATGGTTCTGGTGTTCAAAGTGTGAAGAGGTCACAGAGAGCAGTTGAGGCTTGGCACTGTGAGAAGCCAGGGAAGGCCATTGGTGAAAATGCAGCCTTGGTTGCAGAGAAGACCCTAGGATTGCAGAAGTCATGAAAAGAATCTGAGGGCAGATGGTGCTGGATAGCACTAAGAGAGGTTAGAAATCCCCTCGGTGAAGGTGCAGCCTCAGTTTCAGTGGAGACCCCAGCTGTTTGGAGATACTAGGTGTGTGGGACCCCACCAAGGGTAGCAGCAGAGGTGGAATGGAGCCAATGTAGGCCTGCAGGACCAACTTTGTGTGTTATCGATAGAGGAGTCAGAGAAGTGGACTTTGTGGTACCCCTTTGGACCCCAGAAGATCATGAGCAAATCTCAGATGTCCAGTCTTGAGCTACTCTGCTGGACTTAGGTTTTGCTTAGACAGTACTTGTTTTGGATTTTTCAGGAACACACAGTTAAGAGACATTTAAGAAACTGAATTTTCAATTGCTTAGATTTTTTTAAAAAACTGTTGGTTTTTTTTTTTTTTTTTTAGTTTTTACTGTCTTATATTGTGATATTAATTTTAACATCATATGTTGGGGACAAGAAGTGAAAAGATTGTGCTTTACTAGTGATGTAGGGTTTTTTGTGTCAAGTTAACAAGGAGTCAATTTTGCTGGGTAGTTTAAGGTCAACTTAACACACCTAGGTAGAAAGAACCTTAGTTGGGAATTGTCTCATTGGACTGACCTATGGCCATGTCTATGGATTAATTTCTTGATTATTGAGTAATGTGGAGAGGCTCAGCCTACTGTGGGTAAGGCCACCCTGGGAAAGTTGCTTTATATGGTATAAGCAAGCAAGCTGATCATGAACCAAGGGAGCAAACCAGTAGGCAGTGTTCCTTCACGGCCTGTGCTTTAGCCCCTGCCTCCGTGTTCCTTCCTGCCCTGAGTTCCTACATTGGACTTCCGTATGATGAATTGTGGCCTGGGCAGTATAAGCTGAATGAGTCCTTTTCTCCTCAAGCTGTTATTGGTCAGATGTTTTGTCACAGCAAAAAAGAACCAAATTAGCACACTGAGCAACTGTTGGTCAATCATTACTGAAGGGTGACAAAGAATAAATTTCCTTTACCAGAATGACTCTAGATAGGGTGACTCTAGTGGTTGAACTTGGAGCAAGGGACATTTGGGAGCAAAATCTTGACTCAATAGGACTTAAAATATATGACAGAATGCATGAAATACCATGGAATTTCTATGGAGGAGTGCATATTGTAAGAGGTTCTAATTTTGATTAAGATTTATTATATCACATATTAGAAATCAAAATATACATTAAACATAAAATAAAATGTATTTTATGTTCACCTGATATGTTATTTATGACTTTCAAATTTTAGAATAGTTTTATTACTGTACTGGTGCATTTACATTTCCAGCATGTGTTTCTGATTTTAAATGGCAGAAGCAATAGTGTAAGTTTCCAGTCAAATTTTATTTATGATACTTTCATCTCTCTTATCAATAAAGAACAAATGGTTTTAAGGAAAACTATGAAACAATAACCCAGAATAATCTTTTGTTTGTAGTAGAAGAGCACTGCTCTCCACATGCTGTTTTAACCAGTACAGAAACAGGAATGTTGGGTTCTACTCTGACAGGCTTCTACAGCTTCACGTGTGTTGCTAAAACTGAGCATTCCACCATCATTTTGAATTAATTTTGGGTTTTGTCACTGCCTACAAGGACATATTCTATAATATATTCTACATTAATTTAAATTAATTTTGTTCTAAGCATTTCATCTGCAAATTCATTTCCAGAAACATATCTGACCAATTTTCCTGTAAGGACTGCTTTTTCTTGGACTGCATTGCCTTCTCAAGTTCTGTTTTGAATTTTATGGAATGTATTAGATATAAAACAAATGTTTAAAGTGATGCTGATGGTGATTATGCTACTGTGTGAACACTGATGATTACTGCTGAAAGGAATCATTGTGAATCCACTGAAGTAACAAGAAAGTATAATGAAATGAGAGATTCATTAGTGTCTCTACAAAATCACCCAAAATTATATAGTATTCACCTGAACCTGTCATTGCATCCTTGCTCATAGGATATTTTGTAGTTTTATTAAATGTATTGTAAAACTCCTGAAAAATATCTTGTGATTTCAAAAGCATTTTAAGCTTTTAAATTTAAATGCAATGTAAAATATCTTATCATGATGCTTGTTAATGAGAGAACTTTTTTAGTGATTCTAGCTGTGTTTTATAATAATTTTGTCTATATTTATCCAAGGAGATAAGAAATTACTTCCTTAAATATATTTATTTGTAGATGATTTAAATTTTTTAAAAATGTGAAAAATAAATAAAGAGTGAATATTTTGACTAAATAAAACCTTTTTCTTTTCTGAGTTACCTTGGTTACAGTGTTTTATCACAGCAGCATGAAAGTAATAAATACAGAAGTTGGTACCAGGAGTGGGATGTTGCTCTAAGGAACCTGTGGGATTCTAGGGAATGTAGAAAACTTTGGAAGTTTGGACTAGACAATTGGTTGAACACTATAAGCAAAGCTTAATAGGTAGGAGTAGGAGCCTGGAAGAAACTAATGCTGAGAGTAAAGTAGTTCCAGGGGGAAATAAGGACCTAAATAGCAGCTAGGGTATTTTGGCAAATGTAGCTGCCTCTGCCATTGTTAAGAGCTTACCTTTGGTAAAGTTGAAGAGAAATGGACTAATTTCTTTGGAAGGTGGAATTTGAAGATTACCTAATTTAGAATTGATGATGTGGTTATTAATGGTGAATATTATGGAGATTAATAGTGAAAAATCATAGGTGGGCTAAAATATATGCAAAGCATACAGTTTAAAATGAAAAAGAGCAATAGGATAATCAATGTTGGCACCAAGGGATGTGGTAAATGACATAGGACTCCTATATTAAACCTCACTTAAGCACTGCTCAGGGACTATTGATGAAGAAGTGGAGGAAGGATTGTAAGAGCCAGGGCCGACACATGAACATAAGGAAAAAGAGGGATTCAGGCCATGGAGACCTTACTCATATGGACTTTCAGCAATGGTGACAGCATGTGCAAGATCCATGGCATCTTGGACAAAAATCCAGCACAGAGTGTGGGAAATGGGAATCAGGCCCCAACTGCACCCTAGAACTATTGGCAACTGATAATGAGGAGACTAGAGCAATTACAGGGATGTATTTGGTTTTTCACTTTTACAATAGTGTTAGAATTAATGTGCATATATCTTTAGGTCCATGCAGACAGGAACCCAAGATAAATGAAAGACACCAGGCTTAAGTCTCTCTGGGATATATTTACTTCTGGACTTGTCAGGGACGAACAGCCTGTTGTTAACACATTGTTAATACATGATACCTAACAGCAACAATGATGACTGGGGCAGACACCTTTAAATGGGTTGGGCAGGATCTCAGGTAAAGGGGAAAAGAACACAGATTGACAGTTTCTGGAGGAAGTGGACATCTGTGTGTCCCTTGGAATGCTGGGAGAGCCAGTCCTCACAAATGTACCTTCAGGGCAAGGCTATACACAGGTAAACCTCCAATTTATGAAAAGAACATGCCTGAAAGGTTGCCTACTTCTTCAAAACCATAGCATAGAAAAGCTCCTAAAGTGAATAAAGAAGGCCTGGATCAATACCAGCCTGATAGCAGAACTTGGCAGTGTCATTCATGTCATCCCTGCTGCAGAAGCTTGAAAGACTAAAGGAGTCATCAGTCTTCCCCCATGTTTTCAGAGAGCCAGGGAAGCTAGGCAGCATGCAGCAGGGTTGTTGCTGCATAAAGAATGTTCTAACAGGCCTAGAAGCCCTGAAAGGCCATTGTGTGAAACTGCAAGGTGAAGCCTGGTGGCAGCAAATTTCAAATATGTCATATATTATTATTAATCATGGGGACTAGGTTGCACATTATGTCTTATGACAATTTCCTTCAGTTGACTAACAGAGAATAAAACATATGTTAATTTTCTCTTCTTATGAAACAAACTACCTCATTTGCTCTTCCATTATAATTTTTAAGACAAAATGACCCAATGTTGATAAATTACAGACTTGGATAAAAAGAAATGTTTGTTGCTCAGAGTCACTTGATCAATTTGGATAATCAAAGTTTTCGCAACTTTAAAGCCCTTGTAATGTTCATCATACCATTCTGACATGAATAAGACAATCTAATACAATTTTAATAATTATATACAGAAAGTCACGTTAAACACTGCTCTATTATATTCATGGCCTTATCTGCTTTCATTTTGTCCTTGTTACAGATGAATAAACTGAGCTCTAATGGTTATTAGATTTGCCCATATCCAAAGTGGTAAACTGTAATTCTTTCTAGTCAAAGATTTAAAAGTTATACATTATAAATATGCTATTTTCATGAACTTCTGGATTTCCTTAAGCCTTTTTCTTAGATTATTCCATGATGCAACAGTATGTAATCTATATGTACATATCAGTGGTAAATGAGAACTCTATGTGGAAATATATGATGCATAGGGAGAAAATGTTTAAAATTTCCTCTATTAGAATTATTGTGAAACAAATTATACTAAGAGATAACCTAATGTTGAAATAGCAACAGAATAAATGTCCATGTTTAACTTTCTACTGCAAGTAAACATGTATAAACTTTATTTGGTAACTTCAAATTGTAGTTCATCCTTGTGTGAAGCAAAAGTAAAAGTCAACATTTACAATAAAACAGCTTACTGCCTCTAAACAACTACTACATGACACAAAATGACATTTACTTTATAACAGCTATTAAAATAGTTGCAATAATTTTAGAACAATCAACCAGAACTTAGAATGCTATTTTAATAATTCAAGGCTGAATAATAATCATATAAATGTGGAACTCAGGAAAAACAATTCTTTAGGTTTCTAAAGCTGCCATCCAAGTGGCTGTAATAAGCCACATCTCTTGAGAATGACACAAAATAAGTAAACATCCAGACATAAATCTGAGCAGACTGCAAATGTTTCTGGAAAATAAATATTGATTGTTTTTCTAATTTTCTTTGCAAAGGAAGAAAAAAGTAAAACACCTTGTTTCTTCAAGGATTAGTTACCGTGTTTTTATATTCTTGCCATTTTAGCTTACAATACAAATTTAGAATACTCTAAATGGAATAATTACTGTTATTCATATAGTCTCCCTTTAGAATTCACACTGAATAAAGTGGCACATTTGAAAGATGCTCTAATTATTCCTATGCTTAGATCGCACACTTAGCAATAAAATGTACAGCTAAAAGCAATTAGAACAGAAATAAACATATAAAGTTAAACCACATAAAAGTAATGCAAATTACATTTTAATCTATAAGTTAAAAAGGCAAACTGAGAATGAAAGAAACATAATATGAAATTGTTTCTTGATGACACCAATAACACTTTCTAATGCAGCAAAGTTGAGTTGTCTACGAGGATGCATACCACAGTGCTAACAACAGTTCTTTGGCCACCCATGATTAACTATACAAGTCATTAGGTAGAAAACCATGAATTTGTAATCACAGAAGAAGTGTGGGACTGGAGAGATAGTTCACTAGGTAAATTTTTTGTCTTGCAAGCATGAGGTTGAGTTTGATCTCTAGGACCAATTTAAAAAGCAAGAGAACACTTCTATGGGGGGGGAGTTAAGAAAATCTCTTGTATTAAAACCTTTGCAGCACCTAGAAGGTAAGCTTCGTTAGGAATCATTAAAAATAGTTGTTACTAGTAGGATCCACAGAGGGGCCTGATGTCTGCAGCAATCTGAGGCATTTCTTCCCTTCAATGCGCAGAGGAGTCAATCCTTCTGCTGGCACTTTCTGGTACATCCTACTCACTGCAAAGCTGCATTTTCTTTCTCAGCCATTAAGTTGGTGATACTCTGGCCTGTTGGAACATACAAATCCTTTCCCATAGTTAGTTTTAAGATTTGGGTTGCAAGGTTTTTTGACAAAAAGTTTTCATATCTATCCTAATTTAAAAAAAAACAAAAAAAAAAAAAAAAGAGGACCAAAGGTTTTCGGCACTCCTCAGATAAGTTTACTTGGGATACCGGGGCTAAGTCACAATGAAAATAGCGAAAGCTACTGAATGCATTCGGCTGGGGGCATTTAAGGGGAATAGGTAAGAAGAACTCAGGAACAGGGTGGGAGAAGAAGGGTTTTAAGTGAAACAGAAGTCTCCAGCTTTTCAAAAAGGCAGAGGATTCCTGAGTATTCTGTGATGGCCCGCTGTTCCATAACCAAAGGAGGGGGGCCCTGGTGGTAGGGGCAGGTTTCTCGGCTGGCATGACTGCCCCGTGCCATTCAATGGATTTGGGTCTTTGTGGAGTTCACACCCCAACAGATAGCACCTGGTCCTTACTAGATGACTATACTAATTTGTTTTAAAACGTTGAAATCTGCTGGCGAGATGGCTCAGCGGTTAAAGCATCAAAAAACATGCTCTTGCAGAAGAGGACACGGGGGGTCTCTTATTCGCCAGCACCAACCTGGTGGCTAAGAATCCTCTAAACTAGTTCCAGGGAATCTGACCCCTCTTCTGAAATCCATGAGCACTGCACAACAAGTGTGTGCACTTACATGCATAAATTAACACACAAAGAGAAAGTGGCATATTGAGGGCCATCAATGTGCAAGATGGCTGAGCAAGTAAAAGTACTAGACACACAGGCCTGATGACCTGAATTCAGATCCCAGCACCCAAATGGCGGGTGAGAACCGTCTTTTTTTTAATTATTTTTAAAAAAAAAAAAAAAAAAATTTATTTATTTTGTATGTGTATGAATGTAATATGCTGCATGTCAGGGCTGATTGCACCGTGTCGTATGCAAGCCGCGGGGAGGGTCCAGAAGAGGTCATCGAAAGGATTCCCCTGGAACAACTGGAGTCTCCTGGAAAATTGGAGTTATCAGGGACATTTCTACGCCGCTAATGTGGGTGTGGGATCGAAAGACCCGGGTCCTCGGTAAGAGCGGTCGGCGCTCTTAACGCTAGGCCATCTCCAGTCCCGGGAAGGAGATTCCAACCCTTTATGCGATCCTACGCAGCCATTGCATGACCACGGGTGCACACACCTACAAGCAGACAATAATTACACTCCAAGAATACTAAATTGAAAAAATTTAAATCGTAAAAAAATAAAATACGAAAAGTTGAAATGTAGGGGCTGGAGAGATGGCTCAGTCTAGGTTTAAGACACTGCTGCTCTTGCAGAAGACCTGGGTTCAATTCACAAGCAGCCCGCACGGTGACTAACAGCCATCCACCAACTCAGTTTTTTGGGGGAATCCAAACCACTATCCTTCTGGCTTGCCAAGCATTGTGCATGACAGACGCACTTCCACACAGCATGCGAGGCACTGACACTCAATACACAAGAAATAATAACAAATAAAAATTTGTTTTAAAGTTGAAGATGGCTGGGACTGGAGAGATTAGCCTAGCGGTTAAGAGCACCGACGCTCTTGCAGACGACCCTGGGTTCGATCCCCAGGCACCACAATGGCGGCTGGAAACCAGCTCCTGATAACTCCAGAGTCCCCGGAGAACCTCTCCATTCCAGGGGATCGAGAGACCCTCTTCTATCTTCTCCGCGGCATTGCACGACAGGGTAGCCCACAAACGCATGCAGGAGACAGAATTCATACACATACAAAAGATAAATAAAAAAAAAAACAAAAAAAAAAAATTAAAAAAAGTGGAATGCTGTATCGTCTGGATCTGAAGATAAATTTCAACGTTTTGTTTTTCTATGTTTTGTTCGTTCAATAAAGTGAAATACAAATCCTATGAATGCAATATTTACATGAAATAATTATAAAGCAGAAGTAGAACAGATTGAGCACTTTTAGCTAATTCATAACTGAGAATCTAAATGAAACAATAACTAAAATACATTTTGTTTTCCATTTCAAGGCACCAACTTGTTAAACATATATAACTATATAATAAGAGAGATTCATTATATATATTATATATACTTTTAACTATGGAACGGCATATATCTATATCTATAGAATTTTTTTTATATCGTAGGCAAACCGACGGGACGTCATGGAGCCATTTCCCTCAACATTTGCACTTAGCCAGGACATAGTTGGACAGAAGCATAGAATCACACTGAGAACCAGCCTCTACAATTTCAGTGAGAAGAGCAGACGAACGTATCAGCCACCACACTACTAAATTCCCTACAGTCTCAGCAACTGTAACAAAGGAACTTAGCGCAGACCAAGGGTGGTGGATCAAAAAATATTTTGATGGAAAACCAGGAACTCTTAATATTCCTCCGAATACAATATGTTTTTTGAAAATAGCATCCAGTTGTTGGTACCAATAGTTGTATTGTTTAAACGTATTCATCAGAGTTTAAATTGTCATTTCAAACATCTTGTCTTCTGATCACCAAATCTCTGAGTTTCAAGTATAATTAAATATTTTATTTTACACATTCTACTTATAATAGTAGCAATGGCCTGATTACACTAAAGGTAATAATGCTCAAAAAAGCAGTTATTTCAGTAGACCAAGACTTACCATGAAGAATGGAAAAATGTCAGGGTTCAGGAAGTAGGCTGGAGGAGACAGGAAAGTGAAGCAATCAGTGTCAGTGCATAGTATGAGGGTCATGCTCATACTAACTAATTTATCAAATATACAACAATTTTTTTTAAGATAGATTTCAACTAAAGTTAATGCTCAAAAAAGCAGTCTTTAGTAAGACAAGACTTACCATGAAGAATGGAAAAATGTCAGGGTTCAGGAAGTAGGCTGGAGGAGACAGGAAAGTGAAGCAATCAGTGTCAGTGCATAGTATGAGGGTATGCTCATACAACTGCAGTAGTCAAATATACATTATTTTAACATAGATTTCAACTAAAGTTAATGCTCAAAAAAGCAGTCTTTAGTAAGACAAGACTTATCATGAGGAATGGAAAAATGTCAGGGTTCAGGAAGTAGGCTGGAGGAGACAGGAAAGTGAAGCAATCAGTGTCAGTGCATAGTATGAGGGTATGCTCATCAACTCAGTTATCAAATATACATTATTTAACATAGTACTTCAACAAAGTAAATGATTTAAAATAAAAAAATAATAAAACTATTTTTTCTGGTAATTTCACTGATGTTTGGCAATTTCATATAAGTCTTAAATCACAATCAGGGCCATAATTTCTCACCACAGTTATGATGGTCAATGCTGGGGTTCCAGTGGGGTGAAAAGTCAAGCTGTAACAAGAGTCTAACCATCACTGTGGTGAAATCTTCTGGGAAGAATTTCCTCGAGGGTCACACACAAAAGCTGTGTACCCAGAAGAGACCCAAGCTTCATCTCAAGCTGGAAACATGTCTTGGTGATATATAAAGGCTCCTGCATGGTTCTGGTGTTCAAAAATGTGAAGGAGGTCACAGAGAGCCATTAGGCTTGGCACTGTGAGCAAGCATGGGAAGGCCATTTGGTGAAAATGCAGCCCTTGGTTGCAGAGAAGACCCTAGGATTGCGACCAGCAGTCATGAACAGACTCTGAGGACAGATGGTGCGGAATGCACTTAAAGAGGTGTAGAAGATCCCCCTCGGTGATAGTGCGCCTCAGTTTCAGTGGAGACCCCAGCGTTTTTGGAGATACGAGGTGTGTGGGTGACCCACCAAGGGTAGCAGCAGAGGTGGAATGGAGCCAATGTAGGCCTGCAGGACCAACTTTGTGTGTTATCGATAGAGGAGTCAGAGAAGTGGACTTTGTGGTACCCTATTTGCCCCAGAGATCATGAGCAAAATCTCAGATGTCCAGCTTGAGCTACTTCTTTGGACTTAGGTTTTGCTTAGACAGTACTTGTTTTGGATTTTTTTCAGGAACACACAGTTAAGAGCATTTTTAGAACTGAATTTTCAATTGCTTAGATTTTTTAAAAAACTGTTGGTTTTTTTTTTTTTGTTTTTTTAGTTTTTTACTGTCTTATATTTTTGATATTATTTTAACATCATATGTTGGGGACAAGAAGTGAAAAGATTGTGCTTTACTAGTGATGTAGGGTTTTTTGTGTCAAGTTAACAAGGAGTCAATTTTGCTGGGTAGTTTAAGGTCAACTTAACACACCTAGGTAGAAAGAACCTTAGTTGTGAATTGTCTATTGGATGACCTATGGCCATGTCTATGGATTAATTTCTTGATTATTGAGTAATGTGGAGAGGCTCAGCCTACTGTGGGTAAGGCCACCCTGGAGGTTGCTTTATATGGTATAAGAAGCAAGCTGATCAGTGCCAAGGAGAAAAGGTAAGCAATTTTTCCTGGCTTTGCTTAGCCTGCCTCGTGTCCTTCCTGCCTGAGTTCCTACATTGGACTTCCGTATGATGAATTGTGGCCTGGGCAGTATAAGCTGAATGAGTCCTTTTCTCCTCAAGCTGTTATTGGTCAGATGTTTTGTAACAGCAAAAAAGAACCAAATTAGCACACTGAGCAACTGTTGGTCAATCATTACTGAAGGGTGACAAAGAATAAATTTCCTTTACCAGAATGACTCTAGATAGGGTGACTCTAGTGGTTGAACTTGGAGCAAGGGACATTTGGGAGCAAAATCTTGAATCAATAGGACTTAACAATATATGACAGAATGATGAAAATACCATGGAATTTCTATGGAGGAGTGCATATTGTAAGAGGTTCTAATTTTGATTAAGATTTATTATATCAAAATTATAAATCAAAAATATACATAAACATAAAAATAAAATGTATTTTAGTTCACCTGATATGTTATTTATGACTTTCAAATTTTAGAATAGTTTATTACTTGTATGGTGCATTTACATTTCCAGCATGTGTTTTGATTTTTAAATGGCAGAAGCAATAGTGTAAGTTTCCAGTCAAATTTTATTTATGATACTTTCATCTCTCTTATCAATAAAGAACAAATGGTTTAAGGAAAACTATGAAACAATAACCCAGAATAATCTTTTGTTTGTAGTAGAAGAGCACTGCTCTCCACATGCTGTTTTAACCAGTACAGAAACAGGAATGTTGGGTTCTACTCTGACAGGCTTCTACAGCTTCACGTGTGTTGCTAAAACTGAGCATTCCACCATCATTTTGAATTAATTTTGGGTTTTGTCACTGCCTACAAGGACATATTCTATAATATATTCTACATTATTTAAATTTTTTTGTTTCTAACATTTCATCTGCAAATTCATTTCCAGAAACATATCTGACCAATTTTCCTGTAAGGACTGCTTTTTCTTGGACTGCATTGCCTTCTCAAGTTCTGTTTTGAATTTTATGGAATGTATTAGATATAAAACAAATGTTTAAAGTGATGCTGATGGTGATTATGCTACTGTGTGAACACTGATGATTACTGCTGAAAGGAATCATTGTGAATCCACTGAAGTAACAAGAAAGTATAATGAAATGAGAGATTCATTAGTGTCTCTACAAAATCACCCAAAATTATATAGTATTCACCTGAACCTGTCATTGCATCCTTGCTCATAGGATATTTTGTAGTTTTATTAAATGTATTGTAAAACTCCTGAAAAATATCTTGTGATTTCAAAAGCATTTTAAGCTTTTAAATTTAATAGCAATGTAAAATATCTTATCATGATGTCTGTTTAATGAGAGAAATTTTAGTGACTAGCTGTGTTTTATAATAATTTTGTCTTATTATCCAAGGAGATAGAAATTACTTCCTTAAATATATTTAATTTGTAGATGTATTTAAATTTTTTAAAATGTGAAAATAAATAAAGAGTGATATTTTGACTAAAATAAACCTTTTCTTTTCTGAGTTACCTTGGTTACAGTGTTTTATCACAGCAGCATGAAAGTAATTAAATACAGAAGTTGGTACCAGGAGTGGGATGTTGCTCTAAGGAACCTGTGGGATTCTAGGGAATGTAGAAAACTTTGGAAGTTTGGACTAGACAATTGGTTGAACACTATAAGCAAAGCTTATAGGTAGGATTAGGGCGCTGGAAGAAACTAATGCTGGAGTAAGTAGTTCCAGGGGAAATTAAGGACCTAACATAGCAGCTAGGGTATTTGCGAAATGTAGCTGCCTCTGCCATTGTTAAGAGCTTACCTTTGGTAAAGTGAAGAAGAAAGGTACTAATTTCTTTGGAAGGTGGAATTTGAAGATTACCTCATTTAGATTGATGATTGTGGTTATTGATGGTGAATATTATGGAGATTAATAGTGAAAAATCATAGGTGGGCTAAAATATATGCAAAGCATACAGTTTAAAATGAAAAAGAGCAATAGGATAATCAATGTTGGCACCAAGGGATGTGGTAAATGACATAGGACTCCTATATAAACCCTACTTAAGCACTGCTCGGGACTATTGATGAGAGAAGTGGAGGAAGGATTGTAAGAGCCAGGGCCGACACATGAACATAAGGAAAAAGAGGGATTCAGGCCATGGAGACCTTACTCTATGGACTTTTCAGCAATGGTGCAGCATGTGCAAGATCCATGGCATCTTGGACAAAAAAATCCAGCACAGAGGTGTGGGAAATGGGAATCAGGCCCACACTGCACCCTAGAAACTATTGGCAACTGATAATGAGGAGCTAGAGCAATTACAGGGATGTATTTGGTTTTTCACTTTTACAATAGTGTTAGAATTAATGTGCATATATCTTTAGGTCCATGCAGACAGGAACCCAAGATAAATGAAAGACACCAAGGCTTAAGTCTCTCTGGGATATATTTTTTCTGGACTTGTCGGGACGACACGCCTGTTGTTAACACATTGTTAATACATGATACCTAACAGCAACAATGATGACTGGGGCAACACCTTTAAATGGGTTGGGCAGGATCTCAGGTAAAGGGGAAAAGAACACAGATTGACAGTTTCTGGGGAAGTGGACATCTGTGTGTCACCTGGACTGCAAAAAAAGCAGAGAAAGATGCAGAAAACTTACGGCAGAATGCACGATCTGCGATGGGTAGGGGTGGGGTGGGGGGGAAGGGAAGGGGATATATGCCTGAACTGAATTGGAAAATGATGTATGAAATATACAAAGCATCAATAAAAATAAATAAAAAAAACTTTGTTCAATAACACACATAAATGAAATTAGGTGAATATTAAAAATTATTCTCTATTTTGATGTTGCATATTAAATTATCACTTTAATGAAAGAGAGAGTGGTGGGTTCCATTCCAGTGCTACAGCATTTCCAGTGACACATGACTGGCTGGCTGATTGGTAGCTTTCAGTTTCACATCTTGGCGACATAAAAAGAAAGAAAAAAAAAGAAAAGAAAGAAAAAAAAGAAAGAAAAAAAGAAAAAAGAAAAAAAGAAAGAAAAAAGAAAATAAAGAAAAAAATGAAAGAGTGATAACATCACACAGACTGTTTTCTTGCGCTTTACCGTTAAGTGATAGAAAAAAAAAAATCTTGGCAGTAAGAGATATTATCTTTTATTGACTTTTTTACTTTTTCAGCTTTTATATGTAAAAATACTTGGAGCAATTCAAAGATGGAAAGAGACACTAACTATGTTTCAAGATGGCTTAAAATACTGCAGGAACTAATTTACTGTGACTACTGTAATTTTCAAATCTTACAGCCTGAGAACATCAGACAATTCTGCATCTGAATGCATTATCAAAGGATATGTGCTCTGGGAACCTAAGATGTTTGTGAATCAAACACTCATCACTAAGATACACTTCTTAATATTATATGAAACTATAAAATAATATAACCGAGAATATGTAAGAAAGAAAACAGTGCGCCAGTTAACATAACTGTTGCTGTCCTCAAAGCTTAACACAATATTTTTAAAAATATATTATTATGTTTATTTAGTAAAAAAAATAAGTTGAAAGAATCATTAAAGCTTTGTTTATATATAAATGTATTTTTTCAGGTAATTTTATTGGACATTTTTTATAATAAATGACTTTGAAATATTTGACATAATTATAGGTTTTCAACACTGGTAATTATTATTCTTTTTGTTTTTAAATTGATTTTTATTAAGAACATTTCATACAACATTTCTTAATCAAATTTAGTCTCGAGTTCCCCCATCTATGCCCACCCTTCACAACCCATACCCCGTGCCAGAGTTCATGGATTCTGTCATACATGTTAAGTCCTGTCTTGCATCTTTTTCTCAGTCTTTTAAACTTTTCAGTGCACAAGATTACTGTTTGGTCAGTTCTTTGACTAGGTTTTTCTCTTTATTTTGTTCCCTTTAATTTTATATTATTCCCAAATATGCATTTATACACTCCACACATAAATCGAAATTTAAAAATCTGAAAATAAACTATAGGTTATTTCCAAAACACATTTAGAGATTCACATTTTAACAGTAAAGTTGTATGCAGGTAAAAAGAAGTATAACTTTATATTCTTTTATTTTCTTTTTAGAATATGAATACATATCTTCCACCCATATTCACACATTACAATGTGTGAATACAAATGGTAGGTCAATTCTAGAGTCCATTAAGAGATTCACATTATAATAACACAGTTGCTTTCAGATACAATGAAATATAACAATAAAGTTCCTGCCAACTGGGGATTTGGTATTCGCATCCATAAATGAGGGAAACCATTTGCCTTTTTTTGTTGTTTTTCTGAGTATGTGTTACTTCACTTAGCATAATGTCTTTAAGTTGCATCCATTTACCTGTAAAGTGCATGATGTCATCTTTCTTTACTGCTGCATAGAACTCCATTGTGTAGATGTACAATGATTTTTGTTATCCAGTCATCAGTTGAGGGGCATTTGGGAAGGTTCCAGTTCCAGAAAGCTGCAATAAATATAACTGTGCATGTATCTTTGTGGTAGGATGCATCTTGTGGGTATATATCCAGGAGTGGTATGGCTGGGTCTGGTGTTAGGCACATTTTGAGTCTTTTAAAGGTTCTCCACACTGCTTTTCACAGTAGTTGTACCAGTTTACATTCCCACCAGCAGTGGATGATTGTTCCCTTTTCCCCCTACCTCTCCAGCATTTGGTGTCTTTTGTTTTCTTGATCTTGGCTAGTCTTATTGCAGTGAGATGATACCTTAATGTGGTCTTAATTTACATTTCTTTAATTATTAATGATGTTGAACACTTTTTAAATTGTTTCTCAGCCATCTTTACTTCCTTACTGGTTAAGTCTCTGTTCATCTCTTTACTCCATCTTTCGAGTAGGTGATTTGTTTTCTTCTGTGTTTTTTAAGTAGTTTATATATTCTGGGTATTAATGCTCTGTCAGATGTATCAGTAGTGAAGGTTTCCTCTGACTCTGTGGGTTTTCTCTTCACTTCCTTGATTTTTTCTTTAGCTGTACAAAAGCTTTTGAGCTTGATGAGGTCTCACTTGTCAGCTGTTGTCCGTATTTCCTGTGCAGCTGCTGTTTGTTTTAGAAAGTCTTCAAAAAAAATTAAAAAAAAAAAGAAAGTCTTTTCCTATGCCTATGTCTTATAGGTTGCTGCTGAATTTTTCTTCTATCACCTTCAGAGTTTTAGGTTTCAGGTTGAGATCTTTGATCTACTTGGATTTTATTTTGGTACAAGGTGAGAGGTAGGGGTTTAATTTTGTTCTTCTACAAATGATGATCCAGTTTTGCCCACACCATTTGCTGAAGATGCTATCTTTAGTCCATTGAGTTTTTTTGGCCCCTTTGTCAAATATAAGGTGGCTCAAATCTGGATCTTCAATTTTGTTCCTTTGGTCAATGTGTCTGTTTTTTNTTTTTTTTTGCCAGTACCAGGCTGTCTATATGACTATGACTATAGCCCTGTAATATAGCTATTCAGGGTCTTTTGTTTTTCCATATGAATTTAAGGATTTTTTTTCCAAGAATGTGAAAAAGCTCATGGGGATTTTGATTGGGATTGCATTGAATCTGTATATTAATTTGGGTAGAATCAACATTTTTACTGTATTAATTTTTTCAGTCCATGGGATCGGAGGTCTTTCCATCTTTATATGTCATTTTCAATATCCTTCTTCAGGGTTTTAAAATGTTTGTAGAGGTGTTTGGTGTCTTTGGTTAGGTTTATTCCTAGATATTTTATTTTACTTTTTTTCCTTTTTGGGGGGGTATTTTTGAGGCAGGGTCTCCCTTTTAGTACCACCTGTCCTGGAGCTCACTCTGTAGACCAGGCTGCCTTGAAATCACAGAGATCGTCCTACCTCTACCTCCTGAATTCTGGGATTAAAGGTGCCCAGCTATTTTATTTTATTTATTTATTTTATTTTATTTTATTTTATTTGAGGCTATTGTGATTGGGAAGTTCTCCTTATATTCCTTCTCCAGTTGCTTATTCTTGGTGTAAAGAAAGGCTACTGATTTTTCTAGGTTTATTTTGTATCCCACCACTTTACCAAAACTTTTAATCGTGTCTAAGAGTTTTCTGCTGGAGTTTTTAGCATCCCTTAGTTAAACTATCATATCACCTGCGAAAAGGGATAGTTTTACTTCCTCTTTTCCAATTAGTACTCCTTTAATTTCACTTTCTTGCCTAATTGCCCTAGCAAGGATTTCAAGCACTATATTGAAGAGGAGTAACAATAGGGGACAGCCTTGCCTTGTTCCTGCCTTTATGAGGAATGCTTCCAACTTTTCTCCATTTAGGATAATGTTGGCTGTGGGTTTCTTCTATATAGCTTTGATTACATTGAGGAATGATCCGTCCAGTCCAATTCCCTCTAGGACTTTAAGCATGAAGGGATGCTGGATTTTGTCAAAAGCCTTTTCTGCATTGATTGAGATGATCATGTGTTTTTTGTCTTTCAGTCCATTTATGTGTTTTATGATATTTATTGATTTACATATGTTGAACCATCCCTGCATCTCTGGTATGAATCCAACTTGATCATAATGGATTATATTTTTGATGTGGGTCTGTATGTGATTTGCAAGTATTTTGTTGAGAGTTTTTGTATCTTTGCTCATTAATGATATGGGTCTATAATTTTCTGTCTTGTTTGTGTATTTGCCTGGTTTTGGTATTAGAGTGATGCTGGCTTCATAGAAGAAATTTGGGATATTTTCCTCTGTTTGTATCCTTCTGAAAAGTTTGAGTAGTAATGATTGTAAGACATCTTTAAATGTTTTATAGAATTCTGCTGTGAAACCATCTGGGCCTGGGCTTTTTTTAGTTGGGAGGCTTTTTATTACATCTTCAATTTCCTCAAGAATTATGGGTCTCTTTAGGCTGTCAATCTCTTCTTGGTTAAGCTTTGGTGAATCCCAGGATTTCAGATATTAATCCATTTCTCTTAGGTTTTCAAATTTAGTAGAGTATAGGTTTTTGAAGTATTCTCATATGATTGTCTGGATCTTTTCTTTATCTCTTGTGATGTTTCCCCTTTCATCACGAATGCTATTGATTTGGAGTTGCTCCTTTTTTCTTTTGGTTAACTGGGCTAGAGGTCTATTTTGTTTATCTTTTCAAAGAACCAGCTTCTGGATTCACTGATTTTATTTTTGTATTGTTTTCTTTGTATTTCATTGATTTCTGCTCTGATTTTTATTTCTTCCTATCTATTGGGTTTACGGTTCATTTATTTTTGTTTCTCAAGTGTTTTTAACTGCAGTGTTAGATCATTTATTTGTTCTCTTTCTGTTTTTTGTTTGTTTGTTTTATTTTTTGTATGTGTATGAATGTACTATCTGCATGTAGGTTTGTGCACCCGTGTCGTGCAATGCCGTGGAGGTCAGAAGAGGGTCTCAGTTTCCCCTGGAACTGGAGTTCTCCTGGAATTGGAGTTATAGACAGTTCTTAGCCACCATATGGGTGCTGGGGATCGAACCCGGGTCCTCTGCAAGAGCAGTCAGTGCTCTTAACCACGAGGCTATCTCTCCAGCCCTGTTTGTTTGTTTTTTCAATGTGGGCACTTAGGGCTATAAATTTCCCTCTCAGGACTGACTTTAATTTTTCCCACAGGCTTTATTGTGTTGTATTGTCATTTTTTTTTAGTTCCAGGAATGCTTTTATTTCATTCTTTATTTCTTCCCTGACCCACTCATTATTCAGTATTGTGTTGTTTAGTCTCCATGTGTTCTTCTAGTTAGTAGGGCTTACCCTGGTGTTAATATTGAGCTTTATTGCATTGTGGTCTGATAGAATGCATGGAATAATTTCAATCCTTTTGTATTTGTTGACATTTCTTTTTTGTCCCGGTATGTGATTGATTTTGGAGAATGTTCCCTGGGGTGCTGAGTAGAAAGTATATTCTCTGGTGTTTGGGTGGAATATTCTGTAGATATCTGTGAGGTGCATTTGGTGTATCGTATTGCTCAGTTCTGATGTCTATCTGTTTATTTTTTTGTCCAGTTGACCTATTCAAGGGACACAGTGGGGTATTGAAGTCCCCCACTATTAGCATGCTGGGATTAATTTGTGTATTGAGGTCCTTAAGGATTGTGTTTATAAAGTTCGGTGCACCAGAGTTTGGTGCTTAAGCATTTAAGATTGTGAAATCTTCCTGGTTAATTTTTCCACTGATAAGGATGTAATGGCTTTCTTTGTCTCTTCTGATTAATTGTACTCTGAGGTCTATTTTGTCCATTAGAATAGCCACTCCTGCTTGCTTTTTGGTGCCATTTGTTTGGAATATTTTTTCCATCCTTTCACTCTAAGGTGGTGTCTGTCCTTGAGGGTGAGATGGGTTTCTTGTAGGCAGCATATAGATGGATTCTGCTTCCTAATCCATTCTCTCAGTCTATGTCTTTTGATTGGGGAGTTTAGACCATAAATATTTAAGGTTATTATTGAGAGAAGTGTATTTTTTCCTTTCAATTTATTTTTTATTTGCATTCTTGGTCTAGGTATTTATTTATTCTGTTATGCTTTTTTAAATTTCTGTCTTGAGTTGCTTAAGGATAGTTGCTACTTTCCTCTGTTCTTTGAATTGCTTTGAGTATTTGTTCTTTCATTTTGTTTATGTCATGAAAGATTTTTCTTTCTCTTTCAGCTATGATTGACATTTTTGCTGGGTATAGTACTCTGGGTTGGCATCTAAAATCATTTAGCAGTGGAAAGACTTTGGTCCATTTAGTTCTGGCTTTCCTTGTTTGCACTGAGAAACCAGCTGTGATTCTGATGGGCTTCTCCTTACATATAACTTGTTGTTTTTCTCTTATGGCTTTCTGTATTTTGTCTTTGTTTTGAGCATCTAGTGTTTTAACTATGATATGATGTGGGGAATTTCTTTTCTGGTCTTGTCTATTCGGTGTTCTATGTCCTTCTTGTATTTGTATGGGTTTGTCTTTTTTCAGTTTGGGGAAATTTTCTTCTATTATTCTGTTGAAGATCTGGTCAATAGTGTTGTCTTGAGATTCTTCTTCCTCTATCCCTATGATGCAGAGGTTTGGTGTTTTCATAGTGTCCCACATTTCATGGTTGTTTCACTCGTGTTTTTTTTTTAATTTTCCATAAACTTTACTTGAGGGTTCTAGATGTGTTATCCTGTAGGTCTGATAATATTTTTTTCTGCTTCATCCATTCTGCTTCTGAGGCTTTTTCCCATCCTTTCCTGCTGATTGGATGAATGTTCAATTTCCTTTTTCAATTCATCCTGTGGTTTCTTCAGTATTCCCACTTCCTTTTGGAGCTTTTTATTCTCTTCTTGTAGCTCCTTATTTCACTGCTCAGTTTCTTTTTTCCTTTCAGCCTGAGATCTTTTCAGTGTTTCCACTTCCTTCAAGAGTTTGTCATTCTCTCTCTCTAGTTCTTTTCTGAATTTGTATTTTTCTTCCTCTAGTTCCTTTCAGAGTTTGTATTTCCCTTCCTCTAGTTCTTTTTTGGAGTTTGTCAATCTCTCCCTTTAGTCTTTCTGGAGTTTATCATTCTTTCCTTCTAGTTCCTTTATGAGTTTTCATTCTCTCCCTTTAGTTCTCTGATTTGTTATTTATATTCTTTGAATATGTCTATAACTTTTCTTCTAAGGTTGGTGTCTTGGTTTCCTTCCTGGGAGATCTTGTTGGGATCTTCTATAGGACTGGGTGAGTTCGGTGGGGATTTATTATGAGCTTTACCCACATTATTTTTCCGTTGTGTCTTTGGAATGTGTATTGGTTTTATGTTGTTGTTTTTTGTTGTTGTTGTTTGTTTGTTTGGCTTCTGTTGCTAATCTCAAATGTTAATATGGAGGGCTGGTTGGTCACTCAGTTTGCTTCCTGCTGGTTTCTTCCTCAGGTTTGTCTGTGCAGTCTAGAATCAGACACTGCTGGATTATCCCAGCCACAGTAAATCACAGCACCAGCTGTTTATACTTTCCACCACAGTACCAGAAGCTTGAGCAGAGGGCAGGGGTTGGGGAGGTTACTCTTTGGGCCCCATGTCAGACCCCACATGGGCAACAAGTGTGTGCACTGCTGGCTGTGCTTCTATCCATGCACACTGTTCCTCTCTATGGTTCTAGCAGTGGGTGGCAGATGCCTGGGGTGGGTGGCAGATGGCCAGGGTGGGCAACTGCAAGCCTGCAAGCCAGACACCCACCTGGGTGACCAGTGTGTGTGCTACTGGCTGTTCTTCCATCCATGTACCCAGTTCCTCTCTATGTTCCAGCAGTGGGCAGCAGAATACAGAAACAGGTACACAGCTCTCCAACCTAAAATAATATATCAAATAACATTTTTAAGAACACTGTGGTTCATGGATATATTTTTAATGACATTTCTAGCATGTCTTTAAAATACCCATTTAGGGGCAGGAGAGATGGCCTAGCGGTTAAGAGCACCGACTGTTCTTGCAGAGGACCTGGGTTTGATCCCCAGCACTCACATGGCGCTGAGAACCGTCTTTAACTCCAGTTCCAGGGGAATCCAACACCCTCTTCTGACCTCCAAGGCATTGCACGACACAGGTGCACAGACCTACATGCAGACAGTACATTCGTACACATAAAAAATAAATAAATAAAAAGAAAAAAAAAGAAAATACCCATTTAGGTTTATTTTCAGTGATATTGCCCAAATTTCTTATTAGTCCTTGTGATTAAAGGAAACACATTTCGAGTACTTATGACATTTCATCAAATTCACTAGAAGTTAACTGAAAAGGTTAGTCTAGAAAATAATAAGTTTCATATATCTGCAGCAAACACTTAACAATGAAATCCCACTGATATGTACAATGCGTGCCTGTTAATCATAGAATATCTTAAAAAATTATCCACTGCTTGACCAGAGTAAGTTAAAACAATCAACTGGTAAAACCTTCATTTTAATATACTTATTTTTTATATAAGACTCTCTAGTTGTAGAAAACACATCTTTGGGGGCTGGAGAGATGGCCTAGAGGTTAAAAGCACCAACTGCTCTTGCAGAGGACCCGGGATTGATTCCCAGCACCCATATGTCAGCTAAGAACCGTCTATAACTCCAGTTCCAGGGGAATACGACAACTTCTTCTGACCTCCGCAGCATTGCACTACATGGGTGCACAAACCTACATGCAGACAGTACATTCATACACATAGAAGAATAAATAAAAATTTAAAAAAACACATCTTCGAATACTACACATGCAAATTATTAAATTTGTGGTGCGTTTTTTTTATTCAATTGCAAAATGTTGCATAGCTGAATTCTACAACACAGAATACCTATGTAGAAAAATATAAACCACAGGTGGATGAAAACATATACTTAGAAAATGAAATATCTTAGTAATTGGAAAATACATGATAAAATGGGTAATGATGAATAGATATTTATCTAAAATAAGAGCTGCCATACCACTTTTTCTTTCAATTTGCAAAAGAGTTATTATGAATTTTCATGCAGTTATTTAGAAAACAATAGAAAATAAACTAGAAAATTATAACTTGAAAAGTGATATAGGGGCTGTAGAGATGGGTCATCAGTTAAGAGCACTGACTGCTCTTCCAGAGGACCCAGGTTTGATTCCCAGCACCCACATGGCAGCTAAGAACAGTCTTTAACTCCAGTTTCAGGGGAATCCAACACCCTCTTCTGACCTCTGCAGCACTACACGATATGGGTGCACCAACCTACATGCAGACAGTACACTCATACATATAAAATAACAAATAAAACTTTTAAAAAAGTTATATAGTGTATTTTAGTAAATTTAAAGCATACAGTGATGAATTTGAGGTTTGCTGATTATCACGTCTTTCCTCCATTGAGTCTTCTTGGCCCCTTGTCAAATATCAGGTGGCTGAAATTATGTCTGCTCAAGTTTGAGTCTTCCATTTTGTCCCATTGTTCAACAGGTATGTTTCTGAGCCAGTACCAGGCTGGTTTTGTGAATGTAGCCCTGGAATATACTTTGAAGTCTGGTATAGTAATCCCCCCTGCATTACTCTTTGTGCTCAAGTTTGCTTTGGCTATCGAGGTACTTTTGTTTTTCCATTTTATGATTATTTTTCTAATTCTTTGAAGAAAGTCATGAAGATTTTGATTGAATTGCATTGATATACACTTTGGAAAGGATGGTCATTTTTATTATATTATTTCAAATCCATTAATATGGGAGGTTCTTCCATTTTCTGGTGTCTTCCTTAATCTCCTTCTTCAAAGATTTAAACTTTTCATTGTGCAGGCCTTTAATGACTTTATTTAGGGTTGTTACAAGATAGTGTTTGAGGCTATTTTGAATTAGAGTGTCTTCTTGTAGACCTTCTCCAATTGTTTGTGTTTGGTATATAGAAAGGCTCCTGATTTTTGTAGATTAATTTTGTAACCTGCCACTTTAGTCCAACTGTTAATCTTGTCTAGGAGTTTTCTCCTGGAATTTTTGGCATCCGTTAGGAATAACATCATGTCATCTGCAAAAAGGGATAGTTTGATCTCCACATTTCCAATCAGTACTCTTTTAATTCTCTTCTCTCTCTTATTGCTCCAGCAAGGGTCTCAAGCACTATACTGAAGAGGAGTGGAGATAGTTGGTGGCCTTTCTGGGTTTGTGACTTTAAGGGGAATACTTCTAATTTTTCACCATTTAGAATGATGTTGGCTGTGATTTAGTTTTATATGACTTTAATTATGTTGAAGCAAACCAACAACATTGCTATCCACCTCCAAACCCTTTTTATCATGCCAAAAAGAAACTCTACTTTGACCCATCAGCTCATTTGGACTACACTCATAAATTTCTTATCATGGGTCCTACAATATGAGACCTGAAAGTCTAACATTAGAGATCATGATAACCTATTTCAGCTGCTGAAATTTCTTTTTCAGCACTTCTATTTGTAATGATTGATATTTTATAGATTTTACTCTTTATTGGAGACTTCCAAAAAAAAAAAAAAAGAGAGAAAATTCACTTTCTACAAAATAGAAAAATGGAATAAATCTCATCGTATCTTGCAAAGAAATGAATCTAATCCAATATTATCAAATGCAATGTCTCTGTGGCTAACCTGTATAATTTTTCCTAATCACTTTTTACATGTTATAATTCAAGATAAAAGAAGATAAGTAACACTTTCTTTTACTTGTAGGACAATTTAAAGGAATTAAGCTTAAATTTACTTCCCAAATAAGTAGCATACAGTCAATCAGAAACAGTTTGGGTAAATTTAATGAAAACTTATGCCTTGGCTCCTGTTTATGGGTATGTGTAATGCAACTTAGGCATCTATAGGTCAAAACATAAAAATTTAAAAAAAGAGGGAGGTGGGAGGTGGGAGGTGTACCCCTTCTGGGATTCAAATGGAAAACTCTGTGTTCTAATCCTATTGATAAATTTTCAATTTTTGAGATCTTTAAACTAACAATGGGAGGAGAATTGTATTCCCACAGGTAAAAATCACCAATCTAAATGCCTGAAAATGTACAAATTTTGGCTGTGCAGGATGGACTGGGAAATGCCAGCAGAGTGGCTGACCCACCTGAACATTAAAGAAAGCAGATCCTCAGACTGCCTGAGTCACAGACACTGAGCATCTCGCTGAATACTATTGGGGTTAACTGTTTATAATGAGCCCTAATGAAGTTTACCTTCCAGATGCTGAGAAACCTTCCCACCTCTCTCCTTTATAGGAAAAAGAAAAACATGATGTTACTGAAATCATTCCCTAACTGTAAATTAGAGCCAGCTGTTATAGTGGTTATTTCTTATAAAACAGGTATAACTACCCTTTTCTAATTGACTGATAGGCATAGGAACTGTGAAAGGATAATTCTCTATCTAGAGCCAAATTCAATAGTAAAGTCTTTATAAGCTGTGTAATTAAGCAAAATACATTAGTACAGGAAAGCTCTGACATCAACAATGAATCATTCTGCCTAGGAGATGTTGGCTAGGGGATTCAACTCCCCAAATTATAAAGGCCTTTTGCCTATAAGTGGGATATCTTCAAGGAGAAAAGCAGTAAGTCCCTATTGTTGAAGACCTGGTGTGAGCATGAAAAAATGTTATGAGATGTCACTTGCTAACGTACAACTGGCCTCTGAAATGCAAGAGAGCATTACCAAAGGCCGCTAAAGCAATACAGCAAAATATTGGTCTCCTTGAGACAAGCAAGACTCCTCCATTAGTATCAGCTACACCTCAACTGCCTGGAGATACTGTGCAACAGTGGCAGCCATGTGTCTATATATATCCCAAATCCAATTGGCTATTAGCTCTCTCCTTGGAGGAATAGCTCACAGCAGATGCCACAAGCTTATGTCCTCTATTGGTTAGATGTTATAAGCCACAATAAGAACTTGTCACCCTTTATAGAGAAACCACAGTTTGTGGATTAGCATACCATCCAAGCATCTGTGTCTATGCTCACAGCTTAGCTTGCCATAATAATTAGTACTGCTTAAATGCTTGTACATCCAATTGCTTGTGCTTTGTTAGTATGACTAAAAAGGTATCACTGGATAAGCTGTCAAACCATGAAGGGAAACAACCTGAACAGACTGGAGTCCAAAATGACAACTCCAAAGAAAGTAGACTGTTTTTCTTTCCTTCTCACCCATGGTGTGCCCCTTTCCCCAAGCCTAGGGAACAAATTGCGGAAGAGAAGGCATGGTAGAGATTGGGCTGCAGAGAAATAGGGGTGAATCATGAGACTATAGCAATATAGACTGGACGCCTAATTAATCAACATGCCTGTGCATACAAGCTCCAACTGGACTATGGGAACCTTGGTTTTTTCAAAATTTGGACATAGATATGTGCAAATGCACCAATTACCTAATCGTCTGGCAAACTGAGTAGCTACGTCAATGTTATCTGAAAAAAACTGTGTTGTGTTGTAGAATCCCTTAAAATAACAAAATAAAAGGAGAAAATAAAAGAATGATAAAATGAACCGGCTGAAAATTTCATCTTAAGACCTTGAATTACTTACTCATTCCCTTGAGCTAGCATTGGTTGTTTAAAAACACAAACATTGAAAAGACTAAAATAAATAAATAAATAAATAAATAAATAAATAAATACACCAAACATGAAAAGATATGTAAGTAATTATGATGGTTGAATATTAATTTTTAGCCTTTTATTTGTTAATAACTGATCTGTTTTTTTCAACATGTTCGTTTTTATTGAATTCAGATATTGCCTATGAATGAGAACTAATGAGTCCCTCCCAACTTTAAATACTTGATGCAAAGTAGAGGAGTCTCTGTTACAAATTTGCAAATGACAGAAATGTTCCTTCGCCCTCAGTAAGTATGCATACCTGGATAAATTCATTAGGATAATGGAAACTCTTGTTGGTGTAAGAAATAAACATAGCAGGGTGTGGTGGTGCACGCCTTTAATCCTAGCACTTAGGAGTCGATGCAGGGGATCTTTGTGAGTTCAAGGGGCCAGCCTGGTTATCGAGCGAGTTCCAGGGACAGCTGGGGCTACGGGAGACCCCTGTCTCAAAAAGACCAAAAAAAAAAAAAAAAAGAAGCAAAAAGTCTGAATGAATGCTTAGAACAATAAACACACATACAAAAAAAGAAAAAAAATTATATATATATATCTATATAAATATATATATATAATTATATATATATATAATTTGGGTCTTTTGGGGGGGTCTTTTTTTTTTGAGACAGGGTCTCCCTGTAGTCCCAGCTGTCCTAGAACTCACTCTGTAGATCAGGCTGGCCTTGAACTCACAAAGATCTACCTGCCTCTGCCTCCTAAGTGCTAGGATTAATATATTACTATTATTAGCAGCGGTAAGAATTGGAGAAATGAGAAATAGGGTAGATCAGCATGGAAAAGATACCTCACTACAAAGAATAAGCTTAGAGATGAGTGATATATAACTAATCACCATGAACTCTTTCATAGATTATGGAATTATGAAGATGTTTTGAAATGGAATTAGACACAATGGGATATCTGGATAATAACAAGAAGTTTATTAACAAAGTTTAGAACCAGTAGCAAAGTAACCACAAGGATTAAACTAAAGAAGCCATCTGGAATCGAATCGCAGACAGCCTTATATTATATGCTAAGTGTACTAAGTCATCTGAATTTTCTCCAAAAATAGAAAATTTTTATTTGTCTTGCAGTTTTTATTTGTGAGTGTGAAGGGAGAAGTTGGAGAACAATATCTGGTGTGGGGCTTCACCTTCTGTCTTGTTTCAAGTGGGATTTCACTTCACTTATTTCTTACTTCTGTAAATCCCAAGATAGTGATTCTCCTGCCTTTGACGACCATCTCTTTCTATGGTGGAAATACAGGGTATTGTAGAAAGATGACTTTATTAGGGAAATGATTTACTTAGAATTCTATTATAATAAGATACTCCTGGTACCATGGAAGATGTTTCTGGTTTGCACAATAGATGGTCACATAGGAGTTTAAGGAAGTTAATTTTTCCTTGATAAGTATGTTTGGATTTTGTTTGGGACATGAAAGCATACTGAATTGTATCAGAAGGGAGGGAAATAGGGAGGGAAATGTTTCCTCATAGGGAACATTTAAGCTGCATCTTGCAAAAGAAGAATGTTTCTTATATTTTACAGAAAATATGGGGATATGTGTTAGAGATTGAAAACCTAAGGAAAAGGGGGGGATTGGGAAAACTCATATACATGGAAATCATGTCCTGATCACTAAAAGTTTATGTCTGAGATGTAAGACCACAGAGGAAATGTCAGAGATAAAACCGACAGTCTCATTTCTAAGAGTAATAAAGGACATTGGCAGAAAAGCTATTAAAAATAGGAACCTGGGATGAACCTGAATAATTTAGCAGTGATATGTGTGATCAGTGGGCTGTGGGTGAAATAGAGCATAGATTTATTTTATATGTAATATTAATTATATATATCACAGTAATATTGTTAATTGCATTATTAACACAATAATATACTGAAAGAACTTTTTTTGGCTTAGATCGGAAGTCACCTAAATTTTGATTCAAAACATATAATTAAAATTCTTTCAAAAATATATGTACTTGTTTGTATTTTTCTAGAATTAAGCTTAATAAGTAAACATGCTTCTTATTTTCTAAGAGTAAAGAGGACTGGCTGTTAGCCCCATCAAGCATTCCAAAGAAATCCTGTTTATTCAGATGCTTTAGTCATCAGGGCCTTTGGATCTCATTTTTCTCTGTTTCAGCTGATTGGTCAGACATAAACTTTGAACTTAATGTTCTGTAAGGAGTATTGGAAAGCGTTTAAGTGGATTCAAGCTGAACATGAACAGTAAGAAAATCCCTATAAAATGTATAACTTAACATTCTCAAAGAAAATAAAACCAAATACATCTATCCTTATGGGGAATTTTCTCCTATATTATTTGTTTACTTTTTACACTGTCTCTCTGTAGCCCCAGCTAGCCTGAAATTTGCTCTGTAGAACAAGCTGACCTCATAGAGATTTGCTTACTTCTACCTCCAGAGAGCTGATATTAAATCATGTCTAGTTCTGGCCTCTTCTTCACTTGATTTCTCTGAAATTATAGGGAACATTCCTCAACATAATTAAAGCTATATACAACAAACCCATAGTCGACATCATTCTAAATTGAGAAAAATTAGAAGCGTTCCCTTTAAAGTCAGGAACCTAACAATGCTGCCCACTAGCTCCACTCCATTTCAATATAGTGCTTGAAATTCTTGCTAGAGCAATAAGACAAGAGAAGGAAATTAAAGGAGTACTAATTGGGAAAGAGGAGGCCAATCTATCCCTTTTTATGGATGACATAATATTATACATAAGGGATGCCAAAAACTCTACTAGAAAACTCTTACAAATTATTATCAGTTTCAAAATGTGGCATGTCACAAAATAAATCCATAAAAATCAGTATCCTTTCTATATGCCAATAGCAAGTCATTGGAGAAAGAGTAAATGGAAACCCTTCCATTTCCAATAGCCTCAAAAATATCTCAGAGTAAACCTAACCAAAGACATTAAAGACCTCTAAAATGATTTTTTTTATTAATTTTATTTATTTCTGTATGTGTATGAATGTACTGCCTGCATGCAAGTCTGTGCACCCGTGTCGTGCAACGCCGCGGAGGTCAGAAGAGGGTCTCGGATTCCCCTGGAGCTGGAGTTCTCCTGGAATTGGAGTTTCAGACGGCTCTCGGCTGCCATGTGGGTGCTGGGGATCGAACCCGGGTCCTCTGTAAGAGCAGTCGGTGCTCTTAACCGCTAGGCCATCTCTCCAGCCCCAAAATGATTTTTTTAAGAAGGAGATTGAGGAAGACATCAGAAAATTGAAGGATCTCCCATGCCCATGGATTGGAAGAATTAATATAATAAAAATGACTTTCCTACCCAAATTAATATATAGATTCTTATGCAATCCTAATCAAATTCCCCATGCCCTTTTTTCCAGAATTAGAAAAAAACTAAAATTCAAATGAAAAAACAAAAGATCCCCTAGCCAAAACAACCTTGAGCAAACAGAGTAATGCAGGGTGAATTACTTTACCAGATTTCAATCACTACTATAGAGCTATAGTCATTAAAACAACATGGTACTGGCACAAAAATATACCTGTAGATCAATGGAATAAAATTGAATACCCAGACTTGAGTATATACAATTTCAGCTAACTTATATTTGACAAAGGAGCCAAGAACACTGACTGTAGGAAAGGCAGTATCTTCAGGAAGTGGTGCTGTCAAAACTGAATCACCTTCTATAGAAGAATGAAATTAAACCACTACCTTTCACCTTATACAAAAATCAACTCTAAATGGATTAAATGCCTCATTGTGAAACCTGAAACTCCGAAAATGTTAGAAGTATACTTTGGCAGTTACCTACAAGGCTTTCTAAATCAGACAACAGTTGCACAGGAATTAAGATCAATAATCAACAAGTGGAAACTCATTAAGTTAAAATGCTTCTGTACAGCAAAAGAAACAATCAAAGAAGTGAAGAGAAAGCCCACAAAGTTGGAGGAAATCTTCACCAGTGGTACAACTGACAGAGATTTAACATCCAGAATATATAAATTATTCAAAAAAGGACCCAATATACAAATGACCAAATTAAAAGATGGGATAAAGACCTGAACAGAGACTTCACAAGAGAAAAAAATAAAAATGGTCAATAAACATCTTAAAAAGTGTTCAACATCATCAGTAGTTAAGGAAATGCATAACAAAACCACTTTAAGATGTTCTCTTACACTGGTAAGATTGTCTATGATCAAGAAAACAAATGACACCAAATGCTAGAGAGGGTGAGGAGAAAAGGAAACACTCATTCACTGCTGGTGGAATTGCAAACTTGTGCAACCCCTAGGGAAATCAGAAATCTTTTGTTTTTGGTTTTCAGTTTTGGTTTTCTTTTTTGGTCCTTTTGAGACAGGGTCTCCCTGTAGTCCCAGCTGTCCTGGAACTCACTCTGTAGACCAGGCTGCCTTGAACTCACAAAGATCCGCCTGCTTCTGCCTCCCAAGTACTAGGATTAAAGGCCTGCGCCACCACGCCCAAAATCAGAACTCTTTTTTTTTTTTAATTTAATTTTTATTGATGGTTTGTGCATTTCGTACATCATTTTCCAATTTAGATCAGGCATATTTCCCTTTCCCTTTCCCCCCACCCCCACCCCATCCCAGATCACGTATTCTGCCATAACTGTCCTGCATCTTTCAGGTTTTTTTTTTTTTTTCATTTTTTAGCTATAAGTGATAATCCATGAGTATAAGCATCCTTCATGCAAAACCAAGCTACAGACTGTTTCGCCCCAAACCCCCACTCATCCCCCATCCATTAGTGGGGTCGCCCCTGAAGGTTGTTTTGTTCAAGTCACAGTTGATCACAAATGAGTGTACCGAACACAGCGCTGTAGTTCACGTTTCACTCATACAGCATTCCACTGTTCACCGCCTCCCCCTTTCAATCCACCCCCGCCTTCTCCCCACCCTGCCCTCTCTGCTTCCGCAGATCTGTGTGCCCCTAGGCTTCGAAAAGGGCAAGGATGAGAAAAAAACTGCATCCTATCCGCGCGCGTGGTGTCGGAGCTGTATGACTTGGATTCTGGTCAATTCTGGTGTTTCCTTTCATGGGATGAAGTTTGTTTCTTTGGAGAAACTCCTTTCGATCCTACTAGTGAAGCACATGCATTCTAAGATTATATAGTCATTTAAGCAGCACTAATAGTTATGGTAGCTTACTTTGGCATACCGGCCACCATATGTTTGGTATGATATTTGTTAATCTCATGATCTCATTTTTACATCCCTGTTAAATAGACAGGGTCTTTTAACTTGTGCTTAAAATCATCGTCCTACTGTAGCAGATGTGCGCTTGTGGCATCCGCATGGGTTATGTCCAAGGAAAGAGCCACATAGCCAATTAGATTTGCTGTATACAGACACATGGCTGCCTCTGCTCCACAGTATTTCCAGGACAGTGAGGTGTAGCGGTGTCTGACGGTGGCAGTCTTTGCTTGACTCAGGAGACCCTATTTGCTTTTGGGTTTAGTGCCTTTGGTCAACACTCTCTGGATTTCCAGGACCATCTGTACACTTTACAAGTGTGCGTCTCATACATCCTACCTCCCAGGTTAACGCAGGTCTTGCCCACAGGGTCTTACTCGCCTCTCCTCACTGCAGTATCCCAATCTTAGGGCCAAGGAGCCCTTACCTTTTGTGGGGCCTGTGACTCCCCTGGCCAAACACCCCCTGGTAGAACAATCACTTGCTGTATGTACTAGAAGCTCCTCATGCATAGTATTAATACTTGCCAAGGTGCAGAGCCCAATGACGATTTATGATAGAGGGCCCTGGTCCGGATTACATCCGATTAGAGTATAATCCTGGTCACAGTGTCGGTACGTCAGTTAGGCAAGAAAAACAGGCAGTGTTACCGGGGTGTTTAATGAAATAAGAGACTCCGATCTGAAGTAGGGCTTTCTAATAGGTTACAGTTGGACGGAGAATGGAAGGTCAGTCACTCGTCACGAGTCGTTCCCTGTTCTATGGGGGGGGGGCAATGCAGAAGTATAAAAACCTTTGTTTGCACCTAGAAGGTATTAAGTTTGACATTAGTACTCTCATTTAAAACAAGTTGTTAAATGTAGGATCCACAAAAGGTTTCGATGTTTATGGCAATCTGCTGTCTTTTCTTCCTTTTCAATGTCAACAGACGGGTCAACACTTGGGTCATTGTGCCTCTTTTGGTACATCTACTCAATGCAAGCTGGATCTTTTCTCTTCTCAGCCCGTTAAGTTGGTGTGACATTTTGTCCTGTTTGGAACCAACAAATCTTTTCCCGTAGTGTTTTAAGATTTGAATTGCAAGGTTTTTGACTAAAAGGTTTTATTTCTTGTCTGTTATCCCCCCCCCCCCTTTTTTTTTACCCAGGAGTCTCCAGAAGACAGTTGTATTATACATAACTATAGGGTGGAATCAAGGCACAGATTTCATCAAATTCACCCATGTTGTTTTGGGTGACTATATATGATTAACTTGGGAAGCAAACTTAATTTTTGCATTAAATCATCTTAAAGAGAATGCTACAAGGTGATACTGTACAACAGAGAAATTATAGAGAACATTTGTATGTGCCAATCCCAAAGTTATTGCTCTACAGATTTTGTGTAAAACAAATGTGGACAACAGCGAATTATATCTACATTTAACTCAGATGCATTACCGTTTTTATCAGAGTCTGTAAACCAATGTTGTTTAATATACACATATTTACTTTTACTAAGTCCTAAAACACCATGTATCCTGTAGACATTGTCTAGGCAAAACTGAGTACTTGCTGAACTCACATCAATTAAATATGCCTTGATCGAATATACATCCGTGTCCCTCTCCCACCCATCCCCCCTTCCCAATTCACCATTTCAGTCCAGAACTCTTAAAAGACTAAAACGAACTTAACATTTGACCCAATTATACCACTCCAAGGTATAAACCAAAAGGATTTATCCTATAAAAGAGATAAGTGCATAATTTTGTTTATTGTGGCTCTTTTCCTAATAGAAAAGATCTGAAAGCAGCCCTCAACTGAATAGTGGATAATTACGATGTAGTACATTTATATAATGGAGCTCTATGCAGCAGTGAAGAAAGATGACATCATGACATTTTAGACAAATGGGTGGAACTAGAAGCTGTTATGCTAAGTGAGGTAATACAGTCTCAGAAAAACTAATGATGTATATTATCCCTCAGTTATGTTTCCTGACATCAAATCCTTATTTAAATGTCATGGTGGGTAACTGATCAGTAAGATAACATCACATTGACTGTTAGTACTATAGATATTGCTTGAAGTATATGTCTATATTTTCTTCAATTCTAAGATTTATGAGGAAAATACCCAAATATCTTTTTTAAGCACACTAAAATATACATCAACTCATATGTAATTTAGAGATGTAAAGTTATATTTTTACCTCTATACAAGTTTATGGTAAAACTGTGATCCCCTAAATATGTTTTAGAATTACATTATAGTTTATCTACAGACTTTGTAAATTTGCTGTATGTAAGGAATGTAAAAACAGACTAACATAGAATCATGAACATCAAAGACTGGAATAGATGCTGCCAAACCAGAGAGGTGAAGTGTTGCTTAGAGTACTGGCCTGCCAGAAAGCTGTGATACACTTCAAGTAGAAAATATATTGTTTCATAAGCTTTGTTCAAAGCATAAAGTACAAGCTCTTAACTATAAATTTGATGGTAATGAAGTAACAGTGTGACAACTGAATAAAGATATGATTTTTTATAACAAAGGATACATAAAGCAAGTATACTTACATACATATGGGGATGGCTTTATACAGTAGAAGCAAGAAATGAGAAATTATTGATAAAAATTACAGAATTTTAGCTATACAAAATGAGTAAATCCTAATAATCTAATGTACAATTTCATAAGCCCATCCTCAGAAGAAATACTTCCCTAAATCTTGACTACTTTTTTCTGGCATGTTCAAATCTCCTACTGCAATACTTATTATACGTTTGTTCCTTGTAATTTTCCATTCTCTACCAGGGCTTATAACTAACCAGAAATTTATATCTATATTTTAAGCCCCAATTCCTCCCTCTCTTTCTTCCACTTGTGATACTATCCTTTGATTTTTCTCTTTAAAACCACATCCCTTCCTACTTTCAGTTCTCCATTCCTTTTGGATTCACATTTTCTGCAATCTGAACTCACAATTTTATTTTATCAAGATTAATATAACAATCCTTATTTAATTCTCTGATTTTAAAAATCAGATATACCATATCAGTTAAAAGCACTAGTTACTCTTCTAGAAGACTTGGGTTTGAATCTAAGCATCCATCCACATGGCAAATAACAACCATTCCTAACTCCATCTTCTCTCTTCCACAGGCACTTCACAACATGGGTGCACTTACATACATGCATGTATAACACTCATATACATAAATCAAAAACAAATAAATATAATCAAGTATACATATGCAATGAAAACTATGTACTTGGATATGAATTATAATGACTGTAACAGTTACATTTTATACACATAAAATCTTTACAATATTGTGTCTTTCTAACCAAAAGAAAATGAAAATATTTGAAACTATTTTAAAATTAATTCTATAATATCTTCCAGTAATATATTTTTTTATTTTTGCATAAAATGGCTTTTAATTATTTCCTTTAGTGAATAATGCCATCTCTCTTTCTATTTACTTTTTCTTTTTGTTATCAATTTAATTTTCCTAGGGCTTTTTCAATTCATCCTTATTAATAATTTCTTTTCAAGTCTTAGTCAACTATAGTGTGGTATTTTTATTGGGATACTTCGAATCATGCTAAATCTCAAAACCCAATGTTGAAGCTTCCTTGTACTGATATTGTGGGCTGTTCAAGGTAAACTTCATCTTTTCTGAACTTTTCACAGTAGCGTGAGCTTTGTAGTTCCAGAAAATATTACTTCATTGTTGTACAACATTCCACACAGAGTGCCGGGTTGAAAAGAGAGACTAAAGAGAGATTTTTTTTTTCATCGAATTCTTTACTATATGTTATGGAACAAAGCCTGGAGAAAGAAAAGAAATGAGTATATTCTTTTTTAAATGTCAAGCCAGGCATATTATAGAAAATTCTGTTGGTTTTCACAATGACTTTTACTTATTAGGCATCAATGACTCTTATTCCTGTATCCAGGAACCTTCTCTCCTCTTCTATTGTTGTTAAATCCATTCTATCCACTTCACAGTGTATTCTATTGTGCTAAGGGTTTAATGATCTCCACAAGAAGGTATAGAGTGAATGGTCCTAGAAGATGGAAATAGATCTGTGAGAAAACTGAGGGAAGGTGTAGCTCTCTGGGATAATACACACACAGAGAATATTTGCCCATTGCCACTGGCTACAGGACAAGAGAGCATGGGCCTAAATTACAGCAAGTGTTTGATTCAGTGAAGCAGAAGTGATTTACTTAGTTACTTCAATAGGAGTTAATTCTGACCACTAGCTTAGTCCCTACAATTTCAATAGTGATTTAACTTGTCTCACATTTGTGAATTCTATTTCACGGTATTAGCTCTTTTTCTAAAGACATCGTAGATCACTGGAGAGTACTTTTAGCTTTCATACAACTTAACTATTTCCCATATTTTTCACCAAGAAAATGATAACTTCATTTCGTATAATACTGACAATTAGAAATCATTTTCCTTTATAATCTTAGATTTTTTGTTAAAGCATAATTTGGTTAGCCCAGTCATGGTCAGATACTGGATTAATTATATTATAGTCATTATGTCCTTTATTCTCAAATAAGTTCTGTTCCCCTTGATTGCATAGTTATCTTTTAATTTGATGGGAGGGGTGACTTAATTTTTCTCTTAGCTTTATTCACTTACAAGAATGTGATATGTTTGGCTTTTAAGTGACTGCCTTAGAAGTCTTCTGCTGAATTCTCTTGATCATAAATTATCTATATTTTTAGTGAATATATGTTTGTCCTTACTAATTGCCTGATAGGGCATCTTTTACTATGTAGGATCTGAGTTAATGAGGGCTAAACATACAAATTTTATGTTCTTGAAAGAATGGTCATGAAATTTTAATAAGAGTTTACCAAGAGATATCTTGTTAAAAATATTTCTGTATATCAGTGACATAAATTGAAGGGTTTTATTATAATATTGAATAAAATAAATGAATTATTACATCAGGGAATATCTTCAGTAATTTCTCAAAGATGGCTTAAAGGTACTCCAGTAAAAGTCTTATTGATTTTTTGGAATTTAATTTACTTTTAGCTTTGTGATTTCACAATTATTATTTACAGCACAGTATTTATGAAAAGATATGTGTGTTAGTCAGGGTTCTCTAAAGAAAGAGAATCAACAGAATGAATATATATATATATATATATACATACACACACAGATTTATTGATTTGTTCATAGGATAGAACCCAAGTAGTCCAACAATAGCCGTGCCTCATGGAAGGGGCTGAATATCTAGTAATTGCTCAGTCCATGATGCTGGATGTCGCAGTATTCCCAATCCGGTGCTGCGGCCCAGTGGATTCCAGGAGATCTGCCCATCTCAATCTACTCTGGGATCCAAAGAGTTCATCCCAGCAGCAAGAAAAACTCACCAGTGAGTGAAAAGGCAAGCAGCAGAAAAAAAGGGACAAGCTTCCTCTGCCATGGCCTTTTATACTGGATGATGGCAGAAGGTAACACCCACATTTAGGGTAGGCCATCCAGTTTGAGATAATCCAATCTGAAGATCCCTTTCTCATATTTGTTCATCCCTAATCCAGTCAAGTTGACACCCAGGATTAACAGGATTGCTTAATCCTGTTAAGAAGTCACAATATCTGGACTTCTTCATTGGCTAATTACTGATTATCATATAGAGTCACTAATGGACTTTATTAAAATGTGGGGTGGACAAATAACCACAATTTACAAGTTATTAATAACTGAAAATAAATTCATATCAGCTAATAAAAGACCATGTACGTAATTTTAGGGGCCCAATACTTTGAAAATCATTTAATTAGCTTTAGAGTTACTATTGTAAGACACCACATCTCATCTGATCTCCAATATGACAGACCAAATTTAGGTGTAATCACCTCAAAAATATTGTATGATGACTTCTGTTCAATGCTAATAAAATTAAATATATGCTTTATTAGGCTCCCAAATCGTTTACCCTGAATACAGTGGTGTAAATGTAAACTGTGATTTACTTTGCATGTTTATATTTTCATATGAATTCCTAGATCATGCACTATACAATGTGCTCTATGATCTTACCGTGTGATACCAGTTCGTCTGAATAAAAGCACATAGTTATAAAATCACTTTCTGGAAGAATGAAATTATCCCAGTAAGGTTACTTGCTCAAACTCAGCTGTTCTTATTTCGTAGGTAGTAGAATGAGAATTTAAATGGTTTGTTTGAATATATTACAGTTCTGCCTTATGAATGTTATATGCATGATTAAAATAGCAGGTGCACTGACAAGAGAAAGTGCTAGCTCTGATACAGGTACTTTATTTTCACAGATTCCAAATTTAGGGTATGGATTAGTGTCTGCTGCTAAATTAAATCTCTTCCAATTTCTCTCAACCAAACACTTAAGAAAAGTTTGTCAATCTGTTTAGTTTGATGGTGAATGTCTAAGAGAATGTAAAAGTAATATCTGAGAAATGAGTATTCCCCAGCAAGTTGGCTACCCATAATAACTGAGCCCTGTGTTTGCAGAGACCATGACTCAATTTATGAGGTAGAGTTAGTTCTATGGAGGAAGACAACAGACGTAAACCTAGGTTCTATACAAACTTGTGTTCTCAAGTACATGTACACTTGTACCCACAACATAAGCATGCATAAATTCATGGCCACTGTATACACATGTGCAAAAGAATAAACATAGGAAATGGGGAGGATGGCTCCCTGTGTAATGTAACTGCTGTGCAAGCATGGGAACCTGAATTTGTTGCCTTGGAACAGACCTAGAATCTGCAATAGTGTGTAACCCTATAATTCCAGTATTGGGGAAGGGTGGGGCAGATATGGAAGGAACACTAGAGCTTGCTGGCCCATCAGTCTAGGTGAAACTGTGAGCCCCAGGTTCAGACATCGGCTCAAAAATAAAGATAGAAAGCAAATGAGGAACACATGCTGATATCAAACTCCAATCTCCACACTTCAGAAAGCCCACCAACTTATTTATACATATAAGTGGACATAACAAGCATACATCAATATATATATATATATATATGCATATAAGTGGACATAACATGCATACATCAATGTCCTAGTTTGTCTTCCATTGCTGTGACAAAACACTCTGACTGACGCCAACTTGGGGAGGAAAGGGTTTATTCAGCTTACATCTCCTGGGTCAGTTCATCATTTAGGGAGCCCAAGGCAGGAACTCAGGGCAGGAACCTGAAGGCAGGAGCTGAAGCACAGGCCATGGAGGAATGCTGTTTACTGCCTTGCTCCCCTGGCTCATGCCCAGCCTGCCTTCTTATACCATACACAACAACCTGCCCAGGGTGGCACCACTCATTGTGGACTGGGCCCTCCCACACTGCTCGACAATCAGACAATACTCCACAGATGTGGCCACAGGCCAATCCAATGGAGCCAATTCCCCAATTGAGGCTCCCTCAACCCAGGTGTGTCAAGTTGACACTAAAGCTATCCGCATATATAGAGATAGATATAAAATATAGATATTCTCTATATATATATATATATATGGACATAACATGCATATATCAATATATATACAAAAATATCAAACAAATTTAGATGATTTATTGTGATGACTCAAATCTATAATCCTAGCTGAGTCCCAGGAGAATTCCTGCAATTTGACCCTAGCCAGGACTATGTAGTAAGTTTGACTCCAGCCCATGTTACTATGCAAGAAACTGTATCAAAAACAAACAAAAATGAGTTTTTAATAGAACTAAATACTAAATAAAAATATATAGATATAGATATATGATATATATATCTAAAATATATATCTATATTTTTTTGTCTTTTCGAGACAGGGTTTCCCTGTAGCCCCAGCTGTCCTGGAACTCACTCTGTAGCCCAGGCTGGCCTTGAATTCACAAAGATCCGCCTGCCTGCCTCCCAAGTGCTAGGATTAAAGGCGGGCACCACCACACTGGGATATAGCATATATTTTTATGCACGTCAGTGAACCCATGCTGTGGAATGGCCAAGGAGATCAGAGTTATCAGATCCCTTGGAACTGGAGTTACACATGGTTGTAAACCTCCATGCAGGTACTGGTAATCAAAGCCAGGTCCTCTGCAAGAGCAGCCAGTGCTCTTAACTGCTGACCCATCTCCTTAGTCCCCTAAAATTCTTTTAAAAATTAAATAATTGATGAATGAACAAAATAAACATGACTTCAGAGTGGTTCTTTGTTGCCCATAACTGGAGGACCACTTACCTGTTTCACACACAAGAAAGGAACCAGGAGCCAAGCATGGAAGCACAGGAGGTAATAGGGCCTATGTAACTTCCATGCGAGCTACGAATGAAGCCAGAAATACAGTCTCCTCAACCCCTGTTTTGAATAGGAAGAGCTACACAAAGACCCAAAGCACCACCCAGTAAGAAGTGATTAAAAACTTCACACTAATGTAATTTTTCATTTTACTATGAATTCATAGTCTTTAGAAGCCCTCACAAAACTTGTAATTCAACTTACAGAAAAACAAGAATCACTAAACCAGGGTCTGGTGGCATAGACCTCCCATCCCAGCTATGTGGCTACATGGGGGACTGAATTAAATAGATTCCCAAATTGAAGACCTGCCTGGGCTATCCAGAAAAGTCAAGGCAAGCCTGAAAAGTTTAGTAAAACTGAAAACAAATAAAAGCTTAAAATAGACTAGGGACACAGTTCAGTAGTGAAGCACATGTCTGGTCCAGGGTTCAATCTCTAGTATTTCAAAACCTCGAGGACTGCTGATGGTCTTGGGCAGAGGTGAAGAGTTCCTTCTCCTCGGCTTGTGTCAGGACCAGCATGAGAGGACTGCTTCTCTGCCTTTTCTCCTCTAGAGACTAAAATGAAAATGGCATTATCTTCAAACACTGTATTTTACAACTTATTTTAAAAAAGGAAAAATATGTATTTCTTCTCTCTATTAACTAACAGGAAATTATTTGAATTTCAGCTTATTATTCCTTCAGCAACACCAATGTTATCCACTTTTATTAACTCTATGGCCTCAGAAAAGGAAATTGAGTTTGAAATCTTGGTTTTGCAATTTAATTTGTCTCTTTTTAATGTTTGTTTGTTGTTCTCGGCTTTATACTGACCCCAGTTATTTTTTTTTTTTTACCTGACCATTTGCTATTTTATGAATTTTCCACTAAGACTGTTCCCTCTGCCTACTGTGACATTATTCCAACTCTTCTCATTTCTATTAATTTTCTTAAAATGCCCTCTTCCATGAGGATTATGTACTTCTTTATTTTCATTTTAATTCCCAGTACGCACAGGGCAAAAATAAATTTAAAAAATGCATTACATCATATTTTCAAATTTTACATTTTTTAGGATAGAATCTACTGGAATTTGAGCATTTTTTACTAAAGAGAAAAGAAATCATCAAAGAAAATTAATACACAGGACAGCCAGTTTTAATTTGTTGAACACTAAATTTCATTATTTCAGAAATAAAAAAAAAACCTTCTGCAGCCACTGATTTAGAAATCTTTCTTAGTTTCTCTGTTTCTTCAAACTCTATAAAAATTTGAGTTTCCAGGTATGTGAGTGTTTGCTAGAAATCAGTTTATTTTCAGTTACATGAATATATTAGCCATTCCACATCATATAAAATGTTATAAACAGGAGTCAGGCGTGGTGGTGCATGCCTTTAATCCTAGCACTTGGGAGGCAGAAGCAGGTGGATCTTTGTGAGTTCAAGGCCATCCTGGTGTACAGAGCAAGTTCCAGGATAGCTGGGGCTACAGGGAGACCCTATCTTGAAAAGACCAAAAAAAAATGTTGTAAATAAAGAGCAAAAAATAAAATGTTTTGAATCACTTGGCAATTGAATGATTACATGACTGATAATGTGACATCTTTCAAAATATTGTATTTGTCAATGACTATAAGTATTTTTTGATAGAAGTATATTTTATAGTATTTGGGGAGAAGGAGTATTAAGAAGGATGAGATTCATTTTTCATTATTGAATTTAATACCAGATGTTGTCTTTAAAAACAATGTCTTTCTGATTACAGAGATGTGGTTCAAATTGCACTGATGGCTACAGATCAGTTTCTCCCCTCTGCAGACCTCTTTCAAAAGAGCACTAAAACAGTGATAGCAATCTAACACCACAGAATTATTGTGCCCATCAAATGAGATAATGACTATAACACTTAGCACAACATCTCAACAGTGGTAGGCTCAAATTAAACATAAGTACAAAGAAGAGGAAAATGTCATTGTGCCTTAAGGTATCTAGAATTTGATTGAGGCAAGAAACGATGAATTTCTATGTGCCTGGGCTTACTAATGTTTTCTTATATTTTGGCATTCTTGTTTTTATGGTCTTTTTATTAGAATTATTTCCATCATTATTGGTCTGTACATGATCAAACAAACAAGCAATCTTAGCAAACAATGAAAAAAATGCCTAAAATCCTATGCGACTTTTCCTGTTTCAAAGAACACAGTTTTCCTTTTGTTATCTTAGAACTCTTTTGAGTCAAACAAACTTTAGCTCTGTATTAATCTCCTGAGCATTTAGAATTCTCTGTATATACACACAGTTCTCAGAAATCTATAATTAAAAATAAATCAGATGGGAAATACTTGAACACACTATGGATAAGGTAAGGGGATGCTTTCCTCATGTGATTGCCACAAAATACATGCAGTGATACTAACCTACATTACAGTTATACCTGAATCAAGAAACAGCCTGATATTTAGATTTTAGTTTTAAGGCCAAGTTTGTACCCAACCACTAAGAAACATCTTCTCCTTCCATGTCTTACAGAGCTCTTGACACAGACTTCATTCTTACTTTCATTGAAATACTGTTTTCATCATCAATTTGGGAAATAGAGGCTAGGATCCACTCTTATATTGGAGTGCCTTGTCCTTTGATCCCTAGGGCTAAAATATCACATACATCCAATTATTATTCAGACTTCTCAATTATTCTCATTTTTTCAATGAGAATATGCCAGTTACAGTGCTCTGGTATGTTAAACAAGCATACCCACATTCATTCACTATCTTGGGTGGGGGGCATATAGGATCCTGAAAGATTGAAGCCATATGTCCAACTCACAGGAGAAGTACAAGGTTCAGTGAGCTTGTTTACATTATAAAGAGTAAACATTCTGGTTGCAAGTTGACCTTGAGAAAACAAAACTTGGTTAATCTGGGCTAACTGTATGGACCTACACTCCAAAGGAAAGTATAGCCAAAAGATGAGTAATCATTATATTTCCCTTAAAGTCTGAGAGACTGTGATTCTAAACACTAGATTTTAAGTCATTTAAAGTCATAGGGGATCTGTTGCTGCCAAATAATAGTTTCCTCTTTCTATTTGAGCAACTACCTATAGGAAAACTCACACTATGACTATCGAAATTTCCTGGAAAGCAGATCCTAAGTCCAGACACCATGACCAAATGAACAAAAGGAGAAGCCCAATAATGGATGCTTTGGAACCCCTTATTGAGAAATTCTAATGAAATCTTAAATTGGACATTTAATTCACCCTGTCCATCTCCTGGTTCCATGCCTAGAAAATGAACCTAGGTACTCTCACCTTCACAGGCCCTGGTTAAGTATTTTGTTCTCTCTGTAACTATACTTTTGGGGGTCTTTTAGATAGATCTTTTATCTTTTAGAAAGAGCATGGGTACCCCAGTTGCCACCCCCGTCCCCCTTTTCAGCATGGAAGAAGTCAGAGCAGTCAGTACCCAGAGTACCTCTTGACAATGGGGGTAACCTCTTCAGAGGGTAATGTGATAAAAGTAGGAGATAAAAATTGGCTATGTAATTTAGGGTCAAGACCCCACACCCCCACCCAAAGAATCAGTTTCTTTCTCACCTGAGAGCTGAAGACTTTCTGGATCTGCCAGTAAACTTATGTTTTTGGTTGCTCTGACTTGTGGCCCATGCATCCTTAACTCACTTGTCAAATGTATTAACCAGTGGGTAAATTCCATTAAAATCATGGTGCTAAGGACCCACTACAACCCCTTCCCTAGTGGAGATCATTCCATCTTGGAAACACCAACTATGGTTGACTCTTGTGAACTTCCTTCAAGGATCTGAAGGCCACATGATGAGAGGGAGAAATGAGATAGAGGATTATTGAGATGAAGGATTATAAAAACTCAGGGATAGTGTTCTCAGATACTATTAAGACATTTTTCCTTAGTCATTCTAGGAATGATTGGTTTGCTTGCTTCACTTGTTTCCCCTTGATTGGTAACTTTAACCATGGTGTTAAACTCTGGCTGATGTACTTGATTGGTAACTTTAATTGTGATGCTAAACTCTGATTGGCTGTTTTACTTATAAATTACCTATAACTCTCACCTCAAGGCCACACTCTTCCTGAGTTGAGTGCTGGCCCAGTATAGTAATAAAATTAAACCCTCCCTTAAAAAAAGTTTAAAAGAAAGTCTCTAGGGAAGAGTGTATCAATATTCTAAATGTAATTGGTGCAATAAACAATTATAAATTAATCTTTGTGGATAAGACACAAGAAAATGTGACATATAAAGGGCAGAAAACTATTGAAAAGTTTCACACACATATATCCCATGTTTGTGTATGTGGATATGCATAAAAGGTTTTAAAACATTCCATTACATGTTAGCCATATCACACAAAATAATCCCAAATAAGGAGCTGAGAATATTTCACGTAAAACATCTCACAACAAAGTAATTGTGAGCCAGGCGTGGTGGCACACGCCTTTAATCCTAGCAACTCTGGAAGCCGAGGCAGGTGGATCTTTGTGAGTTCAAGGCCAGCCTGGTCTACAGAGCGAGTTCCAGGACAGCTGGGGCTACAGGGATACCCTGTCTCTAAAAGACCAAAAAAAAAAAAAAAAAAAAAAGCACATGCTTTTTCTTAGTTATCTAATTTTAAATCATTAGATAGAATGCAAATTGATTTTCTTAAAAATAAGAAAAGTGTATCCCTATAGAGAAATGAAATATAGCAAAATTCCTTTCATTAGCATTCATTTAAACAGTGGCTCAAACAAACAATTTTAAATTGAACAAGTAATAATGGAAACTACTTTAATAAAGGTCAGATTCATGAATATGTGTGTGTGTGCATGTGTGCATGCGTGCACACACACCCATGTGTGCATATGACTCAGTGTGCCTATCTGTTATTCTATCAGCTCTATACATATTTAACAATCATATAGATAACAAAACATGGCATTATGAAATAAGGAATTTTAAACAGATTTTTATTGTTGCCTTAGTTGGAGGCTGAATACCAAAATCAAGAAGATGGGAAGAATGGGAAGATGGCGTATGTTCTGACATGTAAAAGAGAAAAATGTTCCTTCCTCTCTCCTAGCTACTGATTGGTTCTTGTCCACCCCTTGCATTACTTAGCTTGTAGCTATAGGACTGTAATCTCTACTTCTTCACCATGTGATATTTTCTCTTCATGTGTCTCTTTCTCTTTGAGTAATGGTACCAGTCTTAAACAATTCAGGCATACCGTGACATCTTATAGTAATTAGATTAAATCTGCAAAGACCTTTAAGACCCCCACTCATATCTATTCTTTGTCATTTAGTGGTTTTATTTATCCATGTAAACCATGGTTCAAAAAAAAACAGTTCACACGAGGTTGTGGTGACACATGACTTTAATCCCAGCACTCAGGAGAGAGAGGCAGGCAGATCTCTGGGATTGAGGCCAGCTTGGTCTACATAGTGAGTGTTAGGCCAGCTGGTGCTCAGGAGAACTTAACTTAAAATAAGAAAATAAAAATGTCCATAAAAATTCTGGAAATAAGCAGTGAGTTCATTGTGAAAAGAAATCTCAACCAAGTCACCTTAGGTATGGTCTGGTATGAGAATAAGACCTTTCTCTTACTCATTTATGTATGTTACCTAGCCATTATTCATTTAGTCTTCCAAGAGAATGGTATTTCAGTGCTTATGTTCAGGTAACCTCAATTTAATAATTAACAAAAACACATATATAGCAATGGTTTCTATTTGTATATATCAACCAAAGCTATAATGTTGTTCTCTTAAGGAAAAAGATTAAAAACCCTAATAAAAAGGTCTTTCATTAGTAGGATCGAAAGGCTATATATTATACTGTTTAAATACCTATATATCTAATTGCATGTGCTTCATTAGTAGGATCAAAAGGTTATGCCTGGACAAGCTGGCAGCCCTTGAAAGAAAACAGCCAGAATTGATTAGAGACCAAGACAATAGCTCCAGAGAAAGTAGAGTGTTTTGCTTCTCATCAACCTGTGCCCCTTTTCTAAGCCTACGGAACAATCTGTGGAAGAGGGGGCGTGGTAGAATGTAAGGGCTGCGATTGGGGTGAATGATGAAACTACAACAATATAGACTGGACACTCATTTGATCAACTTGATTGAACATACAAGCCCCCCCTGCTGGATGGTGGGACCCATGAACTGTGTGGATTTGGGCACAACTGCTCGCAAATTGGTTTTATATGAAGGATGCTTGTACTCACAGATTATCACTTATTGTTAAAAAAATGAAAACAAAACAAAACAAAAAAACAGAGAAAGATGCAGAAAAGTTACGGCAGAATGCATAATCTGGGATGGGTACCGGTGGGGTGGGGGGAAGGGAAGGGGATATATGCCTGAACTGAATTGGAAAATGATGTATGAAATACACAAATCATCAATAAAAAAAAGGTCTTTCTACATATAATACATGTGCTTCAGCAATTTCTGAGTGAGTAGGCATCAAATGGATAAATGAAAAACAGGGAAGTTTCTACTAAGATGACTTACTCCTACTTGTGGGTTAGGAATTTTACTTCTACCTGTGGGTTAGGAATTCAGCATGTCTCTTTAGGAGTCACAATTCAAGCCACAGTAAAAACTAAGTATTTTATTTGTTTTATCATTAAGTATCAACATTGGGCTGGAGAGATGGCCTAGCGGTTAAGAGCGCCGACCGCTCTTACAGAGGACCCGGGTTCGATCCCCAGCACCCACATGGCGGCTGAGAACCGTCTGAAACTCCAATTCCAGGAGAACTCCAGTTCCAGGGGAATCCGACACCCTCTTCTGACCTCCGCGGCATTGCACGACACGGGTGCACAAACTTGCATGCAGACAGTACATTCATACACATACGGAAATAAATAAAATAAAAAAAAAAATTAAAAAAAAAAAAGAATCAACATGTGTGAGATGGTAACAAGACATTATTTTTTGTCATTTTTATCTTAAGTGTATTAGGTTATTTAATGATGCAGGAAAAAATAGACTCTTGGAATAAGCATATACACTTTTCTTTTTGTTTTTTTTTCCAGGTGAATGCAGACAGAGGGTGAGCTGTCTCGGACTCATTTATTGGGGGCAGGGTTAGGGGTTATGTACTATTCACATTCCCACTTGTGACTGGGCCAGGTCTGCAACACTGCTTTTAAGGTCTCACTTGCCTAGGGCAGGTTAGGTTGATGAGGGACAAGCTCTGCACATGCGTAATTCTCAGCATACTGGCTTTACTACATTTCCACACTTTGTATTTAATTTTGCATGAGGAGCGGTCCAGTGGGAGCTCAGACGCTATGCCCGAACCTTGTTGACCCCACCTCTGGCATACTGACATTTGATTGCATCTGTCTTAGGTTGCCCTGGTTTTGCAGGGTCTTACTCGTCTTTGGCCAGCCATCAAGGGAAGAGGCCAGGAGCAGTTCCCAGTAGGGGAGAGACAAGCTCATTCCCATGAATTGTGGATGGGTGAGAGCCAGATGCAAATCACCTCATCAGGAGGGGTGCATGCAGAGTCCCTATTGACCATTGCTGAGAGGACCTGGGCCATTGTTTTTTGACCTGGCATTGGCTGCGGGCAAAGTGAAATAGAAACCTGAAGAAAAAAAGGCAGAGAAAGGCCCAGAGGTAGAGGATGCCCCAGATGACCAATGTAGCAGGATCAAAAATGGACTTTAGCTTAGACCACACCTGTGAAACAAAGCTAGTATCAAAGGCTAGTATCAAAGACCTCGGGGCAGGCAAAGTTAAGGGAGACAACTTGAGAATTAAGGGCAAAGGTGTAGTTAATAAACTGTTGTGACTTGGGGCATTTAATAATATCACCAATTTCACAATGTAGACATGTAATATTGAGGACTTGGTAGGGAGTCAGGCAGAATGAGGAAAACCTGGGGTCGCAACTTATTTCTCCCTCTCATTATGTGGCCTTCAAATCCTTGAAGGAAGTTCAAAAGAGTGGACCACAGTTGGTGTGTCCAAGATGGGTCCTTATCACCATGATTTTAATGGAATTAACCTACTGGTCAATAAATCTGACAAGTGAGTTAAGGATGTATGAGCCATGAGTCAGAGCGATCAGAAGTCCACTGGCAGATCGAGGAAGTCCTCAGCTCACAGCTGAGAAAGAAACTGGTTCTTTGGGGGGTCTTGATGCTAAACTGCCTAGCCAAATTTTAGCTCCTAATTTTATCACATTACCTTCTGAGGAGGTTACCCCAATTGCCAATAGGGTATCTGACTTCTTCCATGCTGAAAAGGGGCAAAGGGCGTAGGCAGTGGCGACTGTGGTACCCCTGCTCAGTGGATCTATCTAAAAGACCCCAAAAAGTATAGTTACAGAGAGAACAAAATCTTGGACTAGTGCCTGTGAAGGCAAGAGTAGCCAGGTACATTTTCTAGGCAGGGAACCAAGAGAGGAACAAGGTGAATTAAAAACAAACAAACAAACAAATAAACAAAACCTTAAAAGTCCCTTAGAATTACAACCAACCAGGTGTTCCAAAACATCCATTATTGGGCTTCTTCTTTGGTTCCTTTGTCCATGATGTCTGGACTCAGCATCTGCTTTCCAGGAAATTTCAATTGTCATGGTGGGTGTATTTTCCCTTAGGTAGTTGATAAGAATATACTTTTCAAACATAGAGAAGCTTTTTTTTTTTATCATCAGTCTTCTAACTTTAGAAAACATCATATAGAAAGTGCTGCATACAAATGACTATTTCTTTAAGATCTTTCTCACAAAGATTAATAATGCTAAGTCAGAAAAATAGAAAATGTTGGAAATGAACCAAAAGAGAGAGTTTATAAAAATTAACAACACAGATACTTATCCTCTACCAGAACTCATTTTACTTTTTAAAACTGATAAAACACAAATTCAGAGTTTTATTAATTACTTTTCCAGAAGTCATTCAATTAGTTTCTCAATTGAAATTATTTCCAATATTATCAACATCACCATAAAAGTTCCTATTAGTACTTGAATTCTATGAGGAAACATAACTTCCTCAAATGCATGTATTTTCAAAACATTTATAACTCAGATCAAGTATTATTTTCACTATGTATTTTCTAATCTAATTGATAGAACTCCATTATAGAAGTGATACAGAGAAAGAAAAGAGAGGGACAGAGAGACAAAGAGAGACAGGGAGACATTTAAAATAATATAACACAGTAATAACTATCACTTTTAGAAATCACGTGTTAACTAACAAAATTGAATGAAAATGGGCTTAACTTGTGAATTTTAATCAACATAAAAATTTCTGCTCCAGTAAAAATAAAAATCTAACATGGAGAAATTGGAGCTCAGAGTTTACATGGTGCCTAAAGAGCACAAATTGATATTTAACTCTAAAATTTTGTAATTTAGAATATTCTTATTAAATCCTGCTTAACACTTTCCCAAAGTTCCTTGTAAAACGTTCAGTTCTAAATCCTAACTTTAGAAAGGGTCTGTGTCAAGTTAAAAGGATATGCTAAGATATTGATTTCATGTATTACCATGAATATATATTATATATATATGTAAACAAATTATATGTATTTATATATATTTGTTTTTTCAGGCTGGATCTCAAAAACATGAGTGCTGTAATCTACATATGGACATTTCTTACATCTTCAGTTTGTCTCCTCTAGATTTGCCCTTAAAGGCAAAGACAAAGGTATACCTTATTAAAACCTTGAATTTTCTTAATTTAATCAAGATAAAACAAACAAACAAACAAACAGCTGTGGTACAAGGGGACCCAGCTATATCTCAAAGGTAACAGCATAACTTGGCATTTTCCAAATGGTCTCAATGATTCAGGCATGCCAGATTCTATAGACAGGTGGTCATAAGGGCTTTTACTAAGGTTCCAGAAAGCTGTTGAGGCTGGGCAACATGTAGACTCTGAGAGCATAGTAAATGGCATGAAGGTGAAGGCAAAGTTACAATGGAGACCTCAAGAGATTCTGGTAGTAGAAATGTACCAAAAATTTTAGGCATCAAGTACATCCAGTCCAAAAGAGAAGTGTGTACTTCAAGCAACAGATTTGGAGGGTTAAGCCTCCCCAATTCTGTTTGAGCACAGAAAATGGCATCATGAACCCTAGATGATTGACATGGAGTTGCAGGTTGATTTTTTCAATGTTCCTATGATCCTTCTCTGTTTCACTGTTCCTATGATTCAGCCCTTTTTGGCCTCCAGTTTCTTCTCTTTTCCAGTAGGAATGCCGATTGTGTAGAAAGTGTATTATAACTAGTTTGCTGTTTTTAAAGTGGCTCACAACTGAGACTTTTGATTTTTAGGAGAAACTTTAGATTTTTGAACACAGTTGGGCTGTGAAAGAGTATCCTGGGAGATGAATGTGATAACCACTGCACTAGAGAAACTAAATAGAAAGACTATTGGTCTTCAAAAATTTTTTTGGTATTGTTGAGACAGGGTCTCCCTTTAGTCCCAGCTGGCCAGGAGCTCTCTCTGTAGACCAGGCTGGCCTTGAACTCACAGATATCCTTCTGTCTCCACCTCCCAAGTGCTGGGAGTAAAGGCATGAGCCACCATGCCCAACTTCAAAAAATTTTTTAAAACTTAACTATTTCATGAGTATGTGCCATCTGTCCCATTTATTTCCATGCTGAGCCATGGAGAATGTATGCACAGGAAAGCACAGCACACAGACACATTGTAGAATGTGGATCCAAATACACAGAGACACTTTATTCAAAATGATCAAATTAAATAGGCAGTGTGAACTCATCTCCCAGTGTCCAATCTAAGACCTCTGCCAAATCATATCCCAATCTGTGGGCATGGCTAGGGAGGTCCCGAGTCTCTCACTTGTATCTCTGGGAGGTGCTTGCTGGAAATGCTAGACCATGAATATCCAAACTAGATTATCTTCACCTACATCTCCTCCTTCCTGTATTAGCTTTCACAAGCTCAGATAGTAGTATAGAAATAGAGGTCAACAATCACTGATGGCCCAAATGGCCATGACTGCTCTCTAAAAACACTAATTTATGCCCAAATAAAAACTTAATATAGGAGACCCAACCATTAAAGATGAACAGTATTTACACAAACACAATTAGCAAGCATCTGTGTCCAATTTTATGAATAGGGAATTTGGATGTACCCCAAAGTCTCAAATCTGGCTGAAAAAGCCTACACATGTAACTATGTTGACGAAATAAATTCCAGACCATATTTTCTGTAATTTATTTTCTCATAATTTATCCCCATCTCCTCAGCCCTTACACTTTGACGCACCCCTCTTCCCTGAGTGGTCTCTAGTCTTTGGATAAAGGGTCAGGAGAGCGTGAGAATTTTTTATTTAAAGTGACACATCGAACTCTCAGGTCTGTTCAGGCTTTTCTTCAAGTGGGTTGGCAGTACATCCAGAGGTCTCCTTCTTAATTCTACTAATAAAACAAATAGCTAGAAGCACAGTCAAACAGACATTAATTATCATGACAAGTCATGTCGTGGACACAGGGATAAATGTTTATAAATAACACCATCCTCTACATTAGAGAGTCTTTTCTAGACATGTCCTTTGTGAAATAACAGTTTATCAAAAACACATTTTCAGCTGGGCATGGTGGTGCACGCCTTTAATCCTAGCACTTGGGAGGCAGAGGCAGGTGGATCTTTGTGAGTTTAAGGCCAGCCTGGTCCACAGAGTGAGTTCCAGGACAGCTGGGGCTAGAGGGAGACCCTGCCTTAAAAAGACAAAAAGAAAAAAAAAAACCACATTTTCATAGATAAATAGATGAAGGCTAATTAAAGTCTTTTTCAAAAATAAAATATCTCAGCCCTTTGATATCAAATCTGAAAACCAAAATAATGTACACGGTTTCATTTTTATAAACTATGTCACTAGATGGTGTGAGCTTATGGTATCAGCTGTATGCTATCAACCCCTCTCCCCAAGAGTGAGCAATAGCCAATTAACTTTTGGGGTACACAAATATCAGGTCACCACTGACTGCACAAATCTCTAGACAAGTGAGCTGTAGCTCAAGAGTCTTGCTTGAATGAAGAGACCATTTTCTTTCAGTGGTTTATATAACATTCTCTTGGATCATGAAGCCCAACTGAGCATTTGTAATGCAAGGTCACTAAATCTGCTTTTCATGCTAACACCGTATCTTCAACAGTAGGATCTTACCACCTCCTTTTGAGTGTAACCCAACATTATAGGAAAATAGCCTTAGTTTGGGGGAGTTTTAGGACCCCCTGGCCAACACCTCCCTGTTAAAAGTAGTCCATAACTGGTACCATAAGCTTTTATCCATCCATATGTCTCACCTAATTATAAATCAAAATATATAGGTAGGCCAATTATCCAAAGGGACAGGCACAAATGCCCATGTCACCATACCTTTTAGATGTATAAACATATTAACTCCACTACTGGTATCAAAGTTCTCCTTCAACAAAATGATTTATTTAACCATTAAGCATTTAAAGATCTTACAATTATACCTGGATTTGGTATTCTTCTTACTGAATTTACTTTTTACCTTTGTTCCTTCAGGTGGGGGGGTATGTCTCCAACTGGTTTCACCTATGTAAAACACTCAAATCTTAGTATTAGGTATTAAACATAACCCACATCAAACATAGCACATGAATTTTCTATCTATTTGTATCAATTGTTGTACCAAAGCACAAATGAGGGACATTAGTAGAGCTAATTCTTTAGCTGTTGCCGTTCTCTGTTAGAGGTTCATTATCAGAAAACCTGACTTTGGTATTCTCTTTAATTAATTTTTGGGGGTAAAGGATATTCTTTTAACAGATTGCATGCCTGTTACTTAAAGGAATCAGTTAACCATGTCCCATAAGGAGTCACCATTATAATAATTGTCTCTTAACCCAGAGAGATGCCAGCAGGAACAGCTTTGTAACACCCTATGTGTTGGCTCCCTGTGAATTGGCCTTTTCTCAGACTTTTCTTGATCTCTTTTGATTAGATGGGCCAATCCTTTTGCTTGTGGCCTCTGGACATTTTTAGTCCAAGGACAAACACTTTTCATAGGCACCCAATTTGGTGTGTCTCTATCCATGAGAACATACAAGCAAATCCTGTTCCCATGTCAGTAGAGGATTGGAGGGTTTTATGATCAATGTTAAACTTGAAAAATTTTCACAAAGTTTTGGAGTAGAGAGTTCCCTATTTAACTGTATCTGGGAGCTATATATAATTTCCAAAGTTATCAGTGGAAATCTAATACAAATTAGGAGTAAAACAAATATTAATAACAATGTATTCCCAATTAACTTAAGTATATTACTAATTTTATATTAAAAATATTTAACCTGCTGGGTGTGGTGGCACACCCTTTAATACCAGCACTTAGGAAGGAAAGGCAGTCACTTTATAAGTTCAAGGCCAGCCTGATCTACAGAGTGAGTTCCAGGCCACCTGGGACTAAAGGGAGACCCTGTCTCAAAAGACCCCCCCCAAAATTAACCAATTTTAATTAATATAAGCATTGTAATTTTTATTAAACCATTAAATATCATATGTTATGTAGACAAAGCTTGGGCAAAAACTGAACACTTTTAAATAAAACTTGAGTAGATATATGTTTTATTTTTTTTTAATTTTATTTATTTCTGTATGTGTATGAATGTACAATCTGCATGCAAGTTTGTGCATCAGTGTCGTGCAATGCCACGGAGGTCAGAAGAGGGTGTCAGATTCCCCTGGAGCTGGAGTTCTCCAGCCCTATATATTTTATTTTTTAAACTACTTGATTGAACTATAACCTTGGAGAAACAAGCTTATTTATATAATTTCATTTTTTACCTATTATAATAAATAAACCCCTCTAGAACATTATTATTTATATTTGAATGTTTTAATATCTCTATATAATTACGTACCTCTACATATGAACATGAAACAGTTATTTTAACCACATTATCTTAAACTACAAACTTTACCAAACAGGTATAAAATTTTCTTTAAACATTTGGAAATGCTTTATCTAGAGTATCACAAACTTTGTTTTGAAGATGTTTTACTTGGTGGTTAAATGTTATACAGTAAAAATACACTTGAATATGTTTTCAAATTTCATTTGGAATAGAAGTAATTATTTGTTTAAAACTAACTTAATCCTTAAAGACTAAAAACTACTACATCCCAACAGTCACTGTTCAGGTGAATATCTGCTGGATGTTGAAAGAGTGTAAGCAGTAGGTGGCAGAATATACCTAGTAAGACCTTTCATTTTTATTCCATACTTATAATTTTTAATTACCCTTAATAAATGCAAATAAATTACAGACAAAATAAGCATAACCTTTGTTCAATTTAATTTATCTGCTAGCTTTTTTATTATATTAACAGACTTGTGTCTGGGTTGGAAGGGCCAGGTCCAACCCATAGTCAGCATTTAATAAATCTAAACAAGATGTGTGTGATGGCACATGCCTTTAATCCCAGCACTTGGGAGGCAGAGGCAGGCAGATCTCTGTGAGTCAAGGCCAGTCTGGTCTACATAGTCTACATAGGGAGCTCCAGGCCAGCTGGGACTGAAAGGGAGACCCTGTCTCAAAAACACAAAAACAGCAGCTCAATGTTTAGGGGGTGGATAGATGGCCTAGCGGTTAAGAGCGCTGACTGCTCTTAACCCTAGGGGAATCAGACACCCTCTTCTGACTTCTGCAGCATTGCATGACAGGGGTGCACACACATAAAAAACAAATAAAAATAAATAAATAAATCTAAACAGCATGTAAATACATACTAAAATCTATATAAAACCAATTAAAATTGTTAATACCAAAATACATGCAACAAATAGTTTTATGAGTTAAATGTATTTATCCTTGGATACAGTTGAGTCTTTAATAGACATAAACCTAGAAAATTATGAGGTTAAAATACAAACACGAATTTACATGCATATGCACACAGTTCTTAAGGTGGACTTAAAGAGAAACATAAAACAGTTTTTAAAAAAGGTTTCATTTAAATTGAACCAAGATTTTACTTTATGCTGTTAATGAGAATTTTTACTAATAGTTACAAGAAACAATTTATCAGAGCTAGAGCTTTTCATCAGACACTTCTGCCCTGAAAACTGCCACAGAAATCCTTCTGTCTCTGCTTCCAGAGTGCTGAAATTAAAGACTGTGTTATTTCAAGTAAATTCTAAAAGAATGTTCAAAGTAAACCCAAACCTGATTTATGATAAATTGTTGCTAAGCACTGGGGAAGTCATATGCTCAGCTCAGCAACTGGTGTTGCACAGAACAGGTGGGCAGGTGGCGCCAGAGCACAAGCCACCTGTAATCAGCAAGTCTGTATAAAGCCTTCTGGGTGAATCACATTTAAAAGATCCAAATGAATATTAATACCCAGGACTTTTAAATTGATCAATTAGTTAATTAATTGTGCACATATTTTTACTTAAAAGATGTTTAGGATACCCGGGATTTAAGCAAAAATATCACATCTTAATCTGGCATGCCAAGATGGAATTTAAATTAACAGAAATTTTACACAAAATTCAAGAGAAATCTTTTAAATGGCCATAGCTTAGAACTGTCTTGAGATACTTAGCCCAAGAGCTGGTGACTCCTTAGGGCTTTTTTGTTAGGTTGCAGTTGATGGGCACTGTTGGTAAGGGGGTGTATGGGGGGAAGGCTGTTGATTTGCTCTGTTGCTGGTGAGGGCTGCTAGTCCATGGGTTTCCTGGAATGCTGATGGCCTTCCAGCAGCCAGCAGCTATGAAATTGATTATTTTGTAGACAATGGCTGTAAAGCTGGTAGCCCCCAAGGCATGTGATGCTGGTAGCTCAACATAATCTTAAGGACTGGTGGTCCATTGCAAGACTTCATGCTATGTTGCCTCAATCCAAGATAAGGGATTGGTAATCCACAGAGCTTCATATACAGCCAAACGGTGATGACACCTTAAACTACTGGGCTAGCAGAGAACTCAATTGCAGATCTGATTGACCCACAATTTGTCAGCACCTGAATCACACCTGGATGAAAAAGATTAGGTTTAGAAAGAAAAAGGTCACAGAAATTTAAAGACAGTTACCCTAGAAACCCACAAAAAGCCAAGAATGTAAAACAATTCCATCTAGAACCAGGTTGAAACAAAGAAAAAAAAAAATTAAGAATGAAGACCAAGACACATTGAAAGGGTTAGAATATGTTAGAAAATTCTCTAATACTGATTTTTGTTTTAACTTTCAAGAGGGTGTCTCTGATGTGAAAAAACATCCATAAATTTGCATTACAGAAGTTCTGGCCCCAGAGGAAGCCTGGGGGGAGTTTGCATATGAAGAGGTAGGCTGGATTTTTAGGATTTCTTCCAGTCCCATGTTCAGACACCATTTACTGTGTGTCCTATTTCTTTCCATGGTGGCCCATGTAGAAAGCATGCACTTGAAAGCACAACACACAAACACATTGTAGGGTGTGAATCTAAATAAAGAGAGACCCTTTATTCAAAATGAATGGATTAAATAGTGACCTCACCTCCCAGTGTCCAAACACAGATCTTTGCAACATCACATCCCAATCTGACTCATAACATCCCAATCTGAGGTCCCAAGACTCTCACTTGTGCCTCTTGGAGGTGCTTGCTGGAAATACTAACCCATGCATACCTAAACTAGGATGATATTCACCTACAAGTATGAATGCTTTGCTTGCATGTATGTAGGTACAACCATGGAGACAATACTCAGATGCTCTAGAACTGGGATTTTGGATGGCTGTTAGCCTCCATGTGTATGCGGGGAACCAAACACAGATCCTTTGTAAAAGCAGCAAGTGCTCTTAACAGATGAGGCACATAATTGAATTTTTCAATGTTTTATTCCATAATTGGAGCATGTGTGAAAAATAAAAATTAGTTACCGAGAGCAAAACTGGTAATATTTTCTTCAGCATATCCAACACAGTAGAGTCCTGTCATGTCCAATTTCCAGTACACTATTTGACTGTGGATTAAACATGAAACCCAATTCTCTGAATTTTAATTAAATGTATTTTGCATTATAAAACTAACATGATTCTCTAAGAAAAAGGGTGGAATGCTGTACTTTACATAAATTGACAAGAGACAGACTTATGATAGCCTGTTTTGATTGCAAGCTTAATTGGATTAGGAAATGCCTAAATATTAGTGACATCTTTGTATTTATCAGTTTTGGTGTTTCAGTAGAAGGTTGACCAAAGGGGAATGGTCCACCCTGAATGGAATAGGCACCATCCCATGGGTTGTGGCCCAACTAAGAACAGAAATAGAAAAAAGAGAAAGCACTCTGGATGCTGGCTTGCCTTTGTTCTGCTTTCTGGTTTGTCAGAATGTGAGGATTCCCTGTCACATGTTCCTACACCATGAACTCTGCTGTATCTTCCCCAACAGGATGGACTGTAGTCTCTTAAAGTGTGAGCCAAAAGAGGTGCTTCCTCCTTAGGCTGCTTCTATCAGGTGCTCTGTCACAGAAACAAGAAAAGCAAATGAAATATTGCATGTAATTTTATCCTTTAAATAATTAAAGGTTTAGCTGTGTGTTTAAGTTTGGACTCTAAGTTTCATATCTTAATTAGAAAAATCAAAGATACCTGTAAATTGAGGGCATAATGAAAAAATAATGACAAAATATCTTAAAATATTAAAAATAAAAATAGATACATAAATTTAAATCACAAAGTACTCTTGCTATTATTTTTTATTAGTACAATGCATTTAGAATTCATTCCACAGAAGAGGAGGATTAAAATATTATCCAAGTTTCAAAAAGGAACCCTAGAAACTTGTGAGAGAAAAAGGAATAATTTTAATATGAAAAAACCAAAAGGCATATTTGAAGCCAAATTTTTATCTTTACAAAAAGTGAAAGGGAATTTTAGCACTGAATTACTTTGCTCTTGGAATCTTGGTTCCTAATGCTTTTATCCCATGAAACTATCTTTTCTCAACTTAATCAGAACTACTAAAATTATGTCAACTATTGACAAACAACAGAAGGAAAACTAAAGCTATTAAGTCCCTCTGATAATTTCTTCCTTAATAAAAGAAATTAAATTTTCCTGTTTTATTTCCAAATTGCATAATTATCTTCTTTTCGTTTTCTATTATTTAAATAATAATATGTCAAAGAATAGAGTTTATCTGAAACATTTCATGTACTCTAGGTATATAAAACTATTTCTAGGGCTGGAGAGATAGCCTAGCAGTTAAGAGCACCGACTGCTCTTGCAGAGGACCTGAGTTCGATCCCAGCACCCACATGGCAGCTAAGAACCGTCTGTAACTCCAATTCCAGAACTCCAGTTCCAGGGGAATCCGACATTCTCTTCTGACCTCCACAGCATTGCATGACACGGGTGCACAAACCTACATGCAGACAGTACATTCATACACATACAAAAATAAATAAAATTAAAAAAACTATTTCTATTACCAGAAGTATATCATCCTTGTGTCATTACACATCAGAGCAAAATACTAATTCAGAGAAGAACAATTTCATTGACTTACAGTAATATTACACCAAGATTAGACTAGAAGCAGAGTGCATATCAAGATGGAGGTTCATATATAAATAAGGCAGATAAATGAAATGCTACACAAATGTCAAAGACAGATAATTTTCATGGAATTCATATAATATATGTTTACTTGTAATTATTTTTAGAATTAGTCTATTTCAGCTGGGCGTGGTGGTGCACGCCTTTAATCCTAGGACTTGGGAGGCAGAGGCAGGCGGATCTTTGTGAGTTCAAGGCCAGCCTGGTCTACAGAGTGAATTCCAGGACAGCTGGGGCTACAGGGAGACCCTGTCCTCGAAAGAAAAAAAAAAAAAAAAAAAAAGAATTAGTCTGTTTCATAAATTCTAAGATGCCATCATCAATTATAAGCTGCACTATAAAGCCAGGTTATGTCTTTTCTGTGGGAAATTGTATTAAAACACAGAAATTAAAGCTGCATATTGGCTTGAATTTCCCTAAAATGAAGAAAATACTTTGAATTGAATTGTACAGATATATGGCATATTTTAGAATTTTTTTCACTGTTATTTGTTAAAATGGCAACTCTATACAACAGTTTTACATTACCTATGGGTAATTTTCTGTATTCTATCCATTTATAAACACAGATGCAAATAAGTATACTTTATATTTAGGTATATATACAAATAAATATTCATGCAAATACCATGCGATACATTTGGTGAGAGTTCACAGAAATGTAAAACAGAGAAAAAAGTTCTGTCAAGATTCATGTTACTCCTAAAGTATAAAGTGTTTCAGAGGACTTGGAAGGGAATTTACTTTCTTTGCTAAAAAAAATTAAGTTCTATGCAAAGTTATATTATAAACAAGGAAAACATTTATCCTTCTGGAGAGTGAAGGTCAGCAACCATTTCAAGACTTGGAAACAGGGATTCTAAAAAATAAATGAGTTTGTGATAAATGTTCCTTATCTTTAAAAGTACTTACAAGTCTCCTTCAGATACAAAGCCCAGCTTAACATTATCTATTTTGTTCAGCAGCCCTTTGAGATGGTCTATGTGTCAGACTTCTCAAAGTTAGTGAGTCCCTGCATGTGGATGATTTAATGAGGGCCCAACACTGCCACTTGATAAAATGTTAAATAATGAAGACTAGAATTACAAACACTCCCTGTTCCATCACCAGATTAGATATAAGGACTCCTCTCTCTGCCCCCCACAGCACCCATAAAATCGGTAAGTCAGAAAAACAGGTCCATTGTTTTTGAATAAATTTGCTTTTTGAAGGGAACTCTTTAGATGGTCAGCTTCTGTAATCCTCGATATTAGCTTCAGTTTATAAAATATTGTAGGTGCTAAAAAATGTTGAAATGATGTAGACAAATATTACGTTGGATTATGCATGAAAATATGCAATCCTCCTGTGATTTTCAGATGGAATTTGGTTAACAAAGTTGTTACTTTCAGTTATGCTTAGTGATTGTAGAAATTAACATTGGCATAAATTTAAGTGCAATTATGAAAGAAGTTCAAAAATGAATAACAAAGTCAGTATCAAGTTTTTTCTCTTGGTTGCCAAATACACATTAACATGTATTCCATTAAAACCATATATATGGGCTGGAGAGATGGCCTAGCGGTTAAGAGCGCTGACCGCTCTTGCAGAGGACCCGGGTTTGATCCCCAGCACCCACATGGCGGCTGAGAACCGTCTGAAACTCCAACTCCAGGAGAACTCCAGCTCCAGGGGAATCCGACGCCCACTTCTGACCTCCGCGGCATTGCACGACACGGGTGCACAGACTTGCATGCAGACAATACATTCGTACACATACAGAAATAAATAAAATTAATTAAAAAAATTAAAAAAAACCAATATATATAGATATATGTATTTAATGTATTAAAGAATTGAATGCTTCTATTTTAAGAAATAGCTTATTTTTATAATGGATGTAGTTAAAACTTCTACTGGTCCCTGGAAAAGGAGAAGTGAGATTTTGTGTTATTATATATATATATATATATATATATATATATATGTGTGTGTGTATACATATATATTTAAGCTGGGAGTGGTAGGTAGAAGCAGGCGGATCTCTGAGTTCAAGGCCAGCCTGGTCTACAGAGTTGAGTTCCAGGCCAGCTGGGGCTATAGGGAAACCCTATCTCAAAAAAAATTGCATATGAATGGAAGTATCTGATTATTAAATATGCTTATTTATTCTTTGAAAATTTCAGCTATGCATACGATCCATTCTGATCTTATCCACTACTCCCTTCCTGGATTCCAGCTTCCCCTCAGAGATCCACTAACCCGTCTCCTTCCAAACTTTATGTCCTCTTTCATTTTCACTATTATTTTAATCCCTACTGAGTTTAATTAGGTGGAATGGGGCTTGATAACAGGGGAGTACAGAGTGAGTTGAACAAAACTAATCATATATGAAGAGGCCTTATGGAAATCCAGTAGTTTGTAAGCAATAAAAACATAGGACGAATGGGACTACCTTACAAAGTTCTTTTAATGTGAGTTTCACATTCACTCCCTTTCTAAACTCTTTAACCTATACAGAATTTTTCAGTATAATCATATTTTGTTAATTTTATTTAAGTGTACAAGTATATTGCCTACACATATGTAAGTGAACCTATTTTATGCATTGTCCACGTAGGGCAGAAGAGTGCATTAGATCCCTTGGAAAGGGAGTTACAGATGGTTGTTAGCTGCCATGTATGTGCTGGGAACCTATCCCAGGTCCTCTGCTTGAGCAGCCAGTGCTCTTAATTGTTGAGCAATCTCTCCAGTACTATAACCATGTTATCTTAAAGCATGTGTTGCTAATAAAATATTTTTAATATATAAAAAATATTTAAAAATTTAAAAAATATTTAAAAATAAATATTTTTAATATTTAAAAAATAAAATTAAAATTAAAAATGGAGTTTGATCATGGTTTGATCATGGTTTGGATGGGTGGACAATACTATTCCCAGAAGACGTGTGCTATTTAAGAAAAATCTAGGTCCTTGTAACAGAATAACTTAACTATTTATGTGTTTTGACCAAACCCCAGAGGAACCTGAAGCAGTACAGGATATTACCATTGCTTTGGGTTGTCCAACATAATTAAATGGTAAGAACCCCCATTACTAAAGACTGTACCAATTTTGGTTCCTGATTAAAAGATTAAAATCATGGCTATATCTTTTAAATGTTTTTATTTTTTTTTTGCATCTGAGAATTTCAGACCCACTGCCTCTGTTTCAGCCCCACATCACCACTCCTATGCCCCCTCTCCCCACAGATTCATGAACTTTATTATTACTTTCCCTGTGTGTTTTAAAGGCCTATGGGCTCTAATCTGTGTTTCCTAAATACACTTGGGTGTAGGTCTGTTAGTGTCTGGTCAATTCACCAGCCATCACTTCAGTAAGGAAAATAGATTCTCCCCCTTAATAACAAGGCACAATTGATTTCTACTATAATCTGCTTTTTAACAAAAAAAAACTATATTATTTTTCCATGACATGTGTTCTTGATGACTCTTAGCTCACTGTGAAGCTGCTGTAAATTCCTAACTAACAACAAAAGGAAAAGTATTCAAAAGATCAAATTTGCAAGGAGTAAAGTGCCTTTTCACACTGGGTGCTTTGTAAATGTGAGCCAGCTCCCACAAACACTTTAGGCATCAGGAGAGATGGATCTGAGCCAGCAGAAAAAAAAAATGTCCAAATACAGAAAGTTTGCTCAGCAAATTGAAATTCAAGTCTAAAATTGAAAAGTTTGAGTTAAACCAACTGCAAATGGCACAAGCCTTCCTTTATTCATTTTTTTAATCTTACAAAGCAGTTTATTAAATATTTATTTTGTTGCAGATTGCATATTTCCAACATTTTCATTGAACTTGATTTTCTGACAGAGTTATTATCACTCACATAAATGGAAATAAGTACAAAATTCTGAGTATTTTAACAATTTTATAGGAGTTTGTATGTAGAAATTTCTTTGTAACTGCTGATCAATTGGCCTAATAAAATATCACATTTAATATTACAAGCAAATATCAATTAATTATTGCACAATACATTTAATAAATCATTTTATTTGTAATAACATTACCTTTACATTAAATTTCATGTAATATAATTATATGAGCTATTAGCACCCATGTAATGGAAATAAAAGAATCTTATTAAGTTAAATGTAGTCTTGGAGTAAAGTTTATATCTGGGACATGGTAATAAACTGGATGTCCATTTACTGCTACACAGATAAAAAAAATATGTGGTTCGTTTGCACAAAGGAACAGAACAATTTCAGCTATTAAGGAAAATGAAAATTTTAGGTAAATGAATAGAACTATAAACAATCATCCATAACAAGGTAATCAAGATCCAGAAGATAAACATCCCATGCTTTCTCTCATAAGCTGAGTTTTTAGATATATGTGTTACTTTGGCATAGCTCATAGGTTATGAAACTAGTAGGGGCTATGTGGAAGGGGAAATCTTTCAAGGGATGGGAGATTAAATGCAATGACATAAGTTGGGAAATGGAAATCATGAAATAGGAATGATTAAATAGGGTGGAGAATGGGAGAGTATGGTAGAGGATAGGATACAGGGACTAGAAATAACTAACAAAAATTACAGGAGCCCTGTTTTTCCACTCCTGACTTCAGTGAGCTGCTGGACAGAAGGCAATGTTCATACAGGAACTTGCTGGGCAGGGTTTCCCCAGGAAAGGCCAGGCCTCTGAGTCTCCTTTTTTTTTTTTTTTTTTTAATTTAAGGTTTGGGCATTTTGCATATCATTTCTCTTTCCAATGTAGACTCATTTCCCTTTCCACACCCCTTACCCTACCCTAGTTCATGTATTCTTTAACATAAACAATTATTCACGCACACATCATGCAAGTCTCTCAGTAAAGGCTTCTTTATTATAGGGCAAGGGACAAGGGAGCAAGAGGGATGGAGAGAGAGATAGACAGATGGATAGCACTTGTTTCTTTGTACAGGGTTATTTGTATTTTTCTCCATATATATTATATATATTTATTTATCTTTTTGAAAAATTACATGGAAACATATTGCTATAAAAGCTTCCATAGGGGACTGGAGATATGGCCTAGCAGTTAAGAGCACCGACCGCTCTTGCAGAGGACCCGGGTTCGATCCCCAGCACCCACATGGCGGCCGAGAACAATNCCAAAAAAAAAAAAAACAAAAAACCCTGTGTAAACCATATCATCTGCACATCTGGGTAGCTATTAGCAATGGGACAGAGTCCTGGATGGTCTGGAATTCATGAGGTGAGCCGTGGACAAGATAAGCTGCATAAGGATAGTGACTAGCACCTGTTGGGACGGGCAGAATGCCAGTTAAAGCTTTGCTACTGAGGAGTGCTGGACTTTGAGGACCCCACTCTCTAAATCAGATATCCCTGGAGAAGCAGAATTTTTTTAGATAATATCATAAATTATAAGAGGGGATATTATGGTAATAGGTACCAGACCAGTTAACAGTACTGGAGATGGACTGAGCACCAATCCTAGGGGCAGGTGTCAACAGAGGACAAACATAATCCTAGCTGAAAATGATTCCCAAGAAAGGAGTTGAAAATGGGATGATGCAAACACACTAACTCCACAGAGTCGGCAGTTGGCTGGCTGCGGGGTGAACGGCCCACAAGAAAGGAAATCGACGACTACAACTTCCTTCAGTAGAAAGCTTGGTACCTTGTTCTTGGCAACCATGACCAGTAATGTGGCATTTAAGAATCAAAACATTTCACTTATGTCACCTTGAAATCAGTGGGAGAAAAGGAATGGTAACACTGAACTATGCAAATGACGAGTGAAACATCCTGCTTTGATAAGGGATAAAGACGTTGCTCAGTGGTTGAGTGTTTGCTTAGCATATACATGGACCACAGTCAAGAGGCTCCCCAGTCCTGCACACACACACAAAATAAGTAAAAAATAAATAAATAAATAAATAATAAAATGTTTCAAGAGTACTCACCCTAAACGTCCTATTTATATATATAAGCCATATTGAAATGACACAAAAAAGTATCGCAGCTGGAATAGAAGAGTCCCTGAACAAAACAAGGGACTAGATGTCAGACTTATAACAAATATTAAAGTCCGTACCCACCATTAACTGTAGAAAAGCAAATTCTAATTATCAGTGTTGGATGGTCAGGGCAATCCAGTGTTTTTTTTTTGTTTGTTTGTTTGTTTGTTTGTTTTTGTCTTTTTGAGACAGGGTCTCCCTGTAGCCCCAGCTGTACTGGAACTCACTCTGTAGACCAGGCTGGCCTTGAACTCACAAAGATCCGTCTGCCTCTGCCTTCCAAGTGCTAGGATTAAAGGCGTGCACCACCACGCCTTGCTAATAACTGTTCTTTTAATGATTATTTTTTCTTAGTGAACAAAACCAATGCCGATATTTCTACTCATTTCTCCATTCTGACTAGTAGTACTGAATATCAGCATGTAGGGAAAATTTTTCTGGTAGATCTTCACATCAAAAAATCTAAAAGCGCTATAAAACAGCCAAAAAAGTGTTTTTAGAGTTTGTACCATAAAATTTGACTATGTTGACTCATCAACTAGCAATGTACAGAATTCCTAGGTCTTTATTTCTTTATAATATCCTATTCAGTTGAACTTTTCTCCTTTTTTGGCTTATTGATGACTTGGTCTTTGAAACATTTTCTGTGGATGTCTTGCATTATAGCTCTAGGCTATTTGTGTTAGGCTTTTTCTGTTCATTTACTCAGATGAGACTAATGTTCTAGATATGTCTTTTGCCAGTTTATGTACTGCAAATACATCCACATAATTTTATACCTCATTAAATAGAAACAGTGCATTATACCTATCTGTTTATTTTCTTTTTTAATTTTAATTTTAATTAATTTATTTATTTTTGTCTTTTTTGAGACAAGGTCTCCCTGTAGCCCCAGCTGTCCTGGAACTCACTCTGTAGACCAGGCTGGCCTTGAACTCACAAATATCCGCTTGCCTCTGCTTTCCAAGTGCTAGGATTAAAGGCAGGTGCTACCATGCCTGGCTTATTTTCTTACTACTATTTTTATTCTTTTGGATTTTTAAAATTAGTTTTAAAATAGTGACCAAAACAATATTTACCTGTGCTTCTGTTATATATATAATTATTTATATATAATTTTTGACCACTTATCTGTTCAACTTCTTTAACACTTATCATTTGTAGTTCCCTGTTTATCTTTTATATTTATATATGTAAAGACTATGCTTTTCATCATCATTTGTATTTATTTATTGTATGTATATGTGTGCTTTTCGTGAATATACATAAATGCAAAACATGCATATAAAGCCAGAAGAGGCAGAAGTAGGTATCAGAAGACCAGGAACTGGTGTTATGGATGGTTGTTAGCCAGCATGTGGCTTCTGTGAAACACATCCTAATGCTCCGCAAAAGCAGCCCATGTTCTTGACCACTCAGGCAACTTTCCAGTCCTCCTTGTTTTCTTTCAATAGATTTAGGTAAAGATTTACCTGCCACATCTCTCATTTACCACAGCTTTATTGGTTTAATATGGCAAAGGGATATGTTTCTGTGGCTAATACTAGTAGTTGTATCCTTTGTTCTTCTGTTAAAATTGATTCAGATTTTCCTAAACTGTCTTAGCTGTGCTTGATTGTAAGACTTGGTCAAAATTCAGTAAAGTCTTGCATCACTTGAGATCAATTTTGTCTTTTTTGAATCATCTCTTTTCTTAGCTTCAGAGGGCTTTTCAGTAGAAATTTGCTCAATGTCTCTCAGTGTCTCTGACTCACTCAGTGCACTATGGATTAGAGTATGTTTTGTGGTTTTAGAATTTAACTGCAACCAACTTGCTTCTAAACTATTTCAGTTTAATAGCATGCAAGTACAAAATGTAATTTAAAAAATGTTAAAATGATGTCAGGGTGAACTGCTAAAGAAAATTAATTTTTTTCAGAATAAACCATATATATATAAGCATTTTTACATATACAAATATCTTACTAAATGTAAAATATTACCGCAAATCAGAACTGCAGATACATATAGCCTTTAACACCTCTTTTCCTTTTTATTTCTTATTGTCATAAGAATGACTTCTCCAGGACAGAATTACTACAATTGTTGAATACATACTATCTAATGTCAGATGTCCCTTTTCCCATATTAACTCAGAACTAGTGGGTAAAATTTAAAAGGCAAAGTCACCTTGTATTTGAGAAAATAAAGTTTTAGTCTGAGGCCTTGTGGAGAGGTTTTTCCATTCATTTCATTGGATTTACATCTCCTGTCAAGACTTTTCATTGTTCACTTGAGAAATAGTTTCTTTTCCAAAGAAGATCAGATACTCCCAATTTCAATGTGTCTTCATATGACTTATTGACTAGAAAATACTTTATTTTCATAAAAACCTGATGTTTTAATGAAATGGTACAAAAACTATTATTAATATATTTAGAATTTTGTAGGTATTAAGGATAATAATTCGAGAAACTAGATATGCTTTTATTGAAATATATGCAGTTTACTTTTCAATAACATGGATGTTATTAATGCCATCCCCTTGCACAGCAATGGTAGACATGATATTGCAGTTATTTTAAGATGACAGTGTTGTGTATATCATGGAAATAACCCATCTTAGAAATGAATTTAACCAGAATCTGGGACCATGATCCTCCAGTTGTGAGGAGGATAAGAACCATAATGTACACTTCAAAATTTTCCTTACCTGAATTTGCCAGACAAGAGAGAACCATCCCAAATGAGCTCACAATACCAGTGACTATAACCAAGACCTATACCATGTCATGGGTGCAGAGGGGCTCTAGAAGTTCTATTCCTAGCTAAGTAGGTACTGGGAACTGATGACTCCAGGAGGAGGCAGTCACCTTTCTTGAGCGATACAGCCCGTGAAAGGCCAGCCATCCTCCAGTTATTTTCCCTACACTCAAAGCACATATTGACAGAGCTAAGTAGACTCAGTGGGGTAAAAGCAAAGAGAACAAAAAGTTGGAAGAAAAAAGCTCTAGGAAGGCAGGATGAGTTGGCCGGGAAAGGAAAGGATGTATATTCTTTCAACATATGTTTACATCCAATTATGAAATTCTCAAAAAGTAAAAATAAAACATAAAATGTGTTTTATATCAACAATCCCAGAGTGTTTTATGAAATCAGAGCAAAAGGGAGGATGTTGGTGCTTGTAACATGGTAGAAAAGCATGAGGTGAAATAATATTCATCAATTAAGGGAAGAATGGCTAGGATTTATGATGACTACAAATATTAATTATTCACTGTATGAGTTTTGTATAATTTCAGGAAAGAAAAAAATCACATTGTTTGAGAGAAATTACAATAGAGGGCTATGAAATACATTTTGTGTCTTTCATTTTTCAAAGCAGTCAAACCCTGTATGTATTTTCAAGTAGAAGAGAAAGTGCAGAAAAACCTTATGGTAGTAGCCAGGAAGACAACAACTTGGAGCAAAGTTCTGTAATTAAAAACCTAATACCAACAGAGTTTTAAGAAGAAAAGCCTGCTGAAATGAGTGTAATACTTTTTTCCCATTGATTGAGAATGAGAGAACTGAGGTAGGAAGAGACAAATACAATATGCTCATGGAGTTACAAAGAAGTCAGGAGAGTCCTGAGAACAGAGGCTGGTGGAAGATAACTAGCTACACTTAGGAAGGGAAATAGCTTCTGCAAAATCAAAGATTCAGTTGAACTCTGTAACATTTTATTTCTCTCAGAAATACTGAGAACCAGGTATTTCGTGCTTTCTGCACGAGAACTCAGTTTTCTCCTTCAGCTTCCTTAGGCATACCTCCCCGGACACTCTTCAGTCTTATCCCTCTGGAACAGTAAGCCAAATAAATTTCCTTCTATAATCTTCTTGGTTTTGTGTTTTCCATGGAAAGAGAAAAATAACATATATCTACTTAGTTCTGGGGTACTTCTTAGGGTTTCTCTCTGTCCTGGAACAAGATTACTACATAGTTGATTATTTTACCCATTTGTTTATGTATTAGAGCAAAATATTTCAGAGATAAGTGAGAAAATATTGGAACATACATGTTTTACTCTCCTGTGAACTGGGGACCAAGTATTCAATAAGTGAAAGTAACCTTATTTTTTAAAGTTTGATTTAGGAGGTTTCCCAAGTTTTAAATTTTATTTTATTTTTAATTATGTATATACATGTCTGTGTGCAGGTATTCACACATGCATTGTAAGTTACTGCAGAAGTCAGAGGTGTCAGATCCTCTGAAGCTGGAGTTACAAGAAGTTGTGAGCTGCCTAACTTAGATACAGGAAATCCTTCATCTCTGGAAGGTCGTTTACTCATTGATGCTCTGCTGAGCCATCACTCTCATTTTATTTCCAGTGTTTTATAAATGTATATATATATATATATATATTCTGTATAAATATTTTATAATATTCAGATATAATAGAAATTTCCCCATAATTTAGAATTCAAATTAGTTAATGGGAAGATGTTACATATTATTCATTTGCCAAAGTAAAAATTGAGTTCCTTTTGTTAAAATGAGTTTTGCCTTCTTGTTATTTTTTAAATGAGAAAATAAAGAAAATTTCCCCAGAATACTGATAAGGTGAAAGGCACAGCATTTTCTTGGACTAGCCAGCTCGTTATCTCACAAGAATTAACATTCTATAGGAAAGGCCTTGGGAAGCTCATCCCTGTCTCATTTTTTTCCTCACAAAATTACATTTAATTAACAAAATCTCGCTATTTCTTTTTCAATATCTGACCCTTTTGGTGCTCCAGGTACAGAGAAGAAGTTATTCAAATTAATAAGAAATGAATGAATCACAATTACCACCCAGATCATTCTCATATTTTACTTCATATTAAAAATAAGTAAAACAAATAACTGAAGCTCAGGAACAAGTCTGCTTAAAATTTTTTTCTTGACAACAGTTGCACTAATAGATACTTTTCCAATGTTCTTCTTTTTTATTATTTCTCTATATATCTAACTCACATCTATCTAATTTTCTGATTTTTCTTTATATTAAAATATATAGAAATATGTTCTCATTAATGTTTTAGAAATTAGAATAAGTACCTTAAACTCACAAGTAACTGCCAGCAAGTTGCTTCAGACTTTCAAATTAGAAAAAAAGTGACCATTTTTCCTCCTCTCTGGATTCTTACTAATAGCAGATAACTCACAGAGCTTTTTAATCTTCTGTATGAAGCTGCACCTACCTGATTAATATGGAATGTCAGGCTCTTACTCTTATCAATTACATCAATTAAAAACATCAATACATATGGACAACATCATGGGTAATATAAGCTTATTAATTTTCAGGTATCATATGGCAACTTCTCCAGAAGTTATCGCCAATTATTTTTAGGCATTCTTTTATATTCACATCTCTAAAACTGAAATGTTGTTCTGAACTCTGAATTATGGGGAAACATGGTATCCAGTGAAGAAAATGTTTGCAAAATGGAATACTTAGTTTGAATTCATTCAGTGAGAAATGAGTAGAGGAATTGTTTTCTTAATCTTTAAATAAGATCTGGAAAAATTATGAATGTTGATATCTTTAAATAAACTAAACAGGTGTGATTTACACAGAGTTTTATCTTCTAATAAATTAAATATTTGTGATAATTGCATAGCTAAAGTAAAACAATTTTCTTTAAAAGTTTATTATATGATCATAATTTCCATTATAGTAATTACATTAAAAGAGTCTGATTTATTAATGGTAATCAATGTAGTAACAAAAAAACTATCCAGAAAAAAAAGCAGTTACTTTATCTGAACACAATGTGTGTTTCTCATTTCTTCCTGAGTTCTGTGTCTACAGCAGCTATGAGAAGTTGCTACCAACTTCAAATTCCTATCTCTAAAAGAAGTATAAAAGACTGGGCATGAGTTCTGGACACAGTTCAGACCAATGACATCAAAGTAGGAGAAATGGAGATGGGATTAGTGCTTTAGCTGTGACTCCAGATAGAAGTGGACATTTTTTTAATTAAAAAACTTGTATTTATTTTTGTATGTATATGAATGTACTGTCTGTATGTAGGTTTGTCACCCGTGTCGTGCAATGCCGCGGAGGTCAGAAGAGGGTCTCGGATTTCCCTGGAACTGGAGTTCTCCTGGAATTGGATTTACAGACCGTTCTTAGCCGCCACGTGGGTGCTGGGGATCGAACCCGGGTCCTCTGCAAGAGCAGTCAGTGCTCTTAACTGCTAGGCTATCTCTCCAGCCCCAGAAGTGGACATTTTTGCTACGACATATAACAGGGTCTTACTTATTATTTCCCATTCTGATCACACAATATCATTTTCACTCTAATGTACTGTTACCCAAATTGAGATTATCCCAATCCAATTCTTGCTCTGGAATCTCTGGATAAGTACAGCTGTCTTCAATAACTCCACTTGGAGAACTATATTCATGGCTCTTTAATCTAACTATTTAACAGCCCATTTACTCTGCTTCATGTTTCTGCATGCACTGAAATATACTTTATACTAACAGAGACAAAAAAAATGAGTTTAAACTATCATTTCACCAAAAACAGGAGAATAATCAGAAGTCATTGATCCATAGTATGAGTTGAATCCAGCTAAGCAGACCACATCATGTTCTATTGCCTAGACAGGAATTAAAAGTCCTCAGTTAGGTCTTCTATATTCACTATGGGTAACTCTCTTATACGAAAATCAATATAATTGAATGTTATTGTTCCTACTCTTGATGGTCATTAAAAAAATAGACATTAAAATCCAACTTACAGAAACCATCTCCTTTGTGTTTAAGCTGAACACTGAGAGTTAATTTAAGCCCTTAGAATCTGAAATTGTGGTAATCTGGCATTATAATTCTTTAACTACTTTGACAAAGAAGTTGTCTCTATGCAATTTGAAGTACAAGGAGCCAGAACATTAGACATTGTTCTTAAATTTGTTTACTTCTTTTGCTGCCTTGTTGCATGTGTTCTCTCTATCTTAATTCAGTCAGAAGATCTAAAGGGTTGTGTTGGCAAATCAGAGAGTCCATTTCAAGAGATCTTTACCTCAAATCTGAATCACTTCATTTGCCTGAAACATCTGTGTCTTAAGCATTTTAAATTATATTTCTTCCCTATTTCATTTTACTGAATTCATCCATTCTTTAAAAACATTTTTAGTGTAATCAACAACAGACCAACATGCTTTATTAATTTTTGTAATCTACTCCTTCACTATTAAGATAATGTTATATTCAAATGTGGTTTTTTTTTTTTTAATTTTTATTTATTTCTGTATGTGTATGAATGCACTGTCTGCATGTAGGTTGGTGCACCCGTGTCGTGCAACGCCGCGGAGGTCAGAAGAGGGCATCAGATTCCCCTGGAACTGGAGTTCTCCTGGAATTGGAGTTACAGACGGTTCTCAGCCGCCATGTGGGTGCTGGGGATCGAACCCGGGTCCTCTGCAAGAGCAGTCGGTGCTCTCAACCGCTAGGCTATCTCTCCAGCCCCTCAAATGTGGTTTTAATCTGCATTTCACTTCAACTAATTGACAGCTGTGTTAGCATAATTAATGCTAGGTACTATTAATATTGCTTTTTTTCATTTCCCATGCAAAGTACAGCATAGATACTTCTAAATAAGTAGTTTGTCTGGTCACCTCTTATCCCAAAAGGGAGCTGTAAACTCAGCATCTTTCCACTTAAGAAGACTATTTTCTTTAAAATATGACCCTAGTCACTGACTAAAGAAGACATGGATGCTCCCTTGCAGAATGTTCCTATGTGAGCCTTGATGCTCACATTGTGCTTTGTTGTCTAATATTCCCAGAGTATGGTCAAAGACACCATCTTACATAGTTAGTTATGGTTAGTAACTAACAAAGAAAACAGTGCACTTAAGAGTATATTTTAATGAATTATAAAATATAACAAGCAAAATTTTATTAGTAGTAATAAATGATCCTAGAATAAATGCTCTTATAAAGTTTATTTCATTTATGCTCTACTTAGAAAGTATAGTTAAAATGTCATTAGCATTCAATTGTAAAAGTTTTGTGGTGATAAATATCCACTTTACTGCCAAATTCTAAAAGGCAAATGATTGTTAGAGTGAAGAATATTGGCCCATTAGTTTCATTATTTTTTACATTTCAATTCCTGTTTCTCAGACAAATACAGTGTGTGCCAGTTTTCAAATAGATTTTCATGGAAAGCTTACTGTGGAAATAGTGTGTGGCCACTTGCTGCTAAAGATGGAGGTTTAATTGGGGCATCTCTAATGTTCTTCTTATTACTAACAGTTTATAATATATGACACCCTCAGATTTAAGCAAAAGTCATGCTTGGTTAGAATTTTAATGTGTTTGGAAATTCACATCTCTCCAAATCACTAAATATAATAATCATGATTGGTTTTCTGATGATATTTTAAAAGAACAAAAATTGATTCGGGGATTAAATATGAAAAGCCTCTTAAAACCATTTTTGTTCTGAACTGTAAACAGCATGTTACTTACAGAAAAAAAGAGAAATTAAACACTAAAATGAAGCAAACATCTCCCAAGTTCTTATCACCCCTAAATAGATCAATTCTCCCTTCTGTGTTTATTTTACATGTTTATGGTTTATAATAAATATGATTTTATAAACACACAGTCCAAGTTTCTGTTTCTCCAACATCTACCTCACTTGATAGTGACAGAAGTCTAATTTAAATATCTGTACACTAACTCATTACGTAGATGTTATGCTAATGTAGTTAATATCCTATTCAGTTTTAATATGTTACAAAATTTACTTGCATAATATAACTATGTTAAATATCTTGGCATATATATTACGTATATGTGTATATATGTATGTGTAATACTTTGGATATATGAATGTTTTAAGACTCTGAGCATATATTATATAATTTGAATCTTCAGAATCAATTTATCAATTTTTTGAACAGGGTACAAATGTGTTTGATATTACTCATGTTTGGGATTTTACTGTCATCTAAATTTTCTCATTTTCATAAGTGGATAATTATTAATGTTCAACTTCTCATTAACTGAGATATTATTGTTTGCTGTCTACATTGTGCACTTGTTCCGCAAAGAGCTCAAACATAGTCTTTCTTCATTTAAAAATATATGTTTAGGGGCTGGAGAGATAGCTTTGTGGTTAAGAGTGCTGACTGCTCTTGCAGAGGACCAGGGTTCGATTCCCAGCACCCATATGGTGGCTAAGAACCATCTTTAACTCCAGTTCCAGGGGAATCTGAAACTGTCTTATGACCTCCCCATGGCTTGGCACGACACAGGTGCACAAACCTACATGTGGACAGTACACTCATACACATAAATATATAAATAAATAAATAAATAAACAAATGTTTAATTTTTTGCTGCTTTTAAGAACCAATGCTACCCACAGTATCAAACACAAAAAGCAAGATCCTTACCCACATGAAGCTAAAAATTGAAAAGATAAAGACATGTTGAACATATTTGATAGAAACTCTCTTAACAGATCTACATGTAAACCATTCTCTAAATAACAAACTGTTTTTAGAAACCAAAATATGTGTCCATAGAAGGATAGATTATGGGTTGAATGTGCATTTGTGCCCTTCATTGTTCCAGGTGCCAATTGAGGTGCAAGTGAATTGGATCAAAATTGTGTTTCTCCAAAATGTGGATAATATGACCACTTTGAATTTATAATAATATGGATATTATTCAGGTTAATGACATACTCTAAGATGAAATAATTCAATTTGTTCAAAATTTTAATGTACTTTAAAGAAAATCCTAAATGGGGCTGCTAAAAATTAATATTTCATTAAGGTAAAAATATCAAAGAAAAATGGCATCTAGATGCTGTATGCACTGAGAAGTTTATTCTTTTTATTTCACCTATAATTAAAGGAAATTTGAAAGTTTATCAACCTTGTGGTGGGTGAGAAATACTGCAAGGAGTAGAAGAAAGAATGCACTCAGCTCTAATCACTGGACTGTTCCTAAAAGAGAAACCATAGCTATGGACTTGAAAGCATAGAAACTGTAATAAATCCTAAAATGTTTCTCTGGAGCCAAACTGAATGTGAATCCTAATAACTGCAAGCCATCATAAACCTTCCCATCTTGCAGTTAGCTCATATATTTTTCAAAGCAGAAGAAAAATGATTAACATAAAATTTTATTTGCAGAATTTGATATTTGTTAATTCTATTTTATGGGTATGAGTGTATTACCTGTATGTATATAATGCCACCCATGTTATGCAATGCCTGTGGAGATCAGAAGAAGATGTTGAATTTCCAGGAATGAAAGTTACAGATGGTTGTTTGCTGCCATGTAGGTGCCGGGAATTGAACTTAGGTCCTCTGCAAATGAAGCCAGTGCTCTTAACTGCTGAGCTATCTCTCTAACCCCAGTGTGCAGGTTTTTGAGTAATTTGGTTTTGTCAATGACCCAAAACCTCACCTTGTTAAAGAGGCACCTATTTTTATATGTGTGCAAATAGATAATTTTTCATTTGTTTTCATTTCCAACTAAAAATACTAATTATTTTTAATTTTACCATTTATGAGAGGATTATTAAATCTCTCTGTGTATCCTACATTTAAAGTTACTTTGGTTTTTAGTTTTAAATAGTTTTAGTAATTCTTCGAGACTTTCATATGGTGTGTTTTAATATCCTTCACTCTTCTTCCCCCATCTCCTGTCAGATCCACCCTCAACTTCATAACCCCTACTCAGTTTTCTGTCCTTTTCTACTATTAAAGGCCAATCTACTCCAATTTGTTTTGCCCAAATACTATTGGGTGTGAGGCCATCCTTTGGAACGTGGTTAAGTTACCAGAAAATTTGACTCTCCCTTTCCCAGCATGGGGGAGTTTCCAAGAGCTCCTCAGCTGGGGCTGGAGCTTCAGGTTCTAATTCCCTCTTAGTGGTGAGATTTTCTTTGACCAGATCTGAGCTGGTCTTGTGCATATTGTCACAATTGCTGCAAGTTCATAAGTGTATCTTCCATGTTGTGTCTAGAAAACGCTGTTTTTCTGTAGTCCTCCACCACCTCAAAGTTTCCTGAGCCTTGGGTGAAGGGATATGATGTAGATGTGATATTTCACTTTGAGCACTGTGTATTGTCTTATTCTCTGAACATTGAGCCATTGTGAGTCCCTGTGTTCATCATCATCTACTGCAAAAAAAAAAAAAAAAACACCACTGATGAGGGTTGAGAGATGCACTAATCTAAGTGTATAATGACGCCATTAAGAGTTGGCTTAATACTATATCCATTTAACAGAATAATAGGAGTTGGATCTCTCCTAGAATCTGACCTATCTAACCACAGGTTATAGGCTAATTATGGGTTCCATCTTGTGGAGCAGGCCTTAAATGCAATCATAGCATGGTTGCTTAAACTACCACAATATATGTGACATTATTGCACAAGTTAATATATCTTGCCAGGGCAGATTTTTATTGTAGCTTGCAGAATTCACAGCAAAGTAAATCTGATAATTATGTTACTCTTCCATTAGCCTAGCTAAAAACTTCCAGAACTATAAAAGCTGACTAAAATGGATGAAATTTGAAGTCAGGACTACCTTTATTTCTCTGAGTTCTTTGACTCAATATCTAGTGTCTTCAGCCACAGGGTCTTATCATCAATTTCTGGATAGTGACTGTGAGAAATGAAAATAGCTAGTAACAGCCAGGCATGGTGGCACAACTTTAATCCTAGGGCTCCGGAGGCAGAGGCAGGCAGATCTTTGTGAGTTCAAGGCCAGCCTGGCCTATGGAGTGAGTTCCAGGACAGCTGGGGCTACAAGAAGACCCTGTCTCAAAAAGACCCCCCCCCCAAAATAGCTAGTAACATGATGCTTGACTGTCCTCCCATGTGGGATAACTCCATTTAAATTCTTTTTATATGTATACATTTAGGAGGATTCTACAATTGTAGGTTTCAATATGATTTTTCCAAAAGGCTTTTAGTGTTATCACTTCCCATACCCTTCCCTCTACCATATTTACCAATGTAAACATTTATGCTTCACTATTCCCTTTTCCCTTTTGCATAATGTCATTCTATGTCCCCTACATCGAAAGTTATCCTCACCTTAGCATATTATCTTACTACTTTCCTGACCACTCCGTGTTTAGCAAATGAAAAGCACATGAGTAAAGATTCAAAGCTAGCCTCTTCCTATGAAGAAAACATTCAAAGTTTTCCTTTATGGGTCTGGGGTATCAGGATAATTGTTTTCAGCTCCATCAATTTAACTGTCAATTTCATAATTTCATTTTTCCTAACAGCTGAATATTATTCAATTTTGTAAATATAAACTGTTATTTAGAGAGAAACAACAGGTTGGGAAATTAATCTATAATATGTCTGTATGTATTTATGTATGTATATACGCATATATACATTTTGTTGTAACTGAACCTTTGTTATTTTTAATTTTTTATTAAACATTTGTACATATCACAAAATGTACAAAGAAATTTATGGACACCCGCCTCCATTTACCAAACTCCTATCAGAACTCATGCATTACACCATCCATGTTAAGTCCTGTCAAGTCAACCATTTGAAATGATTTCCTTCTGTGAAAATTCATCCACTGGTGTCTAGTCAGCACATATAGAAATCCTAAGTAGGGCATACTTTCCTTCATCCAGAAGTCATCAGTCTCTAGTAGTTCTTGGTCCAGGGCCAGCTCGTCACCCCTGCCTCTTGCTCCCTTTTGGGGACTTGCCTGATTGAGTTGTCATGTGTCCGGTGCCTGATGCCAACATCACCACAAGTTCATATGCTCAAGCTTCCAGAAGTCTGAAAGCCTCCTTGAAATTTGGATAGTTAGTATATTAGATAATTCTCTTTCATTTCATTAAAAATTTAATTATTTTATTCAATATGTTAGTATAAACGACACAAATAATATTGTTTGTGCCCATACACCTTTTTTGAACATCTATGTCCACTTTCCACTCAGGATTATGAAGCTCAGTAGAACCTGCAATGTTGGATAGAACAGATTTAACAAATATAGCATATGAACAAATTGTTAACACTTTGAAGTGACAGCATCTCAGCACAAAGTGATGAACATGCCTTGAATTCTATATTGTGACATGCTGTATCACCAGAGAACTGTCAGGGTGAAGAAAAGGAGAGTGACAGCAGTTATAATCATATCATATAGAGACATGTATTCACACAAATACAGATGTAGCTCTGTATCATTTTAAAGCTCAGCTATTTATGTTCCTGGAAGATAGATGTAAACAGAATGCATTTGTAACTTGGGATTTTGAAAATGTAAAACCCATAACCAAACAACATAAAAAATTCTTATTTTTTCAATTTAGTTATTTAGTCAAATTAATACAAATACAGTTATCCCAAGACATTAAACTTGCTCCATTGCGAAGGTTTTTTAAAGACATCTTTCCTTTTTTTATTTCATATCTCATTCTACTTATTCATTTATGGTTCATATATATTTCAAACAATACACTTAAATATAGCGTAACATATCAACATATATGTATAGTTTCATATCTGTCCCACAACAGACAGCTATTTAATTTGTTTTCCTACTATAAACCAATATAAGCTCAGGTAAAGAGTGAGAGTGTAATGTTTAGACCTGGAATAACAGAACAGAGTTAAGAGAAGTAGAGGAATTGATCAGAAAATAAACAGCAAAAGATTTCTCTACCAGATGAAATTTCCAGACCAAAGGATGGGAAAGGAATCAGAGCCCAAGTTAAATACAGAGGCTTACTCCTCACATGATTCAATAACATTTGCATAATAAAAATAATAAAATTTTTATCTAAAGGTTCAGAGTGCTAGCAGGACCATATATGTAGCAAACTATAGTATTTGCCAAATACTCTGGATAAGTAATCAAATCTCCAGATAAGACAGAAAATAAGCCAATCTTATTAAGGACTGTTGTAATCCTAGATTAAAGACTGCCAAGAACCAATAGTTCAAAGATACTGAAAAGCAAGATAGAAAATATCTAGGGATGAACTAATAGGTTTATTTTTGCCAGAACAAAATATCTTTTTTGGGGTGGTCTTTTTGAGATAGGGTCTCCCTGTAAACCCAGCTGTCCTGGAACTCACTGTGTAGACCAGGCTGGCCTTGAACTCACAGAGATCTGCCTACCTCTGCCTCCCAAGTGCTGGGATTAAAGGCATGTGCCACCACACCGGGCACAAAACATAGGATCTAAATAGAACATAAAAATCATATGTTCAGTACTGTAACCCACAATATATATTAGGTACAATATATATGTACAATAAATATTTCTTGGGTCTGAAAAAGCAAATTGTAGGCCTAGTATGAGACAAATCATCATAAGAGGCAGACACAGGGTGTGCATATTGAATTGGAATATAAAAGTCATTTAGTTTTAATTAAATGAAGATATATATGTATACATATTATATAAACATAAACATAAGAGAAAGATTGCTCAGTAAAATAATAGTAAGTACTAATAAAGAACTAAATTAAAATTCCAGTACTGAAACTAAAAAAAATACTCAAAATTATAAAGGCCAGCACTCTCTGGCCTCCACAAAAGGCAAAATGTAGATTTACTTGTTGTATTAAAGATAATAAAATAGAAAAAACTGATACCGATATTTAGAGAGAAAAATATAAAAATCGAATGGAAATTTCTTAAGGATTTATAGACTAATATGAAGATTCTAATCAGTGTTTGATATCTCAGAAGAGTAAGAGGGAATGAAAATAATTAGTAAAACATGGATGCTTTTGATATAGAGGAGTTACATCTTGATAAAAATATTAAAAGATAAAATGCATTTAGTATACTTGATGGACTGCACTCCACGGTTTAACAGCAGAATACACTGTAAAGGTATGAAGTTCTTCATGATGAAGTGAGTAACCCAAGAGTTGCTGCTCATTGCTTCTGCCCACTAGGGAGAACAACACGCAAGATATATAATACTAGAAGGAAAAAAATTTCTAATATCAGTATTGGTTGCCTCTGAATATTGTTTTGCTTTTTGCATCTTTACTTTTTCACCACCATTAAGCTCCCAAATTGGTAAAATGAATAATATTAAGTCAAGCTATGGATGTCTGCATTGTCTAAACATCTTTTTAAATTGGAAAAAATATCAACATGCAGATAAAGAACCATAACAAGCCCAAAGTAAGATAAATTAAGAAAAGTCACATCTGACCACAGAATATCTTTGTAGGGGAAAGCCCAAGGAAATATATCAAGATAGTATCCTACTTACCCAGGGAAAAGATAACTCTGCCTTATGCTTTTCATAAAAATTCAAATAATATTACCTAAAAGTAAAAAGAAAAGCTACTGGACACTCATTTGATCAACTTGATTGAACATACAAGCCCCCCTTGCTGGATGGTGGGACCCATGAGCTGTGTGGGTTTGGGCACAACTGCTTGCAAATTGGTTTTACATGAAGGATGCTTGTACTCACAAACTATCACTTATTGTTAAAAAAAAAATGAAAACAAAACAAAAAAACCCCAGAAAGATGCAGAAAAGTTACGGCAGAATGCATGATCTGGGATGTGTAGGGGTGGGGTGGGGTGAAGGGAAGGGGATATACGCCTGAACTGAATTGGAAAATGATGTATGAAATACACAAAG